>JZKD02S0124624.1:957484-984918 GCA_000966675.3 Picea glauca
TTTTACCCCACTTAAATGTTCAAGTACAAGATGATTCAAAATGAAAATGTCTCCTTGGTATATATAAGAGACTAGGAGGTATAATTACAACTAATGGCCTAAAGCCGACATAAATTAAATAACATTACTAATATAATATGCCCCAATTAAGGGGTAATGAGCCAATATTAGGTCTTAACAGATGTCTATAAAGAGAGAGCACACAATGTTGGCAATGATTGTTCCAGATATTTAATTACCTTTTATTTGCTTTAAAGTATGACAAAACATTTCATTTCTTTGTTTCGTGCATTGTAATTATGTCTTTAATATATAACAAAATCTAAATAAGTATAATTAATAATGTATGTTGAACTGATTAGGTAAGTACCAGGTTAAATATATGAACGTATATATTGAGCCTCTTATCGATGAGTTGTTGAAGTTATGGGTTAGCGTCACTATGTATGACATCTCTATACCAATAGGGAAAAAATGAATTCAATTCCATGGAATACTATCATGGACAATTCATGATGCTCTCGGGTTAACACATCTTTGTGGTGTATTGCTACTTTATTTTTTGATTTAATATTCTATATATTTATTGAAAATATCGTGCATTATTTTAAATTGTAACTCTAATTCACTACATTAATTCATATAACTTGTAGGTCTTCAAGCAAAGGGAAAATTTGCATGGCCAGTTTGTGGTCCCAGGATAAAATATCATCGTTCAAGGAGATTAGTAAAGGAAGTGTTTGATGATTATAGACACTTTCTGCCTAAGAACCATAGTTATCGAACTACAGACAAAGAAAAATTCAATGGTAAAGAAAAGAATGGAAAAAACAGACGAAGAATGACACCTCACCTATGGAAGTTGGAATATATTAGAAATCGTCAAGGTATGAAAATTATTTATGTATGATATATTATATAAATCTTTGGTTAATTTCATTAGTATTAATTTCATTTATTTTTTATTAAATACTGTTAATTTCATTTTGTTGATGATTCATGAATGTTGTTAAGGCACGAATGGGCTTCCACAAGGAATAAAAAGTTACCCGATGCAATTAAGTAGGTTTCCATACTATGAGCACCTACAAATAGTTCATCTATTTGATACAATGCATATCGGGAAGAACATAGCAGGATTGTTATGACAAATATTGGATGGAAGGACTGACAAAGAGAGAATTGGAAATATTTGTAGTGACATCTCGGAAGCTAATCATGCATTGAAAAGTGTTAATATTAATTATAATGGTGATGATCGTGAACAGAATACTAGTCTTCCTTGGTTATTGACGGAGCAACAAAGCAATATTGTAAAATAGTTCATTTGAAAAATTAGGTTTCCGACGGGGTTTTCGTCGAACATACAAAATATATCAATGAAAAAGGTGATTTTGGTGGGGTTAAAACACATGACTGACATACATTCATCAAGGTAATTAGTATGTTATAATATGTTTCCTTATTGGTACACATTTTTTGGAAACAAATAATATTTTTTGTTTTGTTACAATATGTTCTACCTTTATCTCTCCCATACGACTTTGACAACAACATAAACCAAATTATTTATGTACTTGGAAAACACATGAGTAAGTAATGTTTTATATGGAAAATGTACTTCTTATGTGATTTGTAGAAGAACGTATTGGCATATTATGTTTTATCTGCAAATTTATGTATGCCTTGATATTATAAGGTATTGGAAGAGCGAAATTCCTCGACTAATGTGTCAAATGTAGCAGTATCTACCTCCAACATTTTTCAATGCACAAGAACACCACCTCATACACCAACTTGAGGAGATTGAATTATGTGGACCAGTACACACAAGGTCGATAAGGATGGTGGAGAGGCAGTTGAAGTCATTGAAGGCTTTTGTTAGACAAATAGCATGTCCTGAGCATTCTATGGTTGAGGGATACATGGTATATCAATGCATGTTGTCTATTAGTCAATATCTACGAAATTAGTAGAAAATATGAATGTGCCTCACATTTGGCATCTCAACTCCATCAACAAATTTGAAGGGGAGGTCTTATTGGGGAAAGGTAAAATGAGGACTATGAAAGGTAATTATTAGATGTTGACATAGATTTAATATATTACACATTTATTTTTCCAATTTTGTTTTGTCATACTGGTTTTTTATATTTTTTATTTCTTCATATTGAACTATATTAAACTATTCATTTATTAACAATAGCTAATTAATGATATTAAATTTTTATTTTATCATATAGTTGCTTGAGAGTGGGATGCTTTACATTTATACATTGCAAACAACCTCGATTGGATGGAGCTTTAGATAGAATATATTGAAGAATACTTTGGTAAGTTATCATGGTAAGGGGTGACTAAGATGATTAAAACAACACATCATCATCGAGATCAATTTCCGGATCTTACATCAAGGGAAGTTGATTTAGCCTTTGGTTTAAAAGATAAATAGGCAAGTAAATTGTTTACCCACATTTTCCTAGTTATTTCCCAATTTTTCAATGTATTGGGTTTGTTTAATTTTTGAAATATATATTTACTAAGTCCTTTATGAGGTTTATTAATTGGCAATGCATTTTTTACTTATTTTCCATGTTGCAGTTGAAACATCACAAGGCTATGTGGTGTAATGGTCGTAAATTTCATATCAAAATGTTGGATGATAAGACGAAAACATGGGATTATGGGATAACTGTAGTGTTTAAGGTCACCAATGTTTCCTCTATAAGTACATAAATATGGAGGAAACTACGAATAGGTACTATGGGAATTTGGAGGATATAATTGAGTGTGATTTTAATTCCTTTAAAATAGTTTTGTTTGAGGTGAAATGGTACAGGCTATAGATGCATGAACATGATCCTGAAAGAACTGTTATTGAGCATGATAATGGATTTACCATGGTTAATACAAGGTAATTTGAATTGGGTATAGAGCTTTATGTTCTTCTAAGTCAATGTGAGCAAGTATTTTACTCATAGGTACCTGGCAAATCAGGTTGGTCATACGCTGTTAGATATGATCGAAGAGGAAGACTGATAAAGTATAATCATGTAGTCGAGGATGAAGATAATAATGAGGAAGAAGATCATGATTATGCAGATCAGGAGTAGGTGGTTGTAGTCAATGTGTCAGATGAAGAAGATGAAGAAGTTGATCATCCAAATGTAGAAGATGATGATCTCATTGACGATATTGATTACTATATTAGAGAAAATGATGTTGATGATGATGTTGTTATGAATGAGCCTTTCAACAATATTGATTCTGAACCAGATCCTGATACAGATGTTGATTTGGATGAAGAAGAATATGAATGATATCTAATTGTTGAAAAGAAGAGTTATGTGTTTATATCTTTTATATGATATTTATATGTTTTTATTTTGTATAATAGAGTATATGTTATATGTTCTTTATAATTTCAAATTAGGCATAATTAGAGCTTCCACCTTCACGTGGTTTCCCCTGTTTAGTAGAGAATGAACTATTCTCAAAACTAAGAGGAGATCTGCATGACCACACCTAATCATGTACTACTTGAACCCATTAAGGCATGATAGTAAGTGGCTTAGGATTAGAGTTAGAACACTTGAGGCCTACTTAATAATTGGACAATGAATTATCTCTTCAAAGAAGGAGAAATCAAAGAAGTTTAATATAACAATGTATGCACCTTGTCACCCCTGCTACTCTGTGTAGATTCTCCTATAGGACCTCGTAGGCATTTATGTTTCCACTCTATTGATATCCTATCTACTTACACACACAACCACAAGTAGAAGAGGGAAATATTTCATCGGAGGCCTTAATATGTCCGGGGTAAGTTTCATAGGCCTACAAAGAGTTATCTAGGTTGAATGTGAGTTTAGTAGGAAGGGATTTTAGGTGACAATAATTTCAAGTATCACTTCATGAAACATATTCCCCAACATGAATCTAATGAAATTTGGGGTTGTATAGGCATTTCATCAACCTATGTGGTTTCCTATGTGGTCTCATTTCATCCCCATCAGGTCAGTCAGGAAGGGTTTCCAGAATCAAATATTACTCACAGACCCACTTTATATATCAAACCAACTCATCCTCATTTCGTTTTAATTTTCTTGGTCGAATTTTAAAGGAAACAACTATTAAAAGAAATTGTACTGGGTATAGAGTACATGATGGGAAAAAATGACTTGTGAATGGGGCCAATGTTGAAATTTTTTCAAAATGTTTCTGTATGCACTGAAATTTGACATGGATAGATTGTTTTTATGCCTTGACAATATGGGAGGGTTTCCAGAATCAAACATCACTCACACACCCACTCTTTATATTCATCGTATGTGTCATTCAAAACAACATCATGCCAATTAAGCCCATGATTTTGGTCGTGGCAAGAAGAAGGAAATAGATAAGATTTCGTATTTAAATAATGATTTTTTACTAATATTCTTTATGGAGAAAAATAGTACTTAGATGAGAGAAAAAAACAAAGACAAGAAATAACTAACATTGAAGCTTCGACGATTAATCAATTACTTCTTTATCGACGTTATTACATTCCCTTGCAGTACTAGATGCATGGAAATCATGCGTCTCGATCGTATTTTAAAGGAAACAACTAAAATACATTGGACTAGGGATAGAGTACATGATGGGAAATGATAACCTGTGAATGGGGCCAATGTTGAAATTATTTCAAAATGTTTCTATATGCACTGCAATTTGACATGGATAGATTTTTCGCATGCCTTAATGATATGGAAGGGTTTCTTGACTCAAATATACCTTGGGTGGTAGTAATATTATTTTAATTGATGTAGTGGTTGTGACAATGCCAACATAATCCAACCTATTCCTTAGGCACAATTGTATGTATACCGTGAAAGGTGTAAGTCCTTACTCTTTTTGTGATGCAATTTCCACATGAAGGATTCATTGTCACCATCAATCAATGCTCATATTATGATCCACAACCACATTTGACCGAAGATAATGTATCACCTTTAGTGGATCATACATATATAGTCTATCCCTACTAGTTAGTTGGAAAAACCTCCTTCACAATTGAAGTATGTGGCCACTTCCACCATTTTGTCAATATCAACTCCCATAAATAATGAGCCTTTGACTCATTTGCATGACTTAGGCTCAAATATTAAAACTGGAAATTTATCCATAAGGGTAACAAATCAAATTTCACCCCCTATGTTTAAAAGTTTCGTGTCCTACCTCTTCGACCATGATATTTCCTAACGATGATAAATTATTAGAGGCCACAACCTTTTTATATAGTCCTTACGATAACCTCCATAATGGATCTCCTATTGAATTTCACCCTAGGCCTATCTACTCCACTACTATCATTCCCTTATACTATATCCCTTTGGAAATATTGATCATTTTGATTCATCTCTACCAAAAACACCTCTGAATTGAAGAAGATACCTTGGAGTAAATTTCCATACTTAATATTATTGATGTTTCCATCGAACGAGATTTTTTCAAAATATTTCATGTTGACATGAAGAATCTAATATGACTTTCCTGTTTTTTTTTTGGGTGTAGGACCTTGCATTGAATTGTATGGTACCTATAGAACATTTTCTTAGCCATGTTTATATGAGTAAGGCATATTCTTGAACTTTCATATAAAATTATGATTATTTCCCTCTGTATTATTTCATTTAAACCTTTTTCCACCTTAAAATTGTCCTAGGAATATCCTTATTGAACATTGGTACATCATTCCATCTTATTCACTTTGAAAACATCTAATGGTGGAGCCTTCCTATGATGGGTTACCCTAGAGTAGTACCATTTTCCCATTTGGCACCCATCCTAATAATATTTATCACCAAGAGCCCATGTAGCTTGATTTTTCATATGGATCTTCATTCTCATATGTAATCTAGTTCAACAGTATCCAATGTTGAAATTCTTTCAAAATGTTTCTATATGCAATGAAATTTGACATGGATAGATTTTTTTCATGCCCTAATTATATGGAAGGGTTTCTATACTCAAATATATAGTACTTGATGCAATAATGATGTAGACCCCCACCTCAGTAGGGTCCGTTGACCTATCGGTATTTGGATATTCAAATTCCTGAGCTGAAGTGGCTCCTTGGTTCCTGTTGGAACCTCCAATACTTAAT
The DNA here is from genome assembly GCA_000966675.3 of Picea glauca. Classification (NCBI taxonomy): domain Eukaryota; kingdom Viridiplantae; phylum Streptophyta; class Pinopsida; order Pinales; family Pinaceae; genus Picea; species Picea glauca. The sequence goes on from JZKD02S0124624.1 coordinate 963,633, forward strand.
GTCCACAAGCCCTTTTCTAAGATCAGTGCCTGCGAACATGCACTAGGCATGAACCTCTACTCCATGTGACCATTGGCGTGACCATAGCCTTAACCCAAAAGGCACATTAGGTTTCATGATGTTGTAACTTTCGTTATAAGGCACCCAGACTCCTCTGATTCCTGAAATCCTGAAATGGGATAACAGTCCTTAGCTCCTCCCTTAAGTTCTCCTGATTTGATCCTTGGCTGTGACCTGGGACTTAACCTTCAAGTGCGCTAGGACTTCACGTATCAGGGATCGATGATGTAGCTTTTATCCCTTTTTCCGATATCCAAAATGCCAAAATTTCCAAGCCATGGATCAATGGTCCTGGTTCTCCCACAATTTGACGATCCATATTACGTCGAAACTTCGTGTATCGGGGATTCTTAAAAACATATTTCTCCACACTCTTCGACTCCTGAAATGTCGATATTTTGGAGCACCCAATCGATATCTCACACTCCTCAGGATATAACGGTTGTTATCTCTATTGAGCTTGTGAGTGTTGAAAGACACTCGTCCTTATCCTTCCCACAGATCTACTAGATCTATCGGTCCATGGAAAATCATCACTTCTCCCTTCGAGAATTTCCATCATCCTTTCAAGTTCTCAAAGACTCCTTGCCAAATAACTTGGTGTCCTTCCTCCTGAGCTTGGTTAATGCGAGGTGACTTCGACCCTCGTCCTTCCTTTGAACTTTCCAAGTCTCTATCCCTCCTGACCTTGGTTCTTTTCTAAAAACTCGAGGATTCTAATGGATTCTTGCATGCACTCTGTTAGGTGATTTATATGTACTAAAAAAGACATTAAACTACCCTCAATTAAATTTTCAACCGGGGGTAAGTAAACTTAGATTTGTAGCAAAATAAATGCCAAATGTAAAAGGTTGGTAGGAGTATAGTCTAACTAAGGAAGGCAGCTATCTAAGGCTAGTATACTAAAGAAAAACTATCTGATCAACAAACCCTACTAAGCAACTTGAAGCTAGGTAACCTAAGTACTTTTGGGCCAAGGATTGATGGATAGTTCCTAAGAAAGCAAGTAAAACCCTATGTAAAAAAAACTAGTTCAACAATAATCAATAAGAAAATGAAAAAAGAAAATGATTTGAACTTTCCAACCTACATTAAATGAGAAACTACCCTATGAAAGAAAATAAATAAGAAAGTAAGAAAAAGCACCTATCTAACCTATTAAAGCAAATAGACAAGTAAGAAAACACAGCTAACTAACCTACTAAAGCAAAAGACAAGTAATCAAAGACAACTATCTATCCTAGTAAAGAAAATAGACAAGTAAGCAAATACTTCTCATTGAACAACTATCTAGCCTAAGAGGCAAGTGAACTAAATGCCTAATGCAAAACTATTTCTCTTACATAAAAGGAAATCTAAATGCTCAATGCAATGCATGAAATGAAATCTAGTCTATTGAAAGCATGAAAGACTAACAACTAATTCTTGAGAAAATTGTTATCTAATCTATCAAAGTAAAGTCTATCTATCCTACAACAACAAATAAGACTATTTCCTAAGCTATGAAAGAAAGAAACTATATTTATGAAAGTAGGAAAACTATTCTTTTAACTTATGACAATTCAAATATAATGTTGGTGGTTGTGTAAATGCCTTCGGTGGTGACGAATGATATCTCGATGACACTTGACAACAAAGGACAATTCCAATGGTATAAGCTCAACACTAATCTCAATGGAAAAATGAAAGGTGTGAAGTAAACAATTCAATGAAAACTTAGCCATGATAAAAGTAATGTTAAATACCCTGCATATTCATGTATAAACCATCAACAACATAACGAGATCATCATTATTTAACTAAGAAATTTAATTTTGTTTTAATCTATGAAAGGAAATTGCGTGAAATGAAACTATACTAGGTCTATTTTAACCATTCAACTATGATAAGAAAATGAATTAAAAACAAAAATTAAACTATGATATTAAGAAGTAAATTGACAATTACATTAACCAATAACTAAGTGAATTAAATCTATGTAAAACTAAGATAAAAAAACTATAAAAACTAGAAGTAAATCTATCCATCCATCAAAATCCCTGTCAAAGGAAACCCAAATAAAACTCTATTTTATAAAAAAAACTATGTTTTCAACTTGATTATAAAACATCTAAATGCACATGAGGTTAATATAGAGACTTGGGGTTAGTATGGAGACTTGCAATACTTTTCTAATCTACAAAATCAACACATGCTAACACATATAATCATCTAACCTGCAAAACAAAAGTAAAACAGTAAGCTACAACAAACTAATTATTTAAATAAAAACATGCATATACAGGAAGAAAGAGAAATTTAAATTAAGAAATGCGTAAATAAACATAAGAACAATGACCAGACTATTGGTGACCCCCCAACAATTTTTGGCTACCTCCTACAAGAACACCACGAACTTTAACAGGCCGGATTCACCATAAAATATTGAAAACGCAGTTTTGGCACAATTCTGGCAATGCAGAACTAAAAACAGAGAAAAATCGTTTTTTCTGGAAATTCTAATGATTATGCTACTTGGTTCTTCTACTTAACAATCATTTGACCACCTCAGTGTTATTTATAACATTTACAAACCAAGTAGTCGACCACAAGAGGTTCGAACCACTTCTAATTTCGGCAAAATACAATAAATGATGCCATAACTAACAAAATGGAGCAAGCCAATAATCGCCTTCTTTTGAAAATTGAAATCGAGTTGTCTTGAGCTTAGTAGCTAGAGGGGGTGATCATGAAGAAAACCCATGTGGCTGATTTGTCCATCACTGACCGCCAATTCCATAACTGCCAACTCGCCTTGCATTTTTATGCAATACTGGGTGCTGGAACGAGTGCCAGATCAAGTACCAGAACGAGTGCCGGATCAAGTGTCGAAACTGGAAACATGGTGCATTTTTCCCTGTAACAACAGAAAAACATATCAATTTACCATAAAATTATTCAAAAAGATATTTCAAAATGTGCAAAACATATATGTACATGTGGCAAAAATGTATAACAACCGTCATAAAAATGATCATATCTCGGGCCCAACATTACCCCCACACTTACGATTTTGCAGGTCCCACTGCAAACAAAAAGAAGTTACCCCTTGGAACTAGGCTTGCTAAGGAGGATCAGCTTTGGAAGCCTCTCCTTCTTGCTGTGTAGACCTAGCCTTGTGCCTTTTGTGTTTGTTACACATGAAATTTTCACACCTAGGTACCTCGCCCTAAGTGTCGTAAAGTGTCATATAAGTGTCTCATACACCTTGACACCATGGAATAAACTATGTCACAATCCCTAGTCAATGTGGAGGAGGGATATATTACATGAAGGAAAAAATACCAAGTACACATGAATTATTATTAATATTCATGGAAAAGAAATGGATTAAGTGTGAGAATCAAGTGCACATGAATTATTATTAATATTCATGAAAGAGAAAGTTTGGAGGTATGAAACCTATGATCTCATAGGCAACATACAGTACACAAGAGATGGAAAGAATTGTGAAGCATCTAACTTATGATCTCATGAGGAAGATTTCATTTGGAGCATCAACATTATGTGTGTGGATTGTTTAAGAAAGGGTTTGGACAAGGAGGGCTTGATGAAGTCACTACACTCACATATATGGTTGTAAGTATTCTTTGTTGTTGTTCTCTTTAATGCAATCAATGCTCAAGATCACAACAAGGGTGTCTTTTGGTTTATGTGAAGTTTGCTTCCAGATTTCTTAAATATTACAACTCTTGAAGTCCGATTAGCTTAGGAAGATTTACATCTACTGGTTATCAGTCACATATAAACATTTTAGCATTTCACTTGGATTCATTATTGAGGAAAATTGCATGATGTCATTGCATCTTGGTGTTTGAAAGTGAAAGGAAAATCTTTCTTCTTCCCTTAAAATAGACATTCATTGAAATAAAAGACTACTTATCATTTCTTGTGCATGTTTTGGGAACCGAGTCATAATATCATCACTCTTCACTCTCATACACCTCTGAGTAAACAAAAACCACTAAAATCAACACTTAACTAAAATTTATCAAACTTTTTACATCTTTGTTAGTAAACCTACATTAGTTTAACGTGTAGGGCTTTGGAATAGGTTGAAAGGATAACTTTCCAAAGCTATCTAACAAACTTAGTATATTGAGGTAGGGAGAGTGAAATCCAATTGTCGTATAGGATTTTTGGGATCCCCCTCTCACATAGGGTTTACTTACGAGGTCACACTCGGGAGAGCTACGAAGATTATCCCTCTGTGGTTTGACCGATTGTAGTAGTCAGATCGTATTATGGGGGTCGCTTGAAGGTATACCCACAATGTTGAGTGGAATCCTTTCAAGATGATTTTAGGCTAGATACCCTGCCCTTACGTCTGGACTGGACTGTTGACTGTACCCACCCAAGGGATGACTGTGAAATGGTGACCTTAGTAGCCACAATATTTAGGGTCTTACACAAGGTGACAGTGAAGGGAAGTCTCACTGTACCTGGAACAGACATTGGTCAAACTCACTGAGGCTCCTTGGAGGGTAAATCCATAATTACTGCATGGAATCTTGCACCAATGTGTGATTCCATTAAGCAGGTCGCCAATGTAACTAATCCACCCGCTCTATCCCCACCCCTTCCTATTTTGATCTCGCGACATTGGATTTCATCACCAACTAGTGGTTTCATTGTGGGAAGGTTTATTTGATTGATTGTTTCTCAGTTTCGTAGCATGTGTCGTTTGTTTTACTTAGTGGACCTTAGGACGAGTCAGTATTAATGGCATCGAATACCAAGAGTACCAATGGAGGAACCCCTTCTCCTGGGGAACCTTATACCTTTCCTTCATTTAGAAACTTTGGTCCTCCGTATATTACCACACTGAGTCTTCCAGGACTCACCATCTAATTACTAGTTTGGTTGTTCCCCACTCTAGTGATCTTGAATCCTCCCAATGTTTCAACTGCACCTAATAATTTCAATATCAGTACACCACCCACACCTCAACCTCACATCGAATTTTCACCTTCTTCACCCATTAAGTCTCCTTCCATTTCTCCTTCTTTTCCTAGTGAAATCTCTAAAGCAAGTAGGCAGGTTGATTAGAAGAAGAATAAACAGAAAGAGAAGAATAAGAAGAGCCCAAAAAGGACCAAGGCCCCAACAACATTAGATGTTGGATCCAAGCAACCAGTTACTGTTAATAGTACTGGGAGTGTTGATGAGGTCAACAAGATTAAAATGAAGAATCCAAAACCCAAATTCCCTTGCAGTATTTGCAAGGGTGACCACTTTCTGAGGGATTGCCTCGGTCTTATCAAGGTCTTAGAAATGTGGTCTTCCACATCATCAGCCTCTTCCATTCATGTCGATGATATGCCATCAGCTAGTGATGTTAAGATTGGTAAGAAGAAGAAAATTGTCAAGTTCCCTTGCATGTTATGTAAAGGTGATCATTACTCTCACCTTTTTCCTTGTATGGACAAGACTTCTTCTCTTTTGGAAAAACTTCAACTTCTAAAAGGTTATTGTAAGATTTCCCTTGACCCATCATTAGTTGATGGACTAGTCAATCTGGTTCCATGCCCATTCAGTACGGTTGATCAGATGGTCAATCTAGTTTCCTCCTCGATTTAACCACAAACCCAAGTAGCTGATCTAGTTCCATCATCGATCAGCCCCACTCTTCATCAAAAGAGTGTAACCCAAGTGGTCGATCCATTTTCATCCTCGGTCGATCCCACTCTCCCGTTAAAGGGTGACAACAAAGAGGTCGATCCAGTTCCACCATTGGCCGATCCCACTCCTCCTTTGATGAGTGCCAAAGTGGTTTCTCTGATCCCTTCTACAATCAGTCTGTTTGATCATGTCATCAATCTGGTCACATCCTTAGTTGAACCAGTTGACAAAGTGGTTGATCCGATCCCATATTTGGTCAATCCCGCTCTCCCATTAGAGAGTGTAACCCAAGTGGTCGATCCAGTTCTACCATCGGTCGATCCCACTCCTCCCATGAGGAGTGCCAAAGTGACTGATCCAATCCCTTCCTTGGTTAGTCCCACCCTTCATCCGAAGAGTGCCAAAGTGGTTTCTCTGGTTACATCATCATTCAATCCCACTCTTCCTCTGAAGAGTGCCAAAGTGATCAATCCAAGTCCACCATCGGTCGATCCTACTCTCCCTCTAGAGAGTAAACCCGATATTGCCCACATTTTTCTCGTTGATATAGAATCTACCGTGCCGGGGGGCATTCTTCATTCTCCCACAAAACCCCCTCCAAGTAATGAGGCCATCCTTTTTGATTGGGGTGTGCTAATTGGACCTCGTCTTCCCTCTCACATTGATTTCCATATTGCAGTACTGGTTTGTGGTTAGGACATTCCTCAAACACTGATAGATGAAGGTGCGTCCGTTAGTATTTTGTCTTCTGTTGCTTGGTATGCTTTGGGTTGTCTTCATCTTGTACTGGTTACATAGAATCTGTTAGCCTTTAACATAAGAACCAACCAACCATTAGGGACCCTTCCTCAATTTCCTGTAACTTTGTGAGGTAAAACTATCTTTATTGATGTCATGGTAGTCTGATACCCCTTGGATTTCTCTTTACTCCTTGGGAGGGATTATGTATATGCCATGAAAGCTATTGTATCGACTCTTTTCCACATTATATATTTCCCTCATGATGGAAGAATTGTGACTATTGAACAACTTTCATTCATCAGTCCTGGATGGATTACCTCCCTAAATGGTTCTTATATGCAGACAGTATCTCCCCTGCCACATGATAATTATGTGGCATTGTCTCCCATGAATTCAACTTTCGATGATTTGGATCCGGTCGTTGACATGGTGATTTATTTGGTAGGTCTATTGGAGACTGATCTCCTTACCCCTATCACGGCCCTTGAAATGTGTTCCTTCCAGAGTGATTATCTTCTATCCAGCGAAGATCTATTGGAATCCATGACCGAGTTTTATCCCTTGACATGGTATCCTTCCAAAGTGTTATTCTCTTGGAAGCCATGATCAAGTAGAGGCCACGAGCATAGTTTCTCTTCTCTATAGCAATATCTTTGAAAAATGAAACAGAGGCCACGAGAATGGTTTCTCTTCTCTGTATCAAGCTCATTAAAAAATGAAATAGAGGCCACGAGCATGGTTTTCCTCCTTGTAGCAAGCTTGTTAAAAAATGAAACAACAATCTGGGGATCAAGCCTGGAACACTGAGCATAGTTATTTTTCTGTGTCAAGCGTGTTAAAAAATGAAATAGTCACCTCTCTTGAACCTTATTTTCATCCACCCTTCTCCTTTTTCTCATCTAGTAGAGAAATTGGTGACAACCTCAAAGTCAGTGAATGAATTGAAGCTCTGAGGGCATGTCTCCATCCTTTGATGATCATTCTGGAGTTAAGCCATTAGCTTTCAAGCTGGGGGCATACCGAGCTTAGTATTTGTTCTTTCTCGTGCTCATAAATACATGAGAATGCATTTAGGTAAACGTTTATCTCTTTTTATGACCTGTATGGATACATGAAAAAGGAACCCCCTGGAGTTGTCTTTAATCTCTTTTCAGACTCTCTAAACATGAAAAGATTGTCGAGTGATCTTGCTTCCTTTCCCACTCATTAAAAGGTTTGAAAGGGCGTCTTTTGAGTGATAATTTATCTCTTTTTTGGCCTCGTGAGACTAACATTACGAAAAAAGGACAACATTGGAGTCACCTTTAAGTTTTTTTTCAGACTCTCTAAATATGAAAAACCACCGAGTTTACCTTCTCTGGACTCGTTAAACAATCATACATTGAAGGGCCCATATGGGACAAAACTCTTAATTCTTCTAGTTCGTTAAAAAGGAAGAGGGACTTACCGAAGGTGAGTTATATCGAGAATGTGTTACCCTCCTTGAGCTCGTTAAATTAAAAAGAGGCACTTGTCTATCTGGATGGGGGAAAAAATTTAAGGAAGCAAGCCAAGCAGTTTTTGAGAACATTACCAGTAACTCTTAGAGTCGCCCTTGAACATGACACTTTGTCTTTGTGCACATATTAATCTGCTGAACCTTTGCACTGAACCAATCCTCTGATTTTTTCTTACTCCTTTGGGTCAGCCGACGACAGTCACGGTATCCACTACATCATCGTGTTTTGGTCCATGTCATGTTTTTGTTGTTGTGCCTCAGTGTTCAAGGGAAATATCCGCCTCGAGAGTCATCGATCACAAATATATTTTTTCAACACCCGTGTCAGTCCATGTTCATTTGATCTACCAATTACATCTCTGTGTCTATTTCGTGTCTTTGATGGGGGATACATCAAGGCCCTCCTTCGACAAGTCTATTCCTGTCGACTTCAACACATTATCCAGGAACTAGACTTAGAAACTAGTTAGTACTTTGGGACCTGCATGCCTCAATGGCAGGCCTCCTCACATTCGATAGTGGGTTTACATCATTGACCTTTGATTGGATGATTCCACGGATGTTCGACTTTATCTAATCCATTCACATTCGTTGGAATGTACTAGAGTACCTTGGGAATCATTGACATCAATGATGACCTCCCTCGCACTTGTTAACGATTTACATCATTGACCGGTAATCAAGTGGTTTCTTCCATGTTTGACATCAGGACATCTATTCACATGGTTAGATTCATACTACATCAGGATCGGTAAGAAGACCCTAGTTTGAGTGATCACTCTGATATGTACTTTGCCTAGGTTGCGACAGAATTTCTCTTGAACATTGACACATATACTATCACATAGATCCACTTTTTATTGGTCGAGGCTATGTCTTGTCATCTCGTAGATCCACTATGTATTCTTCAAGGCTATGATCAGTTCAGGTCATGCGAATATAGATCCACATTGTATCTTTGTTGGCTATATCTCTTTGTCAATATAATTATGGATCCGCAATGTATTTATGGCGGCCATACCTTGAAATTCTTTTTATCACTCAAGCATAGGTATGCCTACCTTGGGTTTGAAACATGTCATAACATTTGTTTGATGGTTGTTTGTAGCTTCTACATGGTTCTCCGAGTCCACACCCTTGCTTTAAATATTTGTAAAGTGTTTCGGCCATCATTCTCTCTTCTAACCTCACACTTTAGGGGGAATTCTGTTACACATGAAATTTGCACACCTAGGTACCTCGCCCTAAGTGTCGTAAAGTGTCATATAAGTGTCTCATACACCTTGAAACCATGGAATAACCTATGTCACAATCCCTAGTCAATGTGGAGGAGGGATATATTACATGAAGGAAAAAATACCAAGTACACATGAATTATTATTAATATTCATGGAAAAGAAATGGATTAAGTGTGAGAATCAAGTGCACATGAATTATTATTAATATTCATGAAAGAGAAAGTTTGGAGGTATGAAACCTATGATCTCATAGGCAACATACAGTACATAAGAGATGGAAAGAATTGTGAAGCATCTAACTTATGATCTCATGAGGAAGATTTCATTTGGAGCATCAACATTCTGTGTGTGGATTGTTTAAGAAAGGGTTCGGACAAGGAGGGCTTGACGAAGTTTATACACTCACATCTATGGTTGTAAGTATTCTTCATTGTTGTTCTCTTTAATACAATAAATTCTTGGCCTGTTTCTTTTGAACTTGTACTCGTTCCGTATAAGTTTGTCTACAATAGATGGATCTATGTTTTAGCTAATATCAGTAGAGTAGGAAGTTTTTGTACTTTTGTTTGTCTTGCAAGATCTACCAAGGAGCTCAATATCGAAGCTCATCCTAGAGCTTGCAGGGACAAACAACATTCATAAGGTACATGATTTCCTCCTTCTCTTTTGTTCATCATCTTGATTAGATATAAAAGGAAGTCAGTTTCCATGTTAAGCACCTTTTGTCTTAGAGTTAAGGGTCTATCTCTCAATAGGAGGTCTACTTGTCCACAGGGAGATTTTCCTACAACAATGTTTCTTCAGTTGTGCTTTGAGGCTGCAGTTAGATTTGGTCATCTCATCGACCAATCATTGAAGAGAGTTAACTTTTGTTTGAAGGACTGCATTGTCATGATGAAGGTGTTTATCTATTGTATTTCCTTCCTCCAACTGTTGGAGAATCTGATATTTTTCCTTTTGTAGCTCCTCTATTGTTGGGGAAGAATCAATGATCTCTGAGGAAGGCTTAGATCCTTTGAGGGATGTGGAAAATCCATCAGTTTTAGGATCTAGTGATGGGAGATCGAAAAGGTGAGGTAGGTTCTAATTTTGTTTTCCTTAGTGGCTCTAATCCATCTACATAGACTTCCCTAAGTTTCTTATGAGGGCTCTCAAGATCGGAGGACACTTGGATGGGATCCGAAGTAGGTGGAGGTTTTGCATAAGGTTTGGTTCTTGTGTTCCGGGTACTCTTCTGAAAGGGTCCTTTACCAAATAGGTTAGCTCCCCTCTTGTTTGTAGGAATGATGGGAAAGTCTTGTTGCATTACTTCTTGAATCTTTTTAGGTGTAGAATCAAGAAAGAGTGAAGGCATTGGGGGGTCAACAATGGGCTTCTTTTGGTCTTTTCTCTTGGTCTTTTCACCCGATGAAGAAGTAGGGATATCAACAAGCTTTTGGTATTGTTCTGACAAAGAGAGGGTTTTTGCAAGGGATTTTGGGGTTCTTGGAGAGCGAGGCTTGGATGGAGAGATAGTTTTTAGGCTAAGTGGCTTTTTTCCGGTCTTAACTGTCAAGTGGGGGTTTGCAAATTGGTAGATGAAGGCATCCCAATTGTGCCCTTGTTTCTCCAATTTGGTAAGAATGAGGATTTTGATCAAACTGTGGTGGAAGAGTCTATTGTGGGGATTAGTCACATTTTTCCTCACTTGAGAGTACATCTTCTCCAATATTTTGAGAAAATAAAAGGAAAAGTTCAAGGGTTTGTTGAACATAAAATGAGCCAGCAATCTAAAGTGACAAGCTTTGAAAGTAGAGTATCTACCTTCACATGTAATTAACCTTGTGATGACGATGAGGGGATTGACCAATTATGCCTTTATCCACTCCTTAGCATGCCATTTTTCTCCTAAAATGCTCTCGAATTGGGGCTTAAACACCCTATTGTAACTTGAGCACATCAATTGGTGGTTTTTGAACCATCTATCTCCCATTCTTGGGAGCTTTGTTGCAGTAGAAATGGAATCTTCTATGAATTCAAAGATAAGAGACCCTACATGTGTTGTATTACCATCAAAACCAAATGAAAATTGCATAGAGAGGCCGTCATCATGGCCCTGCAAGCTAGACAAAAATGACCCCCAGCCAGCATGCAAAAACACTTCTCTACACTGTGCAAATTCTAGAATGGAAAACAAGTCTCCATAGGAGGAGGGTTTGTATCTTCTGGGCATTGTGACAGAGGTTAAATTCACCAAGCAAGGGAGAAATCGACCAAGTGATGAAAAGGATTTAGCACAGGTTGAATGCGTTTTTGGATAGAGGATGAGATGGAAGAGGTTGGGTGCGATTTCTTGACGCAGAGAAGAGAAATTGGCAAGGGAAAATGAGATAATAGTGTGCCCAGCCTGATTTTGGATTCTCTTATGGTGGAGTACGTTTCCCACATGTGTGCACAATATGCCATGTGTGAAGAATTCAAATTCAAAGGCCCAATTTGGAGCAATGTACTAGTGGGTAATTTAGATCAATGTCCAAGTCTTTTGACTTGGACATTTTATCATAACCATATGAAGCATCTTTTAATCAATGCCTGCAACCAATGTCATTGAATGTAATTGATTTATAGTTACCTAGAATCTAGGATAGTTACTGGTGTGTATGGAACTTCATTTGACACTTCAAACGACATCTCATACGACACCTCATATGTTACCTCATACGGTACTTCATCCGGTATCCCTATGTTAAGTGTATTTTCACCTCTTATAATGGATAGCCTGCAAATTTGAAGTGTTTTTGACAACCAAAGTGGTTAATGAGCAGAGGCAGAGTGCTCCCTGCTCACTCATTCTTATTGCATATGACATATAATGTCAAAACCTATAATGAACGGGTTATAGCAAGCATAAAACATGTGTTGTCAAACCTATAGTATACAGCTTGTAATGGAAGATAACCAATAAAGAGTGTTATGCTAAATAGCCAATAAAGAGTGGTCTGTTAAACATGAGTTCAGTAATTTATAGCACACAGGAGTTAAGCAAATAAAATAACATGACTAACAATGTAATAACCTGTACCATAAAAATAATACAAAAATTCTTGCAAAGAGTCATTTCTCTAGGCAATGATCATTTGTCAGCTCATGAAACCCTCCCCCACACTTAAGTATTGTGACACCTCACAATAAAAAGTATAGGAAACTAGTAAGTATCCCCCAATAGCCAAATATTTATAGTATGGCAAGTGTAAATATGAAATTTCACAGATTGGTCTGACGAGACAGTTAGAAGATGGCCCCACCTATTGGATACAAGATCCTATATATATATATATATATATATATATATATATATATATATATATAAGAAGAGGTAGGAAAGAGAGTTTCAAGATAGTCTTAGAGTCATTTCCCAATGGAAAGTTGATGAGATTCATTAACCTTATCTTAACCAAACATACTCCATGTCATCTTTGTCTGCAAGTAATGTTGTACATCAGAACAAGTTTAGATTTATTATTTATTTTTGTCAAATTACCATCCTTGCTAGGTAGAATGCCTCGCTGGCAGCAAGCTTGTTCAGTACTCCGGCGGGTTAACCTAGTCATACCACAAGCTGGTACCCACTTCGAGCATACCTTTTCAGTATCTCGGCGGGTTAGACTCTTAAACCGTCAAAGACTGGCCCTCCATCCTTTAAGATTTTTTATATAAGATTTCTTATGCAAGAAGATGGGGGTACAACTCTGAAAACAACTTTTTCTTTTTTCTTTTTTTCACTTTGGATGGTATTTATGTTAGAGGATGACCTTCCATTATATTGTCTTAGTGGTTGTCCTGATGTAAGGGGTACTTAAGAGGATGTGGCCTATCTAGAGATATGATATAATCAAGCTATTTAGTGTGTAGTGGATGGTACCATTAAGAAAGAACAAGTATCTCTAGGCTCAACTTACTTTCTTCCTTTGTAGTTATTGTGATGTTTCCATGGCTAACTGCTAATTAGACCTCCTTGTTACTCATTGATAAAGACACTTGACTTACTTACTCAGGTTTCTTGAAAAAACTGTATGAGAGACCTCTATGCTTGATAGTTACGATATCACTTCCTTATATAGTGGTGAAGAGTTTCAAGAGCAACTACTTTAGAATGACTTAAAAAAATGAGAATATTTGCAAAAATATGGCTAACTACAATAAGTCAATATTCATTTGATGCTTTAGAAGACACAAAATTCAAGTATAACAATGTTTTGAAGAAAGATCCTTGAAACTGTGTACTCCTGGTGAAATAAATACTTACAGAAATATCTAGAATTGCCTTATTAACACAATTCAAAAACTATTTACATATATACAGTAGGAAATCTTTAAAAAAAAATTCAAGAACAAGGGGGGACTTCCCCATCTACTAAGTCCAATGCCTTGTCAGCTATCATGACCTGTAGAAAATCTTCTCTGGAAATGGGCTTATGATAAAATTTAAGTCGGTGTCCATTTACCACAAAGGAGACTTGTTCATCGTCAATTGTTTTAATTTTTACAGCTCCATTTTCATATATAGTGTCTACCTCATAAGGGCCCAAACATCGAGTGGTGAGATTTCCTTTGACGGTTTTGAATCGGGAATCAAACAATAGGGCCCAATCACTAGGCTTGAAGTGCTTCTTCTTAATAAACTTGTCATGCCACTTGCTCCTCTGGTTCTTGACTAATATCGTCCGTTGGATGGCATCTTGCATGATTTCATTGAAATAATTTAGTTGTAGGTATCATTGCTTTTGAGCCTCATCTAGGTTCAATCCTAACTTTGTGGCAATACAAAAGGTCCTTACTTGGAATTCTATAGGTAAAAGTACTTGTTTCCCATACACTAGCTCATAAGGGGTATGCCCAGTGGTATTCCTCCAGGTAGTCTGGTATGCCTACAGATCCTTTGAGAGCCTATCAACCCAATCCTAGTGATGTAACTGAATAGTCTTGATCAATATGGATTCCCGAACTTTGTTTGTGGATTCTACCTGTCCATTGGCTTGCGGGTGGTATGGAGAAGATTTATGGTGTTTAATCCCATATTTATCTATTAGTTCTTTTATCATCTTGGAAGTAAATTGAGTGCCTTGGTCGGTAACAATTTCATGAGGGACACCGAAGTGGGTAAAGATGTCTTCATAGATGAATTCGACAATAGACTTATCTATAGCCCTAAATAGGGCTTTTGCCTCTACTCATTTGGTGACATAGTCCGTACAAACTAAGATATAGTTCTTCCTATGGGACATGGGTGAAATTGGTCCTACAAAGGTGAGGGCCCATCTTTTAAAGGGTTCTATCATAACTTGGTACTGTAAAGGCATTTCGTCAGATGACGTAGGTCTTCCTATCCTTTGGAAACTATCACAACTTCTCGCATACTTGGTAGCATCTTTGAAAATTCTAGGCCAATAGTAACCTGAATGCAATACCTTATATGTTGTGCGTTTGTCAGAGAAATGGTCACCACATGGTCCATCATGACAACTTCGTAGTATATTAGGTACCTTGTCCTCTCGGACACATCTATGAATAATCAAATCAGGACCTGTGCGAAAAATATCATGACCAACCCAAGAGTAATTAGCACTTTGTGTAATAATTTTCCGCTTTTCATGAGGTGACAAATGAGACGGTGACTTCCTAGTGGCCAGATAGTTTTCCATATCCGCAAACCATGGGGTATTAACAGAAAAGGAAAAATGATGCTCATCTGGGAAACTATCATCTACAAGGATATCATCATCCTCATTTTGTATTCGGGAAAGAAATTCAGCTACTACATTATCCTTTCCAGGTCGGTTAAGCACAGTGATATTAAATTCTTGCAATAAAAAAATCCACCTGGTCAATCGACCATTTGTTGTAGGCTTCTTCATGAGGAACCTAATGGCATAATGATTAGTGTGTACAAATTCTTCATAACCTATAATGTAATGACAAAACTTGTTAATAGCATGAAAAACTTCCAAGAACTCTTTCTCAGTGACTGTGTAGTTTAACTCAGCAAGGGACAAGTTCTTGCTTACAAAATAAATGGCATAGGATTGTTGGTCTTCTTTCTACCCTAATACCCCTCCTATTGCGGTGTCAGAGGCATCAATGGATATATGAAATGGGAGATTCCAATTAGCCCCTCTAAGAACTAGTGCCACATACAACTTATATTTCAGGGTTCCGAAGGCAGTTTGACACTGCTCAATCCAAACAAAATCAACATCTTTTATCAATAATCCAAACATAGGTGCAACAATCTTTGTAAAATTTTCAATAAACTGCTAGTAATATACGACATGTCCAAGAAAGCTTCTCACCTCTTTCTAAGTCTTGCGGGGTAGAAGTCTAATGATGTCAATCTTTGCAGGATTGACTTGTATTCCTTCAGATGAAACATGATGTCCTAGAACCGCTCCTTTAGTTAACAACATTTTTCATTTTTCATGACTCAGGGATAGGTTCATTTCTTGGCATATGATGAGGAATTTTTCTAAGTTGTCTAAGGATTCTTGGTAAGTGTTGCCATAGACTGTGAAGTCATCCATGTAGACTTTCACACAATCATGAATAAGATCGACAATTATCCCTAATACTGCTCATTGAAATGTGGCAGGAGCATTACACAATCCAAATGGTAAGACCCTATAGGAATAGGTGCCCCACGAACAAGTAAAGGTAGTCTTGTCCTGGTCCTCGGGTGCTATAAGAATCTGGTTGTACCTGATGTACCCATCTAGAAAGGAAAACTACTTCTTTCCAGACAAGGTATCTAGAATTTGGTCAATGAAAGGAAGAGGAAAGTAGTCTTTCAGAGTGGCCTTGTTAAGTTCTCGAAAATCAACACAGATTCTCCATTTCCTAGTCACTTTCTTTGGAACCACTACAAGTGGGGATACCCACTTACTATCGAAGATGGGATAGATAAATCCAACATTTAACAACTTTTGAATCTCTTCCTTGACTATGTCTTTGAGTGATGGGTTCATCCTTCTCTGGGGTTGCCTAACAGGTGTTACTTCCCCCTGGGTATATATGTGATGGATGCATGTGTCAGGGTGTATACCCTTCATGTCAATGTGTTCCCAGGAAAATGGTCCTGATTGTTCGTTAAGGATATCTAGTAACTGTTTATGTTGGTCTGTATCTAGCCCGGAGTTTATATGTACAAATTTCCCTAGACTAATCTCTTAGGGCATAGTATAAGACATGGTAAAGTCATCTATTTTGAAAATAAAAGATGTCTAAGAAAAAATGGATGGGTCTAATTGTTCTTGAAATTCTTCCCCAAACATGTACTCAAATTGGAGAAACGATTTTGGAAAATCCACACATGTAATAGGAGAAATGAATTGGTTTAGCACATTTTCTGTTGTGTTCTCCTGAAGTGCCCATGCATGGTCACTTGATAATATGGGTTCTTCCTAGCCTTCATTCTTGTATGGACATTCAAGACACCATAGATTCTCCATAATAGGTTGAGTTGGAGGGTAAATGGGAGCTTCTGGATAGAGAGACCATTTGAGATGGTCATTTCTCCTTCTCTACAACCAATACATGCATTGGTTGTGGCTAGCCAAGGTCTTCCCAAAATAACGGGATGGCCTCTGGTAGGATCCTTTGAATGAATGAAAATAAAATCTATGGGGTACTCCCATGAGGCTAAAGTAACTATGACATCATCTAAAATCCCTTCAGGTATAACCCTAGTCTTATCTACTAATTCCAAAATGGTTGGGGTAGACCGAAGAAGATGTTGTAAGTGTAATTTTTCCAAGGTAGTAGTGGTCATAACATTGATGGTTGCCCCTAGGTCTATGAGAGTGTTTCCAATGGAGACCTTATTAATGGCTATGGTCACTACGGGGTTTCCTGGATTCCTATATTTTGCTAGCTTTGGCTACTCTGATATGTACTCAGAGAGTCCTCCTACCAAATGTACTGTAGGAGGGTCCTTTTTCTTCCTACCTGGTTTCTTAATACACAATTATTTGACTACCTTACTATAGATTGGAATGTCTTTAATGGATTGAAGCAAGGGAATCTTGACACAAATATTTTTCAACTCATTCAAAATGTCAAATTCCGATCGGGTTGTAGGTTTCTCGATTACCAATTGGTCTGGATAAGGAGGGACCTTCATAATTTGTGAAGATTCATTTTGGGGAAGCTTGGGTTCTTGATTCTTCGGGATAATAACATAGTACCACCTAGTGTCATATGTTGGTTGTTTGGTAATTTCTTCTTCTTCTTCCTAGATGACTATTGAGGGTCTCTGCCTCTCCATAAATTTTCCCGATCTTATTTGAATTTCCTTTAATGGAACAAGAGTAATAACATATGTCGGGAAGGCCTACATCTCAACATTGTCAAGAGCTTGAGGGGGATTATTATTAGGATTCAGAACTAGTTGTGTTGTTAATAGTGTCAGTTTCGAGGAGCTTGCATTTTGAAATTGTAGCGGTTGTTGTTGTGGGATAGGAGGTAAAGGCAATGGAACAAATCCTGGCAGAAGCTGCTGAGTGTTTGATGGGAACTGAGGATAAGGATGGTTGTACATAGGGATAGGTGGAGCTTGAGGGTTTCCTAGATTGTGTCCTCCTCTCCATCCTTGAATCCAAGGATGTTGGTACTAAGTAGACCAGTTTTTCCAACCTGGTGATTTCCACTGTTGTTGTTGGTAATAGGGTGGAACTTGAGACTATAGATCTGGGTATGTTGATTGATTCCTATGCTTCCATGGCCTCCTAGGTGCATAAGAAGACTCCCCAAGATCCCCACTCCTATAGATGGCTTACAAACCGGGCAATGATGGACATTTTTTGGTCACACATTTTTCTGTACATAATCCACAAACTAAAATTTTATCTAATGGGCACTCCCTTGAGGATTGCTTCCTCTTGCATCTTGGGCAATATATGCTCATTGCTGCATTTTACTCCTCCTGTTTCTTTTTGAGTTTAAGGGTATCCAACTAGAAACCTATTTTTCTTAAGATGTTAGTATTAGAGTTTTCTAACAGGTTCCTTATCTCTGCTCTCATGATACCACCTGAACTAACTAGTTTTAATCTTCTATTGTAAGGGTCCCGAACATTCTTCCCTATTTTGGCTCTACTCCTTGAGTAATTTTTACACATTTCACATAGTTCAGCAAATGGTTTCTGAAAGATGTCACTTGATGCCATCAGGTTAAGCATATCTAAATATTCTTTTGAAATTCCCTTAAGGAAAAGAGACCTAACTGCATCCTCTAGGAGGTCATGGTATTTTGAATTCTGGGAGATTTAACCAAATCTTTCCATATAGTCTTCAAGGGTCTCATCTTCTAATTGTTGGATTTTAAAAATGTCATTATGAGACTCTTTGGTCTTGCAGTAGTCTTGGTACTTCTTGAGAAATATGTATTTCATGGCTTCCCAAGACCTAATACTGGATTCTCCCAACCCCATGAACCATCTTAGTGCAGAGTCTTTGAGGGTGGCAGGAAAGACTTTAATTTCTGGGCATCTTGTACATTGTTGTATCTCCTACACAAGATGTCAAATTCAAATAGGAAGGTGTCTGGATCTTCACGGTTTTTACCGTAAAAGGTAGGCAGTGCTGAGAGAGAAATATTCTTTATGTTGACATTTGGAGTGGTGTCTAAAATCAGAAATCTGAAGGTATTTTTGGTTTGGTTTCTAGTTTCTTATTCCTCTCCATGTCTTACATTATTATGGTCCTCCTGATCATCCATATTGGCTTGATTTCTGAAAAGAGAGTACCTAGGTGGTTTTATCTTTGAATAAAACAAGGTTTCCCTTTGATGGACAGGTCTTCCTATGGATTGGATGTCTGGGACTCTACTCGAGTCGGTTGAGACTATTGGTGCCAAAGTTTCTGTGTCAATTTGAGAGATTATTACATTGGTTGAACTACCAAACAAAAGATTCACATGTTCAGGGTCTATGATGTCCTTAAAATTAGGGTCCCCTGGTGGTGGTGTAAAAGCAAAGGTTGTATTGTTTGGTTATGTGGAAGACTCGAATGGTCTTGCCTCCTGTCCTAATATGATTGATGCTTCAGTTTCTTGTTCTATAGTGCTCCCTGTGTTAGTCCCTTCAGAGACTATTTTATCTCTTTGAGTTGAGCTAGCTTCTATTTTTTGGTATCGATCTATGAATTTTATAATCAGAACATTCCTTCCCCCAAAGAGATCGGAAGGAACCTTGGTTGAAAGGTCTAATTTTGATTTAATGTATCTACCTTGTGGGTCTCTAGGCCTATTCATGAAAGAAATAAAAAACAAAAAGAAAAAGCTACCATTTGATTCCTAGGTCTATTCATGAAAAATAAAAACAAAAAGAAAAACTACCATTGGGTTCGAGGGAACCTGCTATAGCAGATGCGCAGGTTCTTACCTTTCGTCTTAAATTTCCCCCACCACCAAACTAATGCTAAGGTCTAGAAATGGTCTAATTCCTAATTACTTATTACCTTGAGACAACTCCCTGACAACGATGCCAAAAATGTTAGGTGATTTATATGTACTAAAAAAGACACTAAACTACCCTCAATTAAATTGTCAACCTGGGGTAAGTAAACTTAGAGTTGTAGAAAAATATATGCCAAAGGTAAAAGGTTGGTAGGAGTATAGTCTAACTAAGGAATGAAGCTATCTAAGGCTAATCTACTCAAGAAAAACTATCTGATGAGCAAACCCTAACTTGAATCTAGGCAACCTAAGTACTTTTGGGCCAAGGATTGATGGATAGTTCCTGAGAAAGAAAGTAAAACCCTATGTAAAGAAAACTAGTTCAACAATAATCAATAAGCAAATGACAAAAGAAAATGATTTTAACTTGCCAATCTACATTCAATGAGCAACCACCCTATGAAATCAAATAAACAAGCAAGTAAGAAAAAAAACCTATCTAACCTATTGAAGAAAATAGACAAGTAAGCAAATACACCTAATTAACCTACTAAAGAAAAAGACAAGTAAGCAAAGACAACTATCTATCCTACTAAAGCAAATAGACAAGTAAGAAAAGACTTCTCATTGAACAACTATCTAGCCTAAGAGGCAAGTGAACTAAATGCCTAATGCAAAACTATTTCTCTTGCATGAAAGGAAATCTAAATGCTCAATGAAATGCATGAAAGTAAATCTAGTCTATTGAAAGAAAGAAAGACTAATAACTAATTCTTGAGCAAACTTCTATCTAATCTATCAAAGCAAAGTCTATCTATCCTACAACAACAAATAAGACTATTTCCTAAGCTATGAAAGCAAGAAACTATATCTATGAAATAAGGAAAACTATTCTTTTAACTTATGACAATTCAAATATAATGTTGGTGGTTGTGTGAATGCCTTCGGTGTTGATGGATGATATCTCGATGACACTTGACAAAAAAGGACAATTCCAATGATATAAGCTCAACACTAATCTCAATGGAAAAATGAAAGGTGTGAAGTAAACAATCCAATGAAAACTTAGCCATTATAAAAGTAATGTTAAATACCCCGCATATTCATGTATAAACCATCAACAACATAATGATATCATCATTATTTAACTAAGAAATTTAATTGCATTTTAATCTATGAAAGGAAATTGCATGAAATGAAACTATACTAGGTCTATTTTAACCATTCAACTATGATAAGAAAATGAATTAAAAACAGAAATTAAACTATGATATTAAGAAGTAAATTGACAATTACATTAACCAATAACTAAGTGAATGAAATCTATGTAAAACTAAGATAAGAAAACTATAAAAAATGGAAGTAAATCTATCCATCCATCAAAATCCCTGTCAAAGGAAACCCAAATAAAACTCTATTTTATAAAAAAAAATCTGTTTTCAACTTGATTATAAAACCATAAATCAAAGGATAATTTTAACATCTAAAAGAACATGAGGTTAATATAGAGACTTGGGGTTAGTATGGAGACTTGGGGTTAGTATGGAGACTTGCAAGCCTTTTCTAATCTACAAAATCAACACATGCTAACATATATCATCATCTAACCTGCAAAAGAGAACTAAAACAATAAGCTACAACAAACTAATTAATTAAATAAAAA
>JZKD02S0124624.1:1001545-1012060 GCA_000966675.3 Picea glauca
AGGAGCATTGTTCTCTCTATAGATGTTAGGATAGGTCCTTCTAGTAGCCATAGCCGTATTTTTACTTTCAACATTTCTTGCCACCTTAAATGCATTCTCCAATGATTTGGGTTCTGTTAGAGATATTTCTTGTCTCAGGATTAGGCGTACCCAGGTCTGCGGTTTACACGGGAAGCACCTGAGCATATCATGAGATAATCCCATTTTGTAGCAGTGAGTCGAGCAAGCGAGCGGGCAAAGTTTTGTCGTCAGTAGTCGAGAACCATCCTCAAAGAAAATCGATGGTCAGAATCTTACAAAGGAGATCGACGAAATCCCGTCGGCCGTTAGATCTCGAGAAGTTGCGCCAGGGTTAACCCCTTGTGTGCAGAGGAGGAGAGCCGGGTTTCAGTTCATCGCAGGATCGAAGTTTCTGGAGGCAGGAAACTCTTACATGAATGAATCGCGATCCGCAATTTCTCGACTGGATCAGAGCCGTCCGTCAGCAGAGATGTGTGGCGAGAGATCCTAGAGAGTCGGGATCGAGGAACAGAAAGTCCTGTGCACATGACAACGGGAATCGCGATATCCTGATACGCAATTTCCTGACGGAGCTAAGGACCATAGCGGGGGACAGGTGTCAGGAGGTCAATCCTTGTAGGAAGGCAGTGCCAAGTGGCATCGGCATATCGTGAACTCAGAGGTTCGTGAGTTAGATCTGCAAAGATTTGCATGCAGAGTTGCGATATCGCGAGAAGAGATACCTTGGCAATCACTGGATTAGTGTGTGGGACCACAAGACCAAGTGGAATACAGGTGGCAGGCTATTGCGAGTCCGAAGGATGCGTGCATGTTAACATCGAAAGCATCAAAACCCCGACAGAGGTTTGGCTCTAGTCATATAAAAGGTGGTCGTATGGGCCATAGTGTAGTCAGGAGGACTGACCCATACATGCACTCATCGGAGGATCGGTGATCAGGATTTCAGAGGGTCAAGAACTCTTGACAACGGGGCACGCGAAACCCTGAAACCCGATATAGAGTCGGGAAAGGGTCACGGTGAAGTTCAGAAAGCCATGAGGAAAGAAGAAGAGACCTGTAGGTTGGATCGGGTGTCCATTAGGGATTCCACTTGGGGATCCAGAAAGGCCGCTTCGGTTCGACAGAAAGGAGAAAGAGGGTGGGTGAAGCCTCACGTCACCCATTTATTACAGAGCATGGAGGTCCCGACCAAAATTTACCCAGGAGGGTCCCTTGTACCGGTTTTCTTCAGGAAGGCCACGTCGAGTCTCCAACTCACCAGAGGAACCTACACACGCCAATTCAATATTCAAGGGGCTCAGCTACCCCCTGGTGCGAGCCATGCTGAATTAAAGAGGCATGTGACAGGGAAGCAGAGGGTAGATTTGATTGAGGCAGACTGATAGCCCATCCTGATAGATAACCTCCTTAATGTCAGGAATTGAATTCGTGATATGATTGCGCCTTCAGCGCTTGAGCCAGTTCCAAGTATATGTAGGCATTTTTTCCATTTTTGTAGGTAACGATGGTTGAGCTGAGCTCCTGGTTGTAAAGTTTTAATGAAGCATTTTTGCTCTGGTTATGTATGAACTTTTGAGACTTCTTGCCTTATGAATGCCAGCTTCTTTCATGTCTTTGTCTACACTGTGTTAGAGCAGCTCAGAATTGGAGGATCCAGTCAAGCTATAGCTATTATAGGATGATGTTGTAATGGATCACTGTAATAGTTATACTGTCTCTAATCAGTTCTTGTAATTTCCAGCACTGAGTGACTTGGAATTGGAGGATCCAGTCAAGTCCCCTTTCAGTTCCTTGTGATCCTGAACCAAGTGGATCTCACATTCAGAGTCTTTCTTCTGCAAATTGCCGAAAGCCTGCTGCCCGAAGTTGTTCGCTCACCTTTCTTACTAAGTCTTCCACCTGATCAGCTTTTAATCAACCTACTGGCTGAAGTTAGGATTCCAAACCTCCTTTGTTCTTTACATACCAGACCCAGTCCATGAGTTGGAATGATATTTCCTTGAGTTTTTACCTCCATTGATCACCCTTTAAAAAAAAAATTGTGACATTAAACTGATGCGTGTCAGGATCTGCTCCTGCAAGCAATCCAGGAGTGACTTCCGACACTAACATTTCTGGCGCCGTTGCCGAGGACGAAGTTGAATATTTTCCTCGGGATTGAACGACAATGACTACCTGATTCTGAAGCTGCATCGAAAATCAGAATTATCAAGATTGTTGCTGTGCACCTGGCGACTCCATTGTGACGACTTCGTTGGGGAGAACCCAATCTATCAATGGTGGCTTTCATAGGCAGACACACGCGGTCTCATCCACAGCTACCCCTAGCTACACCTGAAACTGATCCAGAGGTGGTCCTCAAAAAAGGAAAGGCCCCTGAAGAAGAAGCTTCCACCACTGAAACAGGTAATCCACCATCTCCTTCTGTAAGAACTCCATTTTCTTCCCGTCAGTTTCTTGATAGACCTCCTTCACAAGTTTCCCATTTTCTGAATTTTGGAAGTGTTCCTGCTGAGTTTTCCCCTCCTAGTTTGGGATTGGAGGGAGAAATCCTTGTCACTCCCTCCTCCTTGAATCACCTATTGTTTCCCACGCCACTCCGAGGTTCATTCCCTGTAGCCCCTTCGTGAACTCCTTCTCCTCTGAGTTCTCCTCCACCTAATATTCCTATGGCCAAAGCAAATCCCCCTATGACTGAAATAGAGGTAATCATAGCCTCTAAGTACGCTCCCCTCGTGCTACCACAACCTCTCAATAACCTCCCAGCAGAAGGGTACCTTAAGCAGCTGCCCAAGTTTACAGGCGAGGGGGATATAACTGCTCAAGAGAACCTAGCATCCTTTTATACTTTCGCAGATGATAATGTTATCATGCACACAGACGTATGGATGAGAATTTTTGTCCATAGTCTCCAAGGAGAGGCTAGAAACTGGTTCAGAGCCCTGCCTCCTGAATCTATTGATGGGATTAGAGCTCTATATAATGCCTTTTTGAGGCAGTGGGGAGATAAAAAAGACTTCATGTATTACATGACAGAGTTTGGGTCGTTAAAGAGAAAAGAAGGAGAGTATTTTTCTCACTTCTCCAAGAGATTTAATAAAATGTACAACAAAATTCCTGCTGAGATAAAATCCTTCGAAGCCTCTGCAAAGATCACTTACTCTAGTGCCTTCGATCCTGATTTCTGCCTACTACTAAGGGAGAGAAGAGTTGCTACGCTGGCACACATGCAAGACACAACCATGGAGGTAGAATCCAACATATTGGCTTTCAACCGACTCAGGAACGCTGGTGATAGAAATATGCCCAAGAACAGGCCTGAAACTTCCTCATCCAGTCCCTCTCCCCTGCCCCATCAGACAGATGAAATAGATAGAATGCTAAAATCACTTGCTGCCAAGATAGAAAGGCTGGAATTAGAGGGGAAGCCCATGTACAGAAATCCATAGAACACTGATAATAGAGGTTTCAGACGACCTGCTAACAATGTGCCCCAGGTTTTCCCGAGGGAACAAAGGGGAAGAGACAGAGATGATCAAAGGGTCCAAACCCTCCTCCAAAACAACCTAGTTGATCATGAGGAAAGAGACGAGATTGATGAGTTTGGCCCGGAAATTCAATGTATTGAAGAAACCCCTCCTTTTCCCCAATTGACTCAGTCTGCGTACGAACTTTTTTTGATGAACATTCAGATCCATGAGTTAGGGAAGGGAGAAAGAGTTGTTCACACTCCTAACAGATATAATCTCAGGTCAAGAAGGAAAGAAGGAGACTTCGACAGCTCAGATCCGCCCCTCATAACAGATAAGCCTACTAAAATGGTAGCAGCCACAACTAAAGAAAAGAAGACTCAGAGTGCTTCGTCGACAGCCAAAGAGCCTGTCACTGTGGTAAGAGAAGCTCCTAAACCTACCCCCTCCTTCAATTTTGAGCATGAGATTCAGAAGATAAGGATTCCTGTGCCTCTCTCTGAGCTGGTTAAAAATGAATACTTCAAAAGGTCCCTCTCCAAGTTGCTACAATCTGAATCCCCCTAGCCTTCCTCTGACTTAATAAACCTTCAAGATGAGAAGCCTGCAGTCGTCTTAGGTCCCATGGTAGAAGATAGAGATGATTCATCCCCTCCCTTCTACACATCCTTGAATATACATGATAAAGTTCTGCACAACTTCCTCATGGACTCAAGGGATTCCCATAATCTTATGCCCAAAATAGTAATGGAGGAGCTAGGATTAGAAGTGACCAGAGCCTACCATGATTTACACTCTTTTGATTCAAGAAGGGTGCAATGTATGGGAGTCATCAAGGACTTGGTGGTTTCGCTGTTTCAACTGCCCATGAAGAGTATGGTCATGGACATTGTGGTAGCTAATGTTCCTCCCAAGCTTGGCATGTTGTTGTCAAGGTCTTGGATTAAAATACTTGGAGGAACGTTACATATGGACCTCACGTATGCTACCATCCCAGTGTTAGGAGGGGAGCATAGAAGACTATACAAGGAAGCCCAACTAGCCTGCATAATCAGTGATGAATCCAACCTTAACAATCACCCCATCTTTGACTTGGATACTGATTTAGGCTCCAGTTTACTGCAGCTCACCCATGCCCCTGAGCCTCTTTTGAAACTCAGAAAGCCGCCCACTGTTTCCCCTGAGGTTCCTCCCTCCATCACCCCAATCTAGAAAATGTTTTTTGATGGAGCCTGTTCCCGAGAAGGCGCCGGAGCTGGAGTGGTTTTTGTGTCACCTTCTCAGGAGATCACATCTCTGTCATACAAATTAGAATTCGAAGCTACCAACAATGTGGCAGAGTACGAAGCTCTTATACTAGGATTAAGAGCCACAAGGGAAATGGGAATCTAGGAGATAGCAGTGTTTGGAGATGCCGAGTTGGTAGTCCAGCAGGTCAGAAGCGCTTATCAAGACAAGCATCCTCGACTCAGGAGTTATCGAAATGAGGTATGGGACCTAATTGACAGTTTCTTCTGAGCGTTCAACATTTCTTTCATCCCAAGAGAAGAAAACACAGTGGCAGATTCTTTGGATTCATCAGCAAGCATTTTCAAGGTCCCCTTACTGCCCAAACTAAGGTATGATGTAGAAGTAAAATACATGCCCTCCATACCTGACAATGTCGAGCATTAGAAGGTGTTTGAGGACGATCTCAAGATCAAGAGATTCTTGGATACTATCGAAGAATTTTCAGAGATGCATATCGGCCAAGATTCTGTCTCTGAGGAAGAGTTTGATGGGGGTGAGTTGTTGAGTAAAATAGCACATCATGACATTATTCAATTGCCTGGAAATCACATCCCGAGGGGACTAGTCCCATTGGAGAGATTGTTCGATGGGAATGATGTGGCAATAAAGGGAAGAGTTTCGGGTGATGATGCTGAAACAGCCGAGTGCAACATTGGCACACCAGAAGAGCATAAGTTTGTCAAGCTGTCAACGAGTTTGACCAAGGAGCAGAGGATTGAGTATACCGAGTTTCTAAGAGAGTTTGTTGATGTGTTTGCATGGACCTACAAAGACCTTAAGACGTATGACACATCTGTCATTGTGCACAAGATCCCGCTGAAAGAAGAGGCTAAACCATTCAGGTAGAAGCCGAGGCAGATAAATCCCATGTTGCTACCTGTCATGGAGAAATAAGTGAAGAAATTGTTAGATGCCCGAATCATTGTCCCATTGAGGTATTCTGAGCGGGTGGCCAATATGGTTCTAGTAAGAAAGAAAAGCAGGGAAATCAGACTCTGTGTTGATTTCAAGAACTTGAATAGAATCTCAAAGAAAGACAATTATCCCTTGCCCAACATGGAACACATATTGCAGAAGGTCACTGGTGCATCTGGGATATCCATGATTGATGGTTTCTCTGGTTACAATCAGATATCAGTCATGCCTGGGGACAGAGAAAAGACAACTTTCACCACTCCTTGGGGTACATTCATGTATGCCAAAATGCCTTTCGGATTGATGAATGCTGGAGCAACGTTTCAGCGAGCTATGGATATAGCGTTCATAGGGGAGAAGGATCAGTTTGTGGTAATCTATCTGGATGATATCACAGTCTTCTCCAGGATAGACAAGGAGCACTGCTGCCACTTGAGAAAGGTCTTCATGAAGTGTTGGAGGTATGGCTTATCCTTAAACCCCAAGAAATCCTTATTTGCTATGAAGGAGGGGAAGCTGCTAGACCATATAGTATCAGCAGAGGGAGTAAGGATTGACCCTAGTAGGGTGGAAGCAATTCAGACCCTGTCACTTCCCAGATCTAAAAAAGAGGTTCAGGCATTTTTGGGGAAGATAAATTTTCTGAGGAGATTCGTCTCAAATTTTGCCGAGCTAGTGAAACACATCACAACCATGATCAGGAAGGGAAATGAAGTAAAATGGACCATTGAACCCAGGGAATCTTTTGTCCAAATAAAGAAGGCATTGATTGAGGCACCTGTGCTAATCAATCCCGATTATTCCAAATATTTCCTGATATTTTCTTTTGCTTCCTGTGATACAGTAGCGACAGTTTTGTTGCAGAAAAATGATTAAGGGAAAGAGAAACCTATTGCCTTCTACAACAAAGCATTAAGAGATGCAGAACTCTGGTACGAGATCATGGAAAAGTAGGCCTATGCATTGGTGAAAGCTCTCAAAGCTTTCAGAGTCTATGTCTTGCATTCAAAGATTATTGTATATGTCCCTTCGGCCTCTGTGAAGGACATTCTTATACAACCCGACATGGATGGGAAAAGAGGTAAGTGGATTGCCAAGATTCTAGAATTTGATCTAGAAATTAAGCCCACCAAGTTGATAAAGGGACAGGGTTTAGCCAAATTGCTAGCTGAATCCAACTGCAAAGCCTTGGGGATTAACTTCGTCAATGAGCAAGCTGAGTCATCCAACAAGCATTCTCTGGGTGCCTTACCACTAGCAGCCTGCGATTGGTACAAGGATATCTTGTATTTTCTGCAAGAACTAAAGCCTCCTGATGGATTGGGAAAAAGCAAGGCTAGAGCTCTAAAGCTCAAGGTGGTCAAATATTGCCTCATTGACCGAACCTTGTATTGGAAAGACCCCTTAGGGTTATTATTAAGATGCCTGGATCCACAAGAGGCCCAAAAGGTTATGTTTGATTTCCATAGTGGTCTCTGCAGAGGCCATCATTTCTGGAAGACCACAGCTCACAAGGTCCTCCGGGCTGGGTACTATTGGCCCACTTTATTCCCTGACATTTGTAGAGAAATTAGAGCTTGCATCAAATGCCATAGGTTCTCAGGAAAGCAACAGCTCAAATCTCTGTCGTTAAATCCTGTAGTAGTTTTAGCACCTTTTCAGCTGTGGGGATTGGACTTCATTGGAGAAATTCATCCTCCCTCAAGTGGCCAACACAGATGGATCCTCACTGCGACAGATTACTTTACCAAGTGGATAGAAGTTGTTCCCACCAGGAGCACTTCTCACAAATTAATTATCAGCCTCCTGGAGGATGTCATGGCTAGATTTGGTTTCCCTAGCAGAATTGTCACTGATAATGCCACCCCCTTCAGGTCTGAGCCTCTGGTCAAGTTCTGTGAACAGTTTGAGATTTCACTGATTCACTCTACCCCCTATTAACCTCAGGGAAATGGAATGGCAGAATCTTCCAATAAAGGTTTGATCAAGCTCATTAAAAGATTATTGGAAGATAATAAAAGGGCCTAGGATGAAAAACTCAAATTTTCTCTATGGGTTGACTGAGTGACAACAAAGAAGTCCCTAGGTATTTCACCCTTCCAACTTGTTTACGGAACAGAGGCCATTTTCCCCACTCAGCTCGCCTTACCCGTGGCAAAATTCCTCCAGGACCTTGAAGAGGGGCCTAACCATATGGTCAGAAGGATTCATCAAATGGTGGAAGTGCAGCAAACCAGGGAATAGGTCATGAACAGGGCCTACGATCATCAGCAGAAGATCAAGCAGGCTTTTGACAAAAGGATCAAGAAAAAGGAGTTTGAGATCGGGGACTTGGTATATAAATGGGACACACCCAGACAAGACAAAGGCAAGCACAACAATTTCGACACTCTCTGGATCGACCCCTTTAAAATATCTGAGATTTTCTCCAACAACACCTATGGGTTGTAGGATCTGGAGGGTGAAGAAGTTTTCAACAACCCAGTGAATGGGAATTTTCTGAAAAAATGTTTTATTTGAGCCTTAGACGGTTCCTCTGTTTGTAAATATTGTCTTGTACTTCTTTGATTTTTCTTTTTGTATGTTTTCGGCTTAATAAATGACTCCATAGCCCAACAGCAAGGCACTGAAGCTGCATAATGAGTTCTTAGAGCATCGTAGGGATGACTCTATCCCCCATGGAGCCTAATGTTAGCGATATTTCTTGTCTTGGGATTAGGCGTACCCAGGTCTGCGGTTTACACGGGAAGCACCTGAGCATATCATGAGATAATCCCATTTTGTAGCAGTGAGTCGAGCAAGCGAGCGGGCAAAGTTTTGTCTTCAATAGTTGAGAACCATCCTCAAAGAAAATCGACAGTCAAAATCTTATAGAGGAGATCGACGAAATCCCATCAGCCTTTAGATCTCGAGAAGTTGCGATGGGGTTAACCCCTAGTGTGCAGAGGAGGAGAGTCGGGTTTCAGTTCATCGCAGGATTGGAGTTTCTGGAGGCAGGAAAATCTTACATGAATGAATCATGATACGCGATTTTTCGACTGGATCAGAGCCGTCTGTCAGCAAAGATGCATGGCGAGAGATCCCGCAGAGTTGGGATCGGGGAACGGAAAGTACCATGCACATGACAACGGGAATAGTGATATCCCAATACGCGATTTCCTGACGGAGCTAAGGACCGTAGCGGGGGACAGGTGTCAGGAGGTCAATCCTTGTAGGAAGGCAGCACCAAGTGGCATCAAAATATCGCAAAATCGGAGGTTCATGAGTTAGAGCTGCAAAGATTTGCGTGCAGAGTTGCGAGATTGTGAGAAGCGATACCTTGGCAATTGCCAGATTAGCGTGTGGGACCACAAGAGCAAGTGGAATATAGGTGGCAGGCTATCGCGATTCCGGAGGATGCGTGCTTGTTAACATCGAAAGCGTCGAAACCCCAACAAAGGTTTGGCTCTAGTCATATAAAAGGTGGTCGTATGGGCCATAGTGTAGTCAGGAGGGCTGACCCATACATGCACTCAGTGGAGGATCGGTGATCGGGAGTTCAGAGGGTCAAGAACTCTTGACAACGTGGAACGCAAAACCCCGAAACCCGATACAGAGTCAGGAAAGGGTCACGGTGAAGTTCAAAAAGCCGTGAGGAAAGAAGAAGAGACCTGTAAGCTAGATCGAGTGTCCATCATGGATTCCACTCGGGGATCCAAAAAGGCCGCTTCAGTTCGACAGAAAGGAGAAAGAGGGTGGGTGAAGCCTCACGTCACCCATTTATTGCAGAGCATGGAGGTCCCAGCCGAAATTTACCCAGGAGGGTCCCTTGTACCGGTTTTCTTCACGAAAGCCACGCTGAGTCTCCAACTCACCAGAGGAACCTGCACATGCCAATTCAATATTCAAGGGGCTTAGCTACCCCCTGGTGCGAACCATGCTGAATTAAAGAGGCGTGTGACAGAGAAGCAGAGGGCAGATTTTATGGAGGCAGACTGACAGCCCATCCTGATAGATAAGCTCCTCATTGTCAGGCATTAAATTCATGATATGATCGCGCCTTCAGTGCCTGAGCTAGTTCCAAGTATATGTAGGAATTTCTACCATTTTTGTAGGTATCGATGGTTGAGATGAGCTCCCGATTGTAAATTTTTAATGAAGCATTGTTGCTCTAGTTATGTATGAACTTTTGAGACTTCTTGCCTTATGAATGCCATCTTCTTTCGTGTCTTTGTTTACACTGTGTTAGAGCAGCTCAGAATTGGAGGATCCAGTCGATCTATAGCTATTATAGGATGATGTTGTAATGGTTCATTGTAATAGTTATACTGTCTCTAATCAGTTCTTGTAATTTCCAGCACTGAGTGACTTGGAATTGGAGGATCCAATCAAGTCCCCTTTCAGTTCCTTGAGACTCTGAACCAAGCGGATCTTTCATTCAGAGTCTTTCTTCTGCAAATTGCCGAAAGCCTGCTGCCCGAAGTTGTTGCTCACCTTTTATACTAAGTCTTCCACCTGATCAGCTTATAATCAACCAACTGGATGAATTTAGGATTCCAGACCTCCTTTGTTCTTTACATACCAGACCCAGTCCATGAGTTGGAATGATATTTCCTTGATTCTTTACCTCCATTGATCACCCTTTAAAAAACAAATTGTGACATTAAACTGATGATTGTCAGGCTCTGCTCCTGCAAGCAATCCAGGAGTGACTTCCGACGCTAACAGGTTCCCAAAGGCGAACCTCATGTTGAATGTTATCCTTTAAAGTTCCTATGAATACATCAATCAAGTGCTCATCTGGAATATCGGTTACCTTTATATTCAATCTTTGGAAGTT
>JZKD02S0124624.1:1024501-1037046 GCA_000966675.3 Picea glauca
TTCACGAGTACACCCAGTTTTCCATGTTTCATGCTTAAAGAAGGTTATAGGCGACAAGATCCCAGTTCAAAATATATTGCCAGAACTTGATGAGGAAGGAAAAATCATATTGGATACTGAAGCCATCACTGAAACAAGAATTCTCCAGCTGAGGAATAGATCTATTTCAGAGTATCTCATTAAATGGAGGAAACTATCGGTTGAAGATTCCAATTGGGTAGATGAGTCTTTTATACAAAACATCCAAAGTTACTCAAGCATTGCGGACAACACTTGTCTCAAGGGGAGGGGCATGTTAAGCCTTAATATTGGCTCATTACCCCTTAATTGGGGCATATTACATTAGTAATTTTATTTTATTTATGTCGGCTTTATTCCATTAGTTGTAATTATTCCTCCTAGTCTCCTATATATACCAAGGAGACATTTTCATTTGGAATCATCTTGTACTTGAACAAATATGTGGGGTAAAATGAGGTTTCCCCCTTGAAGAGGCTTATTATCTGAAATTGTCTCTTTTTCAAGGCATTGAGTACTTATTCTGAGTTTTTTCTATGCTATATTGATATTTGGTTCTTAACATATTGATTGTATATTGAGGAACTAATGGTGCTAAGTTCTTTATCAAGTATTATAATATCATATCTGTGTCCCATATAAGGTTGCAGACACCTGAGTATTGCAACCACCCCTGCCTCTACCTCAGGTGAGACTTCATCTACTTTGCAGGTGTTGCCGAAAGGGCTGGTAGTTAGGGCTTTGTTGGGGCACTGTTGTAGCATTGAACCCTGGGTCTACCCCTGTGCCAACAATTCCCAATCCTAGTTGGTCTAAGTGCAAGTCCTAATCCTAATATGTAGGCTCATGCCTCTCAAATAGTGCATAATTGAAATCATCCTTTTCAATGTGGGACACTTTTTAACAATATTCCAAGTGATGCATATGGGAGATATTTATATGAACAAAATTTCATAGAAAAATCCACATCTAGGGTGTTGTCGGAGGCAAGATGCCCTACAAATGATTGGGGTGAGTTTTTTGAAATAAGGGTTGCATGTGGTTGTTCAAAATGCAAAGGAATAATAAAAATCTCTTGTTGGGTAAGTTCTAAAGATTTATTCTCAAGATAAACTTCTAGATGTTGATGGAAGTATATCTCCTATAGTTATTCCTAACCCCATAAGTGAAGTTGGGAATACAAGGGAAAAACACTAAATTTAAGATTTTTCTTGAGCCTATGAGAAATCTACAAGGGAAAAAAACTAAATTTAAGATTTTTCTTGAGCCTATGAGAAATCATAGACAACCTAAGCATGCTTCCTACTATCCTATCATGAAGTGCTAAGTGTTCAAATACCCAAGAATCAATTGTTGGACCTATTATTAAAACTAGGCGATCTAAGGTGGTGGGTGCAATAGTGAAGAGTTTGCTAAAGAGAAATACACGATAAAATATTTCCCAATATGATGTTAGGGAATACATTTTAGATATTTCCTTACCTCCAACTTCATAATTTTCTTACAACACATCATTTAACCACACTCTCTTTCGTGCATGGATCATTGTTAAACCATTTATTACAATTGGATATCTTTTCCCCTTTTGTGGTAACAACTATGTAATTTCCCCCTCTAAAATCTTATGAGAATATCTAGGATTTTTTATACTCATCCATGGTTGTTCAAACAAGGTAGTCTTGAAGTTCTTTCAGTTCCATATAATGTTACTCCCTTATTGACTATTTTAGTTTTGCAACATGTAGATATATCATATCAACATACAATGTGCTTTTACCTATGAATGGGGCTAGATCATTGTGATGAATGTCCCATGCATCCCTAAGGAAATTTATATGATTGTGTACCTTGTCGCTTGACCCTAGAAAATTCCATGAACAAACATGAGAACCATACTTCATGTTACAAATGTATTTGAAATGACCATTGATATATCACATAGGGCATGTCTGATGCCATAAATCCCTAGGCATGGACCATGAAAGATAAAATTAAAGGGGGTCCCCAACTATGGCGACTTGGGGATATTCTAAGTTTAAGTGTAAGCTCTATTCCCAGTCCTAGTTGGTCTAAGTGCAAGTCCTAATCCTAATATGTAGGCTCATGCCTCTCAAATAGTGCATAATTGAAATCATCCTTTTCAGTGTGGGCCACTTTTTAACAATATTCCATGTGGTTCAAATGGGAGATGTTTATATGAACAAAATTATAAATTATAAATATATAAAATATATATTATATATTATATATAATATATTATGTATATTTTATATATTTGTAATTTATATATTATATAAAATATATAACAAAAAAATAGGTTCACGCGGGATCCATATCTTGACTTCCCTATATTCATATCTCTCTATTGCACCCTAGCTCCCTATCTCATGCCTCCCAACTGCACCTTAGTTTCCCGACTACCATATCTCCCCTCTCAAAAATTATTACTCGTGATCAGATATCCACACACTAGTGGTCTGTCTCGACATAGGAGATAGATGATATAGTGGCCCAACTCGACACCCTAGTATCTTGACTTCCATATCTCCCCTCTTGACAAATATCACTCATTATCAAATATCTAGACACTAGCGCTCCAACTCGACAATATAGGAGATAGAAGGGATAGTGGCCTAGATCAACAGAGGAGACAAAGGATCACCCTGACTCGATAGAGGAGCTATGTTTCCAAAATTGGCAAATGAATCCTCCAATCTATGTGACATGTATGTTAGGTATTCATAGAGAAAATAATTCAATGCCATGGAATTTGAGTACAAAATATAATGAAATTTTTGTTAACATATTAGCCTTCATTTTGTTTATCTTGGTCTCTGCATGTGATTACTACATCTTAGCCACGAGACCCATATGTAGTATGAAAAAAATATAAATGGAACTCATGTCCAAATACTAGGCCAAATACATTGAAGTGAGAGCTCATGAAGTTTTCCTCATATCCCACTCAAGTGCTACAAAACCCTAACCATGATGTACCCAATAAATATGACATGTGTGGAACCAAGACATGTTATTTTTTAGGGCCTTTGTTGTGGTTTAATCATGGCACCTATATCCCTCTATTAGTCCAAAGATACCCTATGAAGGCCCTATGTCATGGTTAAAGGATGATTTCAATGACATAACTTGAGAATCTTCATGGTTTTTCTTTTTGGTTCTTGACTCGAGACTCTTCATTTAGGACATACAACAATTATTTCTCTCCCTTGACATTGGTTAAACATTAATAATAATTATTGGTTCATAAATAACCTAGTCATGGATCACATATCCCATTTGGACATTAATGATACCCCTTCATTGATATGTGACCCAATCCTTCTCTCAAATCCTCCATATTTCTTCTTGGGATGGTTTGGGTGTTAAATATCTAGCAGTGCTAAATCCTCACACAATCCCTCAATGACCAAGTGACATTCTTCCTTGTATTTTTCCTATGTTGGAACCTCTTCCTTTACATTAGATCATTCCTCCTTCCACTCCTCCTTCAACCATGGAATCTACCCCTTCTTTCTCTTTTTCATCCAAGATCCCTTAGGCTCGAATTCCTATCCTTATTCATAGGGAGCTCCATCCTACTAAACATCCATTTTATGATTCTTTCTGGTTATCTTACCCATATCTTTCTCTTCCATTATCACCTTGACATTATTCTTGCATGGAGACAAAGATAGAGTGAGTACCCTCGACACTCTTCGCGTGGGGAGATATCCTAACTGGCGAGGCATACTAGGGGACAAAGAGGAGTGTCAACCCTAGCTTGGGCAACATTGGAGACAGAGGAGACCACGATCATCCCTATATTGAGAAACATTACAGAGTCAATGGTAAGTTTTTCTCCTTGTTGTTGATTCTTCAACTACATTTTCTCTTTTTCTCCCTCAACCATTTGGCTATTCCCTCGATGGAAGGTGAAACCATTAGCTATAAACAATCATGGAAATATATTTATAAGCCTAGGGTTGCATTATGAGATGAAACAAAATATAGATAAAACCCTAGATATTTATAACAATTGTATGTTTGGTCATAATAAGAGTCAAAACCATGTCAATATGGTCATTGATGGGGTGAATTCAATATATGAAAGCACGTATTATGGAATTACTTTAATCACAATAACTCTAAGCTCATGATACTTGGAGTGATATGGAACCATAACTATGATACAAAATACAAGCCTCCTTCTTCTTAACTAGTTTAATCAGTAAGACTAAGCTCCTTGTAATGGTTTGAAAGCCTGTACTCATGGAAATCACATATCTAATATAGAGTATTTTTTATAACTATACATTAATTATAGAAACATCATAGGTTTGAATCCTATAAGTAGATGGGTTTCATAGTACCAGTAAGCATCATTACTTACATAAGATCCTGTTATGGAGTAATCTAACCTGTACAAGTCCCTGAGCAAGGAGAATGATTTACGTGTAATCTCTTGTCATTGATTTCACTAGGTGTGAAAGAGTACTCATATTACTGGTATGATAAAGATAATGTAGAATACATATCATTATAACATATCTCTCATTTAATCTAATAGGTGTTATTAGTAAGAAGGTTACTTTGACTGCAATGGGTTTTATTAGTATAAGCTCTACCTTTATCGTAAAGTATTTATAGTATTTACTAGTTTCCAAAGGCTTGGGATTTATGACACAATGTATGGAATAAGGAGAATGATAGAGCCTTTATCATAGTTAGATTAGGTTAAACTGGTCACTCAAGGCATGTATTATAGTTGTTGTGTAATTCATGTGAAGAGCATTAAGAATGTAGTGGGGGTTTTCATTTCCATTAAGAGCCCTTTAATCACATTCATCTATATTAATAGAACTAAATGCATACAAATCAAATATAACTATAAACACATCATCCATATACATCACAAGGACATAGAAGTAAGTAGAACGATCTTCCATTGTATTATCATACATCACATTATAGCATACCACAAAGCTCTATATCAACTCTCACCCAACTAACTGATTGTCTAAGTGCCCATGCAAGCCTTTCCAATCTTCGCTCAGCTGGGATTCCTCAATTCAAGAAGGAATTCCCGATGATCCAACCAGTGTAGTTTTCCAACAAAAACTCATAAAGTAGGAATATAAAGGTACTAACAATAATATTCTAAGTTCCCACCAAGCCATGCCATATTGTCCTTCATGTTTGGGGCTTACACAAATCCTTCCCCTGACCTAACATGGTTTCTAAATCCCATTTCTAAATATCGGGTCTGCCCGACCAGGTAGATTAAGATCCCTTTGATCTCAGACTATATATCTTCTCCAAAAGAACCAATGACAGTCCATTCCAAAGGCCCTTTTTATAATATTTTGGGTATGCCATGCAGGACACTTTATAATGAGTTATAATACCCATTTCATTATTCACACGAATCTTTTGGTGACTTATCGACTACTTAGCTTGAGGAATAGTTTCACAAAAATGGAGACGATATGGGATGACGTCTGATCTTGTTTATGAATTGAGTGGAAAAGGTATATGTGAAGCTCTTTCTATCCCTTCCTGCATCTCTGTGATGGGTAAATTTCCATGAGAAAGGGGTGACTTTTGTATGGCTTGTAATTTGATGTAACTGTGAAAATTTTGTCTCGGAGAAATATTTTTCCTAATAGATATTCTCTTTCTTCACGATCTTCGGGGAAGGAAAAAGAGTATATCTCCTTAATTCTATTCATTCCTCTTGAATCATTCAATCAATCCAAGAATTTTCAATAACCAACTCACTAATCCATCACTTTATCTCATTTTTAGAGAAGTTGGTAAATCATTGATTCAAAGAGTTGGTAAAATAAATAATTTTGGTGTCAAGGACAAAGGATTTTTTCGTAAATTCCCATAGATCCATCAACTACTTCAATAGTTTTTCAATTTTGGTTTCAATTGTCTCCCTAACCCCCTACAATAACCCTTGGGCTCATTTTTTTTGTGGAAATTATCTTGGGATTGTCTTCAAGTTGTTCATATGGTGTCTTGGCCAATTTACATAAACAATGGTTTAGGAATCCATGTAGATTCCAAATCTACATGTTTAGTATCCACTAATCCTTTTTAGTATCATCAATAAAAGTTTCATCCACTAAGCCTTTTTAGTATCATAGACCCTAAATATCCTCGCTAAGGTTGCATTTCCTTCATCACCCTATCTACATCAATTCCCAAGCCTAATGTTGGGACTTTAATGCCTCTTTCTATACTAACAAATCTCATACACCTCTCATTCACTTGATTATACAAAGGTGTATGAAAATGAGAGGTACAAATGGATGTTGTAAGAAGAGTGAAGACCCTCAAGTTTTGAATAAGCCAATTGTCTTAATTTACATATTGATAGTCTTTGTACTTGAAAGATTCCATTGTATTTGTTGTTATATGCTTGTTTCTCATGCACCATTGTTAATATACCTATCTTGAATAGTGCAAGAATCTATTGTTTCATATAAGAGTTTGTACTTTCCTTCAACTTGTATTGGCACTTATACTTGTTGCAAGAACACTTTTTCTTTTTCATATAACTTCTATCTTGCCTTGTCATTGAACCTTGTCACTTGACCCATCTTTATATGAGGCCTTAGCACCCTTGGGATACCATTCATTAATTATAAATCATCTATCTTGTTGAGTATCCTCCAACCATTAATTAATTCTAAAGCATCTATCTTGTTGAGTATCCACTAAGCCTTTTTAGTATCATCAAGAAAAGTGTCATCCACTAAGCCTTTTTAGTATCATAGACCATAAATATCCCCGCTAAGGATGCATTTCCTTCATCACCCTATCTACATCAATTCCCAAGCCTAATGTTGGGACTTTAATGCATCTTTCTATCCTAATGAATTTCATACACCTCTAATGTTGGGACTTTAATGCCATTCTATAAAAGAGAAGACTTACACCCCAAAGCATACCAAGATAACAATAATGGGATGTCAAGTATGATATGAATCAAGTAAACAAGGACCCCAATAAGTTTCTTACATACAATAGAATCAAGTATATTCTCCAAGCAAAACATGGGTTCCCTAAATATTTGCTTGCTAACTTATCTTCTGGTTTTTTCGAGTGTTGGTACCACAAACTTATATTCACATGATAACTTATCTTCTTGTTTTAACAAGTGTAGGTACCACCTAATAGGTATCTGTCGGATCTGTATTCCTCTAATTATGATCAATATATACTCAGAGAGCTTGAAAGTGAGACATGTTGTACTAGATCTATTGGTTCTAGATCAACTAGATCCGAAAAGTTAAGGAAACAATTTTGTATATGCATGAAATTTTTTATTTCCAATGGAAGGTCATGTAATTATGATGCTGAGAGAATAGGTGAAATTTATTTTCCCTTGAGGTATAGACATCTAGTGCAATGATGGGCACCTAAGTAGCTACCTGAAGTGGACACATATTTCTTCATCAGTGGGAGGATGTATTGCATTCCTCCTTCGTCCTTACATGAATTGGGGTTATTTTCCATGGATGGCATAAAGGTAGGATATGGAACTATAATTGAATTGATGGAGTATGTCAGACAATTATACAAATACAATCACTGGTTCATGTTGGTACGATATACGCGAAGTATGCGGAGATACAAAGTTGCCGCAAATTCTATAAAACTTGTAGATAACAATCAAAATAAAGGGGCAACTATGTATATTGATGGAAGGCCAAAATATTCTGGAAACATTGTTGGATTTATAAATAGTACACAATCAGTGGAAACAACTAAGGAACTGAATTGCATATTTGAGGGACGTGAAGGAAATCATATATTTGTATGTGCAAAAAAAACAATAGTTCCAGGTGAAGAGTTGTTGATCGATTACAACTTAAATCGAATAGATGGAGGGGGTGAAACTATGGGGGTAAATATATTACATACCATTCAACTCAACCTTTGATCAATCATTGTTATAATTTATCACTATTGAACTTGGGTATAGCCTAAATAATATCAACTAGTTATTGATTCCCCTAAATCTAAAAAAACATGCTTGTTACACACCTAGTCTTTATGGTTGGCTCTTTGGGATAACCCATAAGCACACACATTTTCCTTGATAATAAAAAATAAAGAATAGGCCACATCACTACATTGTAGAAACACTATAATAACTACTTTGAACCTTGTAATTCAAAGAATATATTCATTCTTTGAGATTAAGAGAGTAACTATGAATTTCACTTGTCGGCAGTCATGCACCAATGTGGTTATCCTTATATATCAAAGAATCTATGCATGGTTTGAAATTCAAATTTTTTGTTCTTCAATGACATGTAAGAGAATTAAATAAGATATTAACTAATATTTCTTCAGTGTCAATATTTTAGAATATTAGCATAGAGACAATGAAGAGTCTAATTCATTTAGTCAAGGATCATAAAAGAAGGATACAATATCCTATTAACATTCATTTAGACCAATTTGGCATGTTGAAAATTTGTTAAGCGCCTTTGATGATGGAGGGTAACCATCTTCCTTCTTCATTTTCCCTTTGAACTTCAATCTGACCATCACACTAATTAGACATTGATGGAGAGTTTAACAATGTGAATTGCTTTGCATCATCTAGTGATATTGAATGGATTGATTCTTTTTTCTTATTTGAATTATCTAATGCATGCCTCCTCTTCATCCCCTCGAGGGAGTTGTTGGGTAAGGAGACTATCGACAAAGGGTTTGATTCATGAGTTATTGTATCAATGTCTACACCACCACCCCCTATGGATTGGTCAAAGTCCTTTACAATACCACATGCTTGGGTACCTCTAGAATCTTTTTTTTAATGGCACCCAAAAGACATTCTTTGAGTTTTCCTTTTTTGAGTCTTTCCAACAATAAGATTTGTTATTCTTCTTCCTATTAGATTGAAAATCCTTTGCCTTCAGATAGGAAGTTGATACATGCCTATGCTAAAAAAAGACTCTATGAAAAAAAAATATGTTCATAGTCTAGTGAATGTGTCCAACTACAATTCTTATACTCCAATACAATTTGGCCATGAAGACCTTTGCACAAATCTACGTAAATGTAGATTTGGGCATAAATTGAGGATGTCACCCTCCCAAATTTTGGATAGTGTACCCCAAGTCTTATTGATGGTCACAACATATTTAATGCCCTTGTATTCCAGAATGACACTGAGAAATCTTACCCAAATTACGACCTCTAAAAATTACCCCAAATGTAAGTTGAATTCAAGAAAACATAGCTTTATAAAGAGCCCTACATTATACATGAACCAATTAGAGACATCATCTATAACATGTGAAAAATTCAACTCAATGATAAATCCTAGTGAGGAAAACCCTTTAGAATATATGGATCCTAATCAATGGCATCAAAAAAGAAGCCCAAGAAGTATATATCCACTTACGAAGATTGTTCAGTGATGTACATAAGACATTAAGGCTAGAGACTAGTGAGTTCTTTAGATTATAGTCTTCTCCCTTCTTGGCCCATATAGGACCATGTTTCAAAATCCTAACCAAGGTTTCCTTATCCACACAAAAGGATGTGATATGATATCTCTTAGAAAGCAAGGGAAAACTATCAATTTTTTTTTTAAAACATACAGAAGTCATCGCAATAGCGATGTAATTTCAACGCAAGTATGGCATCTGCATCACAAGCCATTGGTGGGATTTCTACTTTTCCACACTCCTTCATTTCTATTTTCATGCTCCTTCGTCAATATAGCGATGCATGTTTGTCGCAAGAAGGTATACATCTCCTCTTATTGCCACGAACTTGCATCCCTATAGGGACAAACGTTCGTGGAAAAAGTTAAATATTTACTTTGGGATTCCATCTTTCTGACGTATCTTCATCAGTCTACTGAAAATAGTTTGTCGTAATTACAATGATGTGAACAAAAGGAATTAACATAAAATATTTAGGATGATGACATGTGGCAGCCTGATTTCGTCGATGTTTCCATGAATACTTAGTGCATGGATATAGCGACGAAAAACGTTCTACGAAAAATATTGTTTGTCTTCATGGAAAGTGTGACATATATGTGTGGTAATAGCAAGGAAAAACTATGGAAAAAATTTTCATATGTAGTAGTGCCAATGACCACTGCAAGGCATGCTAGGGGCACTAATATAGTTGAGAATCCTAGACATACAAGACATAATCCCAAGTTTGCTTGTAATATTTTCAAAGGAGATCACATTACACATTTGTTCCCTTCTATTGTCGTTGCACAAGAAGCATGGCCATTGTATGAAGGTCCTTATATTTTTGAGTCATCTTCGGTTTCCCAACATTCTAATAAATCTTTGGCTGACAAAGTGGTCATGCTGATGCAATCGTCGACCTATCCCATTCTCCTCTTGGAGAGTGACAAGTCTAATGAAGTGGTCTTTTCGATGAAATCTTCAGTTGATTCCAACCCTATTTTATGGAGTGATATGTAATATACCAGATATAAAATGTATGCAGAACAGAAATAAAATGCTAGTAATGGTAGAATAACAACAATATAACGAGAACATTTACCACAATAACACTGAAGTGATATAAGAATAACAACAAAAATAACACTTTGAATCTGAAAGAAATGTTCACGGGCCTCTTCAAGGGGGAAAACTCTAGTTGATAAGAGCTCTATTACAATAATATCCAACCTAGGGTTCTCATACCCTCGACTCCTATTTATACTAAAAAGAAGCATCTAGAGGAAGATCCTTCTACAAGTGGAAGCTTCTATTAGGTCTTCTTACATCCTCCTTATTCTATTTTATTGAAAGGCCTTATTAATATTGACCTTTATTACATTCGAATATATTTTTCTACTTATGTTCAGGTTAGGACCCTAACATGTCCGCCCCCTTAAAAATATCCTTGTCCTCAAGGCTTGAGATGAGGAAATTGTTGCAGAATGGTAGCTGGTTCCTAAGTGGCATCTGTTGGAGTTGTATCTTTCCACTGGACTAACACTTCCTTGATGGTTCTCTGATGTAGGCGACGCTCACGCTAGTCCAAAATTTCTTCTAGTTGTAGCCAAATCGATCCTTCTTCAGCTAACTCTGGAAGGTTGGTTTAAATTTCGCACTTAGCTCCAATCACCTTCTTTAAGCATGAAACATGAAAAAAAGGATATAGCCTCGAATGGCTAGGCAAAGCTAACTAATAGGCGACTTGTCCCACACGCTTGAGCATGGTATAAGGACCATAAAATTTGAGCGCTAGCTTCTGACAATGCTCGGCCTTGAGGGAAGTTTTCTTGTAAGGTTCTAGTCGAATAAACACCTAATCCCCTTCTGCAAATTGATGTTTAGAGCGACCTTGATCTGCTTGTTGCTTCATGTGATTCTGTGCCATGACCAAATTCTCTTTGAGGGTATGAAGAATAGCCTCTGGAGATGTAAGTGTTAGGTCAACCGCCTGGACCTTCGAGGCACCCTGTAAGTATGAGAGAACTGAAGCTGGCTTCTATCCATATACCACTTCAAATGGAGTCATGCGTGTAGCTGTATGGTATGAAGTGTTGTACCACCATTCAGCTAGGGGTAACCATTGAGGCCACTGATTTTTATTTTTCGAGGCAAAATACCTCAAATATGTTTCCAAACACTTGTTTACAACTTTCGTTTGGCCATCAGTCTAGGGATGATAAGTTGTGCTGAGATGAAATTCTGTGCCTTGTATCTTGAACAATTCTTGCCAAAAATTGCTTGTGAAAGTTAGATCACGATCATAAACAATAGAGTGTGACATGCCATGAAGCTTGAAGACTTGATCCATGAAGATTTGAGCCACCATGGATGTTGTAAACGGGTGTTGAAGGGCACAGAAATGAGCATACTTGGAAAGGCGATCAACAACTACCATGA
This sequence comes from Picea glauca, assembly GCA_000966675.3. NCBI lineage: Eukaryota > Viridiplantae > Streptophyta > Pinopsida > Pinales > Pinaceae > Picea > Picea glauca. The sequence goes on from JZKD02S0124624.1 coordinate 1,036,417, forward strand.
TGACGTATTTATTTCCCGATTTGGGTAAGCCGGTAATAAAATCCATAGAGATATCCTTCCAAATAACAAGTGGAATCTGGAGTGGTTGTAGTGTGCCCAGAGATTTGAATGTTTCTCCCTTGTTGTGTTGACACACGTCACATTGAGCTACAAAATTACGAATGTCCTATTTCATGCCATCCTAGAAAAAGGAACGTTTGACCCTATCATAGGTTTTGGTGAACCTGGAGTGCCCTGCTGTGGGTGTAGCATGAAGCTCAAAAAGTACCATGGATTTACACTTTTATTGTTTACTTTAATACAAATGGCCTTTGTATCAAAGTTCTTCATGGAGCCAAGAGTACCCTGGGGAAGCTGGAGCATTGGACTACAATTGTTGGATCAACTGCGAACTTTTGGCATCTTATAGCCATTCCTAGTGAATGGCTTGGAGCCAATCTGGTACAATGAATGAAAGATAAAAAAGGGATCCTTCATCTTCATATTTTCTGGAAAGTTCATCCGCAACCACATTTTCTTTTCCTTTCTTATAAATTATCTCATAATCATATCCAAAGAGTTTAGTCACCCATTTTTGTTGTTCTGGGGAGGAAATGTGTTGTTCCAGAAAATACTTGAGGCTTTGATGGT
>JZKD02S0124624.1:1037096-1058126 GCA_000966675.3 Picea glauca
TAAGGAAAACACCAATTCCTTTCCCTGAGGCATCGCATTCCAACACAAAGGTCTTTGTGAAATCAAGAAAGGAGAGGACTGGAGTGGTGCACATGGCCATCTTCAAGGTTTGAAAATCTTGAGCAACAGATGCAATCCAAGTGAAAGAGTTCTTTTTGAGGAGAGCAGTGAGAGGTGCTGCAATCCAGGGATGATTTTTAAGATGAAAAAATATTTTATAATGTAGAAACCTTGGCAAATCTTACTAATCCTTCATATGCCAACTATTAAATGTTTGGCGATATTTTTGAAAAAGTATTCAAATTTCTAAGGATTCAATATAGTTTGTATAAAATTTTGTCGACTTTAAAGGTAAAATAATTTTATCTTATATAATTTGGATGAATCATTTTTAGAATAACGAATATTTTTTTGGGAAAAACCTTGGAAAATTAGCCCATGAGCGAAATTTAGCCCCTAAAATCATCCATACTGTAATATTCCCATAATTATTAACAAACTTGTGATACTACCTTGTTAAGCCTAGAAATCCATGCAAGATCTTAAGAGTCTTTGGGTTAGGCCATTCTGGCATAGCCTGAATCTTTTTAGGATCCACCCTGACACCATCTTTTCCAACCAGATGACCCAAGTATTCTAGTTCTGAGGCGCCAAAAGCACATTTAGACTGTTTCAAGAAAATTTGGTGCTAAGAGAGTAGATGGAGAACTTGATCCACATCAGCAAGATGGTCTGTCCAGGTTTTTCTATAGATGAGGATATCATCAAAGAAAACTAAGACAAAATGGTGGAGAAAAGGATGGAAGACATGATTCATGAGGGTTTGGAAGGTGGAGGGGGCATTACACAAGGCAAAGGGCATGACCAAAAACTCATAGTGGCCCTCATGAGTTCTAAAGGCAGTCTTGGGGATATCTGCCTCTTTCATACATATCTGGTGGTAGCCCGAACGAAGATTTGGTTTAGTGAAGAATTGGGTGCCACTCAATTCATCCAGGAGGTCATCAATGACAGGAATGGGGAATTTGTCTTTGATGGTAAGTTTTTTGAGGGCATGAAAGTTAGGACACATTCGCCAAGAACCTTATTTCTTTAGGACCATGACCACAAGAGATGAATAGGGGCTCGTACTAGGGCGGATAACGCATGCATTAAGGAGTTCCTGGACCATTTTCACAATTTCAATTGTTTGGGAAAAGGGGTGATGATACAGATGGATATTGGGAGGAAGGCTTCCTGGTACAAGGGGAATGGAATGATCATGAACACCAAAGGAAGGAAGGAGGCCTTAGGGAGTAGAAAAGACCAATTGATGTTTATAAAGGATGGCTTGGAGTTCTTGCAGTACCGAGGGTGTCTCTGTTTCTTGTATGGCATGGAGTTGGGCGATAACACCAGAATGACCCTTTTTGAGTAGATTTTCCATGCAATGGGAACTAATGATCTTAGGTGAACCGACGGTGATGCCTTGGAACTTATATTGGTGTCCCTCTTGGTCGAATTGCATGGTTAAGTCTTTAAAATCCATGAGAATGGGACCCAAAGTCCTTAGCCAGTCTGCACCCAGAACAATGTCACAACCTTCCATGTCTATAGCAAACATATGGGATTTCAGGTGGTAGTCACCAGTTTGGAGACGCACATTTTCCCAACTCCCTCCACATTTCATGGAACCACCATTGGAAATCATGATTTGGAACTTATTGATGGCATGGATGTAGCAATGAGTTTCTTGGGCAATGCGGTGATGAATAAAATTATGGGTGCTGCCACTATCAAGAAGAATGATGACTTTTCGATGCTTGATGTAACCGATTATCTTGAGGGTTTGGGGAGCAGAGAAGCCAGTGAGAGCATTGAGGGAAATGACTGGTTCTACTTCGGGAGGGTCTAAGGGAGGGGTTATGTCAGTGGATTCAAGTGATTCAGACATAGAGGGATTTTCTTCATCTTCTTCCAAAATCTCCTCGGAGATGGCCATAAAAAGATTTTGTTCTTTACACTTGTAGCTCGAGAAATATTTGTCATCACAATTATAACAAAGGCCTTTGAGTTGGCATTCAACCATTTCATCCTGGGTCAATTTTTGGATCTTTAGTGGAGCAGAGGGGGTAGTGGGATTTACTAGTTTAGGGCGAGGGATGAAGGAGGGTTTGCGGTTTTGAGAAGATACAACCTATTGTGATTCTTTATCTCTTCTGGTATCCTCCACCCAACTCTCAGGTCGAGCCATGAGGACATGGGCCCAAATTTCATCCTTGAGGCCGCTGATAAAAAACTCTCGAGAAAAGGCATCAGACATGCCCTCTGTTCTAAAAGCCAAGTGCTCAAAGGAAGCTATAAAGTCTTTAACTATTCCTAATTTTTTCAGCTTTGTCAAACAACCCAAATGGTTGGTGTCAGTGTCAAAGCATTCATAAAGCTCAGCCACAAATTGTTTCCAAGCAATATACCCTTGACGTGAATTTTTTCTCCATTGCCACTATTGCCAATATTCTTTATCTAGATGGAGAAAACCATACCGGAGTTTGGCCAAGTCATCTATAATGTTGTATAAATAGAAGTAATGCTCCATTTGGGTTACCCAACCAGTGGGGTCTGAGCCATCAAATTTGGTCACATCCACCCATGGAAGGTGTAGGTCACGTTGAAAGTGATGGTTCTGCAAGGTATGGGAATGAGAGGAATGGTCACCTTCAGTATGTGGGGGTGAGGAAGAGGAAGGGTTATCTGTAGGGATATGCAGTTTGGTGCAAAGTGCCAAAAATACTGATTCAATCTGGGTGGTGAGGTCTTGTTTGATTTCGCCCATTGAGGACTGCATGGTTGTATTGATGGCGACAACATTGGCACTGAGTTGTTTCACTTCTTGTTGGGTCTCAATGAGACCAGATTGCAAGGTGTTGAAGCGAGCTTCCAAGTCTTGGCTATGAGCATGGTCTATGAGGATGGGGGAACTGAAAAGGGGTGGGTAGGGTAAATTTTTTTTTCCGAAAAAATGATATGGATGAATGTGATAAGGGTGAAGAGATGAATCCAATGGAATAGGTCTGAAATAATGGTGAAAAAATTTCCGGTCTGAAGAATACTGCAGAGACGAAATGCCCAAATGTTTAACCAGAAAGAAATGTGTATTTACTTGGCAACCCAAACACAGTTGCGCAACAATATATCTTGTATGTTTTAATTTGTTTATGTTTTTGTCCCCAAGGGTTAGGTATTCAAGGGTTCTACAGAAAAGGGTTTTCCTTGTGCTTTAGCTCTCTGATATATGTGCGGTGTCCAACAGTAGTACTCGACCCAATATCTTAGGGAACTAACTAAGGAGGATAGACCATACCCTTAGCTGTACTACTCGACTACCCAGGTACTAGAGAGTATCTTCCTGAGTGTTTTTCTTGTTGAAACTATAGTAGTCAGGTGGCCGATCAGTTTATCTAAAGAGGGCTTCAGGTAATCTTGGCCGATCCGTACATAGGTGTTGTCTGATGCGCTACCACTCGAAGGGGTACCAACAGGGGTTACAAGGGTGGCCAAGAGATGTGCACTTAAGTACCACTTGTATTTCCTACGTGTATGAATCCCTCAACCGTGGGTTTATGCATGTAACAACAGATCTTTGTGGCTTAAAGACATCGGAATATGTCTCTACCCTGAAAAAAAAAATTAACCCACACTTTCTGCTGAGGAAAGTGCTCTGATACCACTTGTAATATACCATATATAAATGTATGCAGAACAGAAATAAAATTCTAGTAATGGCAGAATAACAGAATATAACCAGAATATTTACCACAATAACACTGAAATGATATAAGAATAGCAATAGAAATAGTACTTTGAATCTGAAAGCAATGATCACGGGCCTCTTCGAGGGGGAAACCTCCAGTTGAGCAGAGATATATTACAATAATATCCAAGCTAGGGTTCTCATACCCTCGACTCTTATTTATACTAAAAAGAAGCATCTAGAAGAAGATCCTTCTAGAAGCAGAAGTTTCTATTAGGTTCTCTTACATCCACCTTATTCTATTTTATTGAAAGGCCTTATTAATATTGACCTTTATTACATCCGAATATATTTTTATACCTATGTGCGGGTTAGGACCCTAACATGATATGTAATTTGACCGTTTCCTTACAATTTCCAATTTAGTACCTTTTGAACAAGGGGGAAGTCCACTCTCTTCGAGTACGCCCCATCGAATTACTAGGATTGTTTCCTTTGATTCGAATGATATTGTAGAGCCTCACCTTCCTTCTTCTGAACCTTTCTAGAGCTAGAGTTAATAAATTAGGCATTCGTCAAACTATTTTAGATGAAGGATACTTGGTAATTATTTTATCATCCTCGGCTTGGAAATCTTTGGGTTCTCCCAAGCTTTTGTCAGCTACGAGTGAGTTGTTGGATTTTGATAGAAGACCTAGAGAATTCTTGGGGATTCTTCCTCAATTTCCTATCATGTCAGGTGTGAAGAATGTCCTTGTCGATCTATTAGTGTTGACATGACCTTTAGACTTTAATTGGATTCTTCGACGTGATTATGTGTATGCAATGAATGTTGTGGTTTCTACGCTCTTTCGTGTGATGAATTTCCATCACAACGGAAGCATTGTCATTATTGATCATCTTTCATTTGATAATCACCATCCTGGTTCAGATTTAGATTAGGTTTCCCCTTTTTGTGTTTGTAGTGTTTGAGTAGACTCTTCCCCGCCATAGGTGAATTATGTGGTGTCTTATCCTTGATGTTCAATTCTTCCTGAGAAGGATATTTTATAGGTATATTTTCCTTCCCAAGACAAGTTCTCGGCAATTGATCAATTGTTTTATCTGATGAGGGAATGGGAGCCCTTGCTTCCCCCTATTGGCTCGAGTAATCTGGTGTTTCCTCTTGAGTCTATTCTTACTGTTTGTAAGACCTTGAACCTTGGTATTTGTGAGATGTTGAACCTCAGTTTCATGGATGTTGATTTTCTTTCAGATGAGGCCATCCTTGGAGCTATGATTATGGATCTTCAACCTCCTTCTAAATTGGCAGCTTTAATGGTTGGTTACCAACAAAACCCTTGGCTTGAGCCTAGAAATGGGCTCTACTTGGAGCAGTACGATGCATAACTTACAACGTTGTATGGTCCTCTATACAAATTGTATTTTTAGGGTCTCTAGTTTTCAAGTTCTGTATCCCTTAATACTTGTATTTATCAAAGGTTTCTATATTGGAATTTTTAACTTCTAAGTAAGTGTTTTTGGTCTTATATACAAGACTTTGGAGAAATTTTCGTTGGTACCTTTTTGTTCCATGTCGATCCATTATGACAGGTAATGATATCGAAACTGGCATATAGGTTAGATTTTCCCCTCCATGCATTTTTTCATTATCTGTTTCCCGTTTCATTTTGCCTTAGGATTGACTCCACTGAGTTGCGAAAAGAAACCTTATTTTTTGTTTAAAGGTGTCTTAATTCATGTGCTATATCCTACCTTCAATGGGAATCCCAGTTTAGAATCCCTTTGTATTCTGGTGATCATGATGCAAGATTATTTTGTAGGCTTGGGAGTCCTAGTTAGTCCCACCATGAGTTTAAATTCAAACTTCATGCTTCTTACTCACTCTTATTCTGGCCATTACCCATGGGACTCCCTCCCTTATATCTTTCTCACAACGACATTATGGAGTCCATAGTTAAGCTCTTTTTAGACTCCTTAAAATCGAAAATATTGTTGAGTGGCCTTGTTCCTTTTACACTCGTTAAACGGTCTTGAATGAACGCTTGTTCAACACATGTTTAAACCTTTTTCAGATTGAATATACTAATTATGAAAAATGTATACTCTATCCCACGGACTATAAGAGTTCTCCTCGATTTTATTTTATACTTGTTCAGGTTCAAGAGACTAAATTTATGAAAAAGGATGAGAGATTCCATAGTTAAGCTCCTTTTAGACTCCTTAAATATGAAAATATCCTCTAGTGATATTGTCTCCGTCACACTCATAAAATGGATTTTAAGAGATATGTTTTCAGTATAAGTTTAACCCTTTTTCGGACCGAACTGACTATGTAAAAAAAATGAATATTTTGCTCTAGTATTGGCCATAAGAGTTCTCTTTTGTATTATTTTATACTTTTTCAAGCCCTCGAGACTAAAATTACGAAAAATACTATATTAGGAGTTTAATTCCTAAAGTTGAGTTGTAACTACATTGCATTTTGACTACTCATGCTTTTAGGCCTAATGTTGTCTTCATCATGCTATCATTGAACCAATTTCTTATACATCCCTATTAGACCCAGCCTTGCATTTTATTCCTTTGCGACTTGACACCTTATCCCTGGAGGAAACATCCCTCAGATGTCCTTATCATTCACATGCTTCCTTGCATCAAGCATAGGTATGTTCCCTATGCTACGAAACTAGTTTTCTTTCCCGTGACACACATTTCCTGCACTCTACAATAACACTCTTTTATTCTTTTTCAGGATTTAATAATATGAAAAATACAAAAAAAATAAAAATAAAAAATAAGAAGGGGGGAAAGCGTTCATCTCTTGTATTGAAAGAAGTTTTTTCGCCCTTCAAAAAAGAACAATCTTGAGTTGACATCTCATAATTTTGGGTTTATTATGGATTTAGGAGACTTTTTTCTCATTTTTAGTTTTATCTCCCCCAGTTGGTTATTTTTACAACTATATGGAGCATTTGTTGATGCCTCCTATATCACAAATGTATCCCATTTCATAGTTCATGCTACCTAAGTCACATAATGTGTCATTCTTTTGTTCAAGGGAAAGTTTCAACCTATGTCAGTCATTTTACAATTAGTCTTTAACCTCACAAGTCGACCTTCCCAAGTCAATCTCATCCTCATGAGTATGAGTATTTTTCTTATATTTCTTCCAAATATTTGGCCTTTTTTCATCCCTCCTGCTGGTTGACGGAGGATGCCTTCATTCCTTCCTTCTAGTGGATCTCTTCCCATCGAATCTGACACATCTTTCTCTAGGAGAGGGATCTAGATTTATGTTTTGTATCTTCGGGCTTGTTGTCATTAGTGGCAGGTTCCCTTTCTATTGACAGTGGAAATAAATCAATGTCCCCTACTCGATAGATTCTACCAAGTGTTCGACACCAACTCATTTATTCACACTTGCTAGATTGTAACATGGTACCTTGACTCCAATTATCATCATCGATGGGTAGTCTTGTTTTTATTCAAGGTATACATCAATGACCGGTAATCAAACGATGTCTCACTTTATTTGACTTCAAAACATCTATTCACATGGTGTAGACTTGTACAAAGATAGATTATTGTGAAGACTTCGGGTGAAGTATGAGCACCACATCATTTGTGCTTCTTCCCGACTCATATGGTTCCACCTAACAGACATTGGTACTTGCAGAGGATTAGTTTGTTTAATCTCTTGGTTCTAGATATCCTTTGTTCTTGATCTTGAGACATAGATCCACTGCATATCTATGCATGGCTAAGATCTACTTTGACATCATTCCACTTTGTATTATTCATGGCCATGATTTCTACTTCATATTTATCACATGATTCCAATGTTTATTGTTCGTGCCCATGGGATTAGTCATATTTTCATATGTACCATGGATCCATAGTGTACTATGTTTGGCTGGCATGCTTATATCACTCCTAAGCATGGGTATGCCCTACGTGGGAAGTAAAACTCTTTCTTGATCTTTGTTGACTATTTTTATTCTTGAATCAGTTGCTCGGAAACCTTCAGGGGTAGTTCAATGCATCCTTGCCTCTCAGATTTTATAATGTATTTTGGCCATCATTTTTCCCTTTTGACCTGTTGGCCCTTGACCAAGTTTTGGGAGATTCTTGGTCATAGTGACCTATTTTTGGACTTCGACAGCTTGTCGAAGGAGGAGCGCAAGATGAAGCAGAGATCAAGGGATATTGGCCCACTTTTGGGTCCTTTTTTTGGGTTTTGGGGATTATGTAACAGGATTGGGATGTCGGCCCATGGGTTTACCCATGTTTAGGCCTATTTTGTATGTATAAACAAAAGGATGGGCAATGTAAGAAGTAGTTGAATAGGAACCTATGTGATGTATGATAAGTGCAAGTAGGGTTTTTTAAGTACTTTGTGCATGACTGTTAGAGACTTGTAGAGCTAAGTGCAAGTGGTTGTAACAGATGGTGGAAAGCTTTGTGTTGTAACGCAAGGAAGAAGGATCTAGCAAGTTGCGCAGATCTTCTGTCCTATGTGGGGTAGTGTTTTGATGGCTCTGTGCTTGTAACCGATTGACTGAAGATAATAAATGAGAAGAGTTGGTGGACATAGCCCCAAGGTGTGGGTGAACCATGTAAACACTGTGTTGTCTTTCTTTATGATTGTCTTAATGTGTTTATGTCTTCTTTTGCTAAGTGATTTGTGATGATTAGATAGATATGCTTATGCTTAGTGCTAATGACATGTAAGAATGTTGGATATGATCTATATGAATGTGTTGAGTGCTTGATTTGCTAGATCTGACCCATATATTGATGCTAAGTTCTTAAACACGTTATATCAGTGTGAATGTTGCAAAGCCTTGTTTTATACCGAAGTGACGGTGCTAAGTGCTTTATTAAGTGTTATCACCCTATAAGTTATAGGATCAACTGGTGACTGGAATATTATCTATCTCTAGTGTTTTTTGTTGACAAATGATTTTTCATTCTGCAAATAATTTGAAAAGAAAAGAAAAAAGAAAAAGAAAGAAAAAAGAAAAAAGAAAGAAAAGAAAAAAGAAAAAGAAAGAAAAAAGAAAAAAGAAAGAAAAGAAAAAAGAAAAAAGAAAAAGAAAAGAAATGAGGGCATAAAAGAATTCAATAAAAGCCCCATGAAATAATAGTAACTTGGTGCATACCTTTCAAGCATGGCCAAGTTCTTTTAAATTGATGTTGATAGGGTTAGTGAATGAGTTTGTCTAAACAGTTTAATCTTAGCCAAAGTGTCTAGGGTATATTAGTGAATAAATCTGGCCAAACTGTCTAATCTTGGTCAAATATCTCTAGGGTAGAGTAAATTCTTAACCCAACAGTCTAATCTAGGTTAATTGTCATAGGAAGCTAGGTTAGAATATAGGTTAGTTGCTTTATTTCTTTATTTCAATAAAAACCAACTTGATGATCAATGTTACACCATGTTTAGATACCTAAAATGTTGTTTGATTAACCCCTTGGTGGTGTAGACATGAAAAAGCCTTGGAAAAAACACGTGAAATGCACTTGGCCTAAGTCTCTCGACACATGTATTTTCCGCGCCCTCACTTATGCTCCTCTCATCTATCAACGATCCAGATGATGACACCCAGATCTATGGTGGACAGATCTTTCTGGACCCCCACGATCGTTCTACCTTTAACGGAGGAGGGGGGGGTCTAGAATTGCTGATAAGACCCACGCACATCTGGATGGCCCAGGATCGAGCACGTAGATCTAGGATCAACATTGGATTCTGGACCCCCCCATCCATTCTGCCTTTAATGGAGGGGGGGGGTCCAGAATGTGTGATAAAAAGTGTGCATAGATCTATGGCTCAGAAGCAGGTGCACAGATCAACAGCCTAAGATGTTTTTCAGACCCCCCGAACTATTCTTCTTTTAACTGAAAAGGGGGGGGGGGGTCAGGAATGGTATCTTTCCTCTGGCGGGCCCCTCTTTATATGTGGAAACGATCTAATGCCCCGAGTCCCATCATCTCCTACTGTCTGACATACCATCGTCACCTCTGGACATCACCATCCACCTTTCCCAAAATAGTCATGTCCCATAACTGCTGTCAGTTCTTCCCCCCATTCGCTCATGGAAAGCCCCCTCACTATGATCTTTACCCCAATCGGTAGCTGCCACGTCACTCATCTGTATCCCTCAGTCATCGTCACCTACCATCTCACACTCTAAGTGATCCGTTGGCCATTTATTACTAGATGACCTATCCGTTAACTCACTGACCTGTCTTCTGCACCCAACAGACACCCATTTACTCAAAACTCCCCTTTTCTTTCCTATTTTCACCATTTACCCACTCATTTGCACCAGAGCGATTTTTACCCCGTTTTCTCCTCCATTACAATTAGTTGCCCCCACCAGTAGCCACCCCTCTAACGTTGTTTTTCTTGCAGTTACTATCACAGTAATGGCGCCAAAGTCCAAACAAGCAGAAGGAGAGGAGAATCCATTTATCCCGCCTCCAGTCGACCTTGACAGGATCCCACTAGTCGACAAAGACCACTTAATCATGGATATAAAGTGTGATTTTGATTTCACAGACCTTCAGTCATGGCTCAAGGAAGTCTTCCTGGACCAGAGTGATGAAATTGGACTCTGGGAGTCCAACTTACCCCTTTACCTCTTCCCTCAGATCCACCCTTTTCCAGAACTCTCTCTCAAGTGCCAAGCCCACTACATTCCCGAGAAAAGAGTCATTGTCTCCTCGTCCAGAGAGATCCTTTTCCTCATCACGCCTGAATCTATCGACCAGATGATGCAAATCCCCTGAGTCGACTCTGCATCACCCTTTAACCTGGAAATTATTACAAAATTATACCAGAAAATGACTTTCCCTCAAAGGGCTCAAATATTCAAGCTTTTCCTCCCCCCATCCACTCAATTTCCCTCCACAAATCCTCCTTATCCTTCTTCCATGTTCTTGACTAAAAGAAACCAGATCATCTCTTCCCTTTGTGCTTTTTTAGGATACTATTCTGATTAGTGAGTAGATGAACCCATTCTGGGTTTCCTATCCATATTCTCTACCGATGAGAAGCCCACCACCTAGTTTGATTTCAGCATGTTCCTGGCGAACAATATTCACGAACAGTTTGTGAATTTTTCCATGGAAGGCATGTTACAATACTCATCCATACTGGCGTACTTGTTCGTCTTCTTCCAAGCGGAAGAATTCATTTTTTCCATGCAAAAGATGGATGGAGATGGTAGACCCCAGGCAGTGATAGTGTGGACCTCCTTGCTCAAGCACAACTCCACAGAGTTCAGTTTCAAGGATTTTATTGATCAGTTCTACCACCCTGCGGTAAGTATGCTTGGCGGCAAGCCCGAGCCTCAGATAAATGATGAAGTTTAGAGGATCCTACATCTCTCGGAGAACACAAAGACAGGGGATTGGTATTTGTACCAAGATTACACCGAGATCAGAGTATACGGGTGCGAGTTGGCATCGTATAATCTGCCGAAGTATTTGCCTGTCATAATTTTTTCTTTGGAATATATAAGGCAGATAATAAATTCCGATGATATCAATTTTGTGTCACTAAAGAAAAAGAAATAGCTTAGAATCAAGGGGCAGATTGGCTCCTTCATCTGCAACAATCGTGGCATTGAGGAAGAAGCAGAAATGATGCTGAGGGAAGTGAAGTTCTTTATGAGCTTCCCATGGCATTACGATCCATGTGGGATCATCTCCGATATGAGGGTGAAAAACAAGAACATCCCATATGTTCATGAATCTAGGCCTGAAATTGAGAAATTTGTGAATTAGACAGTATGGGAGCGTAACACATTGGTTGAATTAGAGTAGCAGGATCCCCCGGCCACTGTTTCACAAAAAACCACGCCACAGGTCCCGAAAGAGAAAAGTCCTAGGCAAGATTTATCTCCGCATATCACTGAGGTATCTTTCGAATAATTCCAGCTGCATACCAAGAGGCCTAAGACTTTTGCAGTTCCCGGCCCGACTGGGGAAAAAGAAGCCCCATCTACTACAGTGACCAAAGTTGATAGGCCACCCTTCAGTTCGAGCCTCCATAAGGTCATAACCTCAGCATTGCCGAAAAAATCTACAGATTCTCCATTGACCACCCAGCCAGGCAAGGTGGGACAAAAGATGAGCATCTTCGAAAAGTATGAGCTGATCAAGAAAAGGAACCAGACCCTGACCAATAGTACTTGTGCCCAGTTTCGTAAGAAGACGTAGACTACGCAAAATAGGTTGCTATCGACATTTGACACCGAGTAGGGCAGAATGCATATGGCATTCCTCCAGGCATAGGTACCAGATCCAAAGGTGATCACTAACTATAAAAGGGCCACCTTCGAATTCCAGACAAAGGACATGCATCCGGCCGATCAGATGAATCTGCACAAGCAGACGGGGGAAATGGTCTTTTACACGCTGGCACATGCTTCCACTACTGTGTCCAAACTGCAAGTGTCCCTGAACAATGTTCAAACACAATTGAATCTAGAGAAGATATCGTCCTTTTCCAAGGACAATAGGATCAAGACTTTGGAGGACCTGGTCCTCGAGATCGGTTACGATCCTTCGAACGTGAAAGCAGTTGAGGAGATGATTAAGAAGAATAATGCTGACATAGCCTTCTTAAGGAAAAAATTGAAGCTCCCACCCACAGAGGATTCACAGGCAAAGGAGATAGTAGAGAAAGAAGGAGAGAAAGATGAAATGCTCAAGCTTCTCATGGATCATAATGCACATCTTAAGGAAATGGAAGTTGAGATGGAGAAGCTATTAAAAGAGAAAGAGAAACTGAATCCAATGGAATTCATTCCATTGAGTGCTATTCCAATTTCAGGAGTGAGCACAACATCAGTGATAGAAGTCCCATCCGTGACTCCATTGACATCCCTGGAGAAGACAACCGACCTGGATAAGTCTATGGAAAAGATGAACCTGCAGGAAACAGAGATCATCACGCTCAAAAAGGAGATTGAAAACCTTCAGGAACTCAAATATTCCTTTTAGACCAGCCTCTCCAAGGAAAATTAGGTGACAGATAAGATCAAATAGGAGTTACAACAACTTTGGAAGCAAACAGTGGTAGGAAAAACTTTAGCCGAGGTTAAAGAAAGTGTATGGACAGACATCACCAAGTCCATGAACGAGATATGGCCCATGATACATATAATGTTTGAGCAGAATGAATTGGTGCAGAGAAGCAAACAAGCCATCGAGAAGATCAGGTCAGAATTGGGAGAGATGCCAACACAGGCAAACGAGATCATCAAGTTCCTAAATTCTAAGACCAGGGAAGAGATGGAAGAGATGAAAATTGAAGACAGAACAGAGACCATCCTTGAGTTCAAAAGAGTTTTGACCAAGAGAGGATTAATCCCTCAGCTGGAAGAAAAGGTTTAGGCCATGGACCTTGGGTACAAAGATTCTTTAGTAAGATTGAGGCTTTCTAGAAGAAAGGTCTTCCTGGTATGAAGGTAATCAATGATAAATTGATGACACTCCCAGACTACAAGAAGAGATTGGCTGATGTGGCTAAGGACAGTTCAAAGTTTGCAAGAATGCAAGGGAGCATCAATGGAAAGGCATTTCTAGATGCACTTTAGTGGGACATCAGTATCCAACATGAGATTCAATATATCCTCCTCACCAAGCCTACCTTCGCCAAGTACACAGAAATGGATGAAGTGTATCGAAGGCTACTCAAAGTCAACGTGCCCAGTCATCTCTGATGGGAGGAACTCTGTGATCTGATCGAGTAGCAGATGAGCTGTCCCAGTCCAGTCATTTGTCCAGTCAGATGAGGTCATGTAGAGGCTTCATCAATGGCCCACCTAGAAATCATCATGCAGTTACACCACATCATCAAGCAGTTCCTAGATTTAGGAATTTTGTTAAGTTAGTTAGGCTAAAAATAGATCTAGCACATCCTAATCATTAATGATAGGATCGTTTGTAATTTGAGTTCTAAATACTTCATCTTTCGAAGCATTGAGGGTTGTTGATGTTTACACCCTGAAGCTATCAGACTATAATATTTTTAAAGAGATCTTCCATTAATAAAAGGAGGCACTTTTACAGGATTCTTGCGTGTATTCACTGGTGATGTTTTTCTCTCTAAGTTGAATGTTATTCTCGCTTTGTTACCATACTCTTTTCTAAATCTAATCTTTAAGAGTAACGAATGTTGCAGGATTTATCTCGTATACCCTGTTTCTGACTCGAAAGATTTTAGTGTTTTATCTTCTGGTGTTTTCAATAAAGAAATTCTTAACTGCTTCTTTGTTGAAATGATCTTTCTCATCTTTTTTGCTATCCCTTATTTTTACTATCGAAGAATCTAGTGATTATATTATCTCGCCCTGTGAAAGTTTTCCTTTGCATTTCTGGTTTGGATTTCATATTTTATTAAAAACACAGACCCCATAGTGCAATGGATGTGTAGACTGTCTCAACCAACTCGACAAACACCACGACAACAAAACCGACCTATTTATTTACCTAGCCTAATATTTAGATTTTGAAACATAGATAAATCATATCGAGAGATCCCTCTCTAAAGTTGGAAGGGCTAGATCCCAGCTTCAAAAGTGGTTGGATAAAGTTACCTTTTGTAGAGTTGTTTTGCTGTCAACCTCTAAGAAATTTACAGAGTGCTAACATAGTGGCGACTCCACTAGGGACATAACTAAAATTTATAATTTCACGTTTTCTTTTCCCTAAAAAGAAAGTTTGTTCCTGAAATATTGCAAATTTGAGAAGAAAGTAATGTTTAGAGGTTGATTAAAATTTGTACATATTATTTTCGGACTCATAAAACTAAAAAGTATATATATAAAAATAAAAAAGAAATATGGCTCCCAAGAAAGTTTATACTCGATCTCATCCAAACCCAGAACCCGCGATAGTGACAGATAACCCAGAACAGTTGCTCAAGAAAAAGACCGTAGCTGAAGGCTCAGTAAGTCATACTCCCTTTCATAAGTTCCTTTCCTTTCCGGGTGAGCTTGTTACCTTACAAAACCCAGAATTTGACACCTTTTCCCAACAAAGCCTAGTTAGAACACGGTTCGATAGTTTTGTGACTAGAATCATTTTCGACCTGACCATTTTGCAACCCCAAACCCCTGAAGTTCTGTCTCCCACTGCTAAACCACAAACCACTCCCTCGGTGCTATCTAGTCCCTCTTCGTCCTCGTCTTCAACCGCAACCTCGCCGATCATCCAGTTTGTTATCCCACCTCCTCCACCCATCATGTCAGCTAGATATGCTCCCTTGGTGTTGGCTGCACCTCTTCATGCCATGCCCCAAGAATATCAAACGAGACTTCGACAATTTGATGTAATAGGACCTTTAAACTCCCAACAACACATTGATAAAATGAATGATTATTATGATCTGCATGAAGTAGATGAGGCTGATGTTCAAATGAGATTGTTTTCCCAAAGTTTGACAGGTGATGCTAAAAAATGGTACAAAGGTTTGCGTGCCGCCTCAGTCCTTGACCTTCCCGCATTCCAAAGGAGTTTTCTAGATAGATGGGAGGTAAAGAAAAACCCTCTCAAAATCTTGTCAGAATACGAAAATATTAGAAGAAATCAAGGTGAGACGGTGCAAGATTACTGCACTCGTTTCAATAACCTGTACAATGCAATCCCAGCTGAAATCAAACCTCCACAGGGTTTGGCATTGATAAAATTCCCTGATGGTTTTGATGCTGATATGTCATACCAACTAAGGGAAAGAAATTCTTCCACCATGGAAGACATGCATAAAAGTGCAATAAGTGTGGAGGCCAATTTGTTGGAAAAAATGGCACAACAGAGGTCAGACAGGAGAGTCACAATTAAAGAGGAACCTTCCACATCAATCTTAGATTCCAAATTGGATTCTTTGGCCAGAGCAATGGAAAGAATGATGGAAAGACTTACTGTGTCAGAAAGAAATCCTCCAAGAGACAACCCACTTGCTCCTCAGGTACGGAACCCTAACTTTAAGAGAAACCCTCCTCAAATCAGACAGAGAGATCCTAGGGATCAAAGAGAGCGGAGAGGTCCAGATCAGCAAATCAGACCTCCCCTACAAGAAAATTATGCTGATGAAGGGGAGGAAGTGATTGAAGAACTAGAGGATAATCACATAAATCTCATGGGCATTCATGATAATGAAGCTATTTTCCTTACCCAAGAAGAACAAGAGATTTTTCTTCTCAATCAAACAAAAGTAAGTGAAGAAGCTGAAGATGCAGAATAACAAGCATTCAAAAATGCCATTTTGGAGGTACATCGGCAGTATAATCTGCGGAGTAAAAATATAGAAGGGAGTTCCCCAAAAACGATGATTGAAACGAAGAAGGTAATAGAAATCAAGAAGGCCTCTGAGACATCTGTCGAGAAGATTCCTAAAAAGAGCACTGTCGAAGTTCCCGCGAAGAAAAATATTACTATTCTGAAAAGATCATCATAGCTCGAGGTCTCACCTATTAATCCACCAAGTACTTCTAGACAGAAGAGTATGGTGGACAAACCAGAATTGATGAGCCAAGGAAGAGCTCCTACACCTTTTAGCCTTGAGAGGGAATTAGCCAAAGTAAAAATTCCCATTCCACTTTCCAAGTTGATGAACAAAGATGCTTATTGTTCACAAGTGATTAAAGCGCTGACCATTGAAATCGATATAGGTACGAAAGCCTTAACCATTCAGATTCTGTGAACCTTACTGATGATCAACCTGAACTTTTGTTCGGACTTGAAGTAGATGGCCGAGACGATAATGATGATGTAACTCCTTTTTACATCAGTCTAAACATACATGACCTGATCTTGAATAATTCTATGCTAGATTTGGGTGCTTCCCATAATCTGATGCCTAAAGTAGTGATTGAGAAACTAGGACTGGAGGTCACCAGACCTTACAAGGATTTACACTCATTTGACTCCAGTAAAGTTAGATGTATTGGTTTGATCAAGGACCTATGTATCACCCTGGTTTAGATTTTTGCAAAGAGCATGGTCATGGATGTGGTAGTTGCAGATATCCCTCCAAAGTATGGAATGTTGCTATCCCGGTCTTGGGGGGCTAAGTTGAGAGGTACCTTGCAACTAGATATGTCTTATGCCACTATCCCAGTTTTCGGGAAACAAATAAGGCTATACAGAGAAACATTGATGAAATACATGGTCAGTAGCCAAGAAAAACTGCACAACTATCCTCTTTACTCCATGCATTCCGACTTGGATTCTTTTATCTTGTAGAACGATGGTGATACGGGAGAGAAAGACATTCAGTTGGGAGAAGATACATCTAGTGAGGATGAAGGCCAAGAAATCATTGAGGTATCAGGGAAGAAAAACGTGATAACTGAAGAGCTATCGGCAGATTTATGGAGCATGGATTTTGATGGAGCAGTAAGCAAAGAAGGAGCCGGAGTGGGAGTTTGGCTGCACAATCAAGGAACCAGGTACTCAGAAAACCACTCTTACAAATTAAATTTCCAATGCACTAACAATATCATTGAGTATGAAGCCTTGATGCTCGGTCTGAAGATTTTGAAAAAAGTTGGTGCCAAATAGATTATGATAAGAGGTGATTCTGAGTTGATAATCAAGCAAATAAAAGGTGAGTACACTGCAAAACACCCATGTCTTAGAGCTTATAGGAATGTTTTTATTGATGCCCTGAGATGTTTCACTGAAGTTGACTTGCAGGTAATGCCGAGGGGACAAAACATTTTGGTGGACGGATTGGATACGTCAGCAGCCACATGTAAGATTCCTTTCTGCTCGACTTGCCCATGCACGGTAGAGGTAAAATGGATACCAATCATTCCCAAAAATATCAGGTAATGGAAAGTGTTTGGTAATGATGATCAAATCGAAGACTTTCTGCAGTGTAAAAATGATTTTGAATGTACAAATATAGATTTAGAGAACAAATATGAAAATGTAAATAGACTTGATTTTGAAATTGCTAGTGTAAATAGCATAGATTCGGGAGAATTAGGCGATGATGAAATGGAGGTCGATATCTTACATTTGAAAAGTAATGTGTTGCCTAGGGGTATAGTTCCTTTAGAGGACTTGTTTGATTTTAACGACGTAGTTGTTCAAATAATACTCGAATGTTTTCACCTGGGGTTATGAGGATTTGAAAGCTTATGATACCATCATCATACAACACTGGATTCCAATAAAAGAAGACCAAAAACCGTTCAGACAGAAAATTAGGAGAATAAATGCCAAGTTACTCCCTCTGATAGAAAAGGAGATTAAAAAAATGTATGATGCCAAAATCATAGTCCCATTGCATTTTTCCAAATGGGTCTCGAATTTGGTCCTGACACATAAGAAATCCGTGGAAATCAGGCTGTGCATTGATTTTCGAAATCTGAATAAGGTCTCCCTGAAGAACAATTACCCCTTGCCCAAAAATGGACCACATCCTACAAAGGGTGGTCGGATCCAGTCGAATCTCTTTGTTGGATGGGCTCTCGGGTTATAATCAGGTCTTAGTTCACCCGGATGACCAAGACAAAACCTCTTTCACCACACCATGGGTCACTTTCATGTATGTGAAAATTCCTTTTGGTTTGATGAACGTTGGAGCCAATTTCCAGAGAGCGATAGATATCACCTTTGTGGAAGAATCGGGTAAGTTTATTGTCGTCTATTTGGATGATGTAACTGTGTTTTCCCGATCTGATGACAAACATCTACGACACCTCAGACGAGTCTTCAAGAAATGTAGAAGGTTTGGGATTTCTTTAAATACTAAGAAAATCCTTTTCGGACTAGAGGAAGGAAAACTGCTAGGACACATCATCTCCAAGGATGGAATCAAAATAGACCCCAGTAGAATTGAGGCCATACAAAAATTAGAACACCCAAGAAACATCAAAGAATTATAGTCTTTTATCGGGAGAATAAAATTTCTACGAATATTCATTCCCAATCTGGCAGATCTCCTCAGAAACATTACAAATATGCTAAAAAAGGATGTAAAAATAAAATGGGACACTAAGTCCAGACAGTCTTTCGAACAAGTCAAACGAGCACTCACAGAGGCCCCTGTTTTGATCAGTCCTAATTTTACTAAGGATTTCTATCTTTTTTCTTTCGCTTCCGAACATACTATAGCAGCGGTATTACTACAAAAGAACAGCGAAGGGTGTGAAAAACCCATAGCTTTCTTTAGTAAAGCATTAAGAGATGCTGCTCTGAATTACAAGATAATGGAGAAACAAGATTTTGCCTTGGTAAAAGCTATACAAGATTTTAGGGTCTACATTCTCCATTCCCATACCATTGCATATGTTTCAAATGCGGTAGTAAGAGACTTTTTGACCCAGGACAATCTGGATGGAAGGAGAGCAAAATGGATTGTTGTCATTTTATAATACGACATAGAGATTAAGCCTATGAAACTAATCAAAGGTCAAGGCCTAGCAAAATTAACGGCTGAATCTAATTTCCATGCCCTTGACATTATTTTTTTAGCTGCAGCAGATGAACAAGGTGAGATGGTGACTCCAAGCATGAGAGAGATATTTCTAAACTCTCCATGGTACACATACCTTATATATGTTTTTCAAAATTTACAAGCTCCCCCTGGTTTGACTAAGACTAAAGCTAGATTTTTAAAGTTGAGAGCCTTAAAATTATGTATTCTAGAAGGCAATTTGTATTGGAAAGATCCCAGAGGTATTCTGTTAAATTGTTTATTGAAAGATGAAGCTGACAAAGTGTTACAAGAATTTCATGCAGGAGAATGTGGTGACCATCTGGACTAGAAGGTCACAGCCAACAAAATAATCAGAGTTGGATTCTATTGGCCCACCCTATTCACCGATGTACATCATAAGGTGACTGCATGTCATCAATGTCAACTGTTTGAAGGCAAAAGGAAACTCCTCCCTCTACCTCTGAAACCGATCTCAATTGAAGCCCCTTTCCAGCAATGGGGATTGGACTTCATTGGAGAAATACACCCCCCTTCTTCAGGCCAGCACAGGTGGATTTTCACTACCACTGATTATTTTACCAAATGGATCAAAGCAGTACCAAGCAGGCAAGCTACTTACTCTATTATTATCAAATTTCTTGAAAAAATATCTTGTCTCGCTTTGGATGTCCTAGAAAGATTATAACTGATAATGCAGCTGCTTTTCAATCGAAGAAACTCATAGATTTATGCAACCATTATCACATTGGTTAGAGACATTCCACAACCTACTACCCTCAAGGGAATGGGCTGGAGGAATCTTCAAACAAAACCTTGGCGAACATCATCAAAAAAACATTGCAGGAAAACAAGAAATCATGGAACAACAAGTTGGTGTTCGCATTGTGGGCTGACAGACTAACCACCAAAAGGTCGATCAGTATGTCACCATATCAACTGGTCTATGGCACAGAAGTAGTTTTCTCCACTTCCTTAGGAGTCCCTTTCATGAAGTTGCTTCAAGATGTACAAGTCGAGCCAAATGAATCACAGAGAAGGATCAATCAGATGATCCATTTATAGCAGTCTAGGGAAGAAGTTTTCAACAAAACTCAGGTAGTTCAAGAAAACATCAAGAAATGTTTTGACAAAAGAACCAAGGAAGATGATTTTGAGTTAGGAGATTTGGTGCTGAGATGGGACACTAGAAATGAAGACAAGGGAAAGCATGGAAAATTTGACAGTCTGTGGAGAGGACCATACATGATCCAAGCATTCAGGGGAAACAACACTTTCTTGCTAAACAACGTTGATGGGACAGATCTGCCAGGAGGACCTGTAAATGGCACAATGTTGAAACATTATGTGCCACCTTAGTAGATAATCGAGTCTTTACTCACCATTGTACATACCATTTTTATTTTTCACCTGCATTTTCTGAGCGGATAACATTAGTCAGTTGGTTGAAGACCGAAGAGAAGTCCTAAGCCACTGACCACTGTTCTTCCAATTTTTGAGAATAAAACCAACAAAGGATACTAGGCAGAATTTTTTAGAATCACAGGAACCAGGATTCTTGGCACTTTATAGGGAAAGTACCATCGCCAGGTGGAGCCGTTGTTATCACCCTATAAGTTATAGGATCAACTGGTGACTGGAATATTATCTATCTCTGGTGTTTTTTGTTGACAAATGATTTTTCATTCTGCAAATAATTTGAAAAGAAAAGAAAAAAGAAAAAAGAAAGAAAAGAAAAAGAAAGAAAAGAAAAAAGAAAAAGAAAAGAAAAGAGGGCATAAAAGAATTCAATAAAAGCCCCATGCAATAATAGTAACTTGGTCCATACCTTTCA
>JZKD02S0124624.1:1058176-1078565 GCA_000966675.3 Picea glauca
GGGGGGTTTGAAATGTGTAATAAAAAGCACGCATAGATTTGCGGCTCAGAAGCAGGCATGTAGATCAACGGCCCAAGATGTTTTTTAGACCCCCCCGACTGTTCTTCTTTTAACTGAGGGGGGGGGTTCTGGAATGGTATCTTTCCTCTAGCGGGCCCCTCTTTTTACGTGGCAACGATCTAATGGCCCCAAGTCCCATCATCTCCTACTGTCTGACATACCATCGTCACCTCTGGACGTCACCATCCACCTTTCCCGAAATAGTCACATCCCGTAAATGTTGTCAATTCTTCCCCCCCATTCACTCGTGGCAAGCCCCCTCACTATGACCTTTACCCCAATCGGTAGCCACCACGTCACTCATCTGTATCCCTCAGTCACCGTCACCTGCCATCTCACACTCTAAGTGATTCGTTGGCCATTTATTACTGGATGACCTATCCGTTAACCTGCTGACCTATCTCCCGCGCCCAACGAACACCCATTTACTCAAAACTCCCCTTTTCCTTCCTATTTTCACCATTTACCTACTCATTTGCACTAGAGAGATTTTTACCCCATTTTCTCCTCCATTACAATTAGTTGCCCCCACCAGTAGCCACCCCACTAATGTTGTTTTTCTTGCAGTTACTGTTGCATTAATGGCACCAAAGTCCAAACAAGTAGAAGGAGAGGAGAATCCATTTCTCCTACCTCCTGTCAACCTTAAAAGGATCCCACTGGTCGACAAAGACCGCTTAATCGCGAATACAAATTGTGATTTTGATTTTGCAGACCTTCAGTCGTGGCTCAAGGAAGTCTTCCTAGACCAGAGTGATGAAATCAGACTCTGGGAGTCCAACTTACCCCTTTACCTCTTCCGTCAGATCCACCCTTTTCCAGAATTTGCTCTCAAGTGCCAAGCCCACTACATTCCTGAGCAAAGAGTCGTCGTCTCCTCGTCCAGAGAGATCCTTTTCCTCATCACCCTCGAATCTATCGACCAAATGATGAGAATCCCACGAGTTGACTCTGCATCACCCTTTAACCTGGAAATTCTTATAGAATTATACAAGAAAATGGCTTTCCCTCAAAGGGCTCAAATATTTGAGCTTTTCCTCCCCCCATCTGCTCAATTTACCTCCACAAATCCTCCTTATCCTTCTTCCATGTTCTCGACTAAAGGATACCAGATCATCTCTTCCCTTTGTGCTTTGTTAGGATACTATTCTGATCAGTGGGTAGATGAACCCATTTTGGGTTTCCTATCCATCTTCTCTACCGATGAGAAGCCCACCACCCAGTTCGATTTCAGCACGTTCCTGGTGAACAATATTCATGAATAATTTATGAATTTTTCCACGGAAGGCATGTTCCGATACTCATCCATATTGGCATACTTGTTTGTCTTCTTCCAAGTGGACAAATTTGTTTTTTCCATGCAGAATATGGATGGAGATGGTAGACCCCAGGCAGTGACAGCATGGACCTCCTTGCTCAAGCACAACTCCACAGAGTTCAGATTCAAGGAGTTTATTGATCAGTTCTAGCACCATGTGGTAAGTATGCTTGGTGATAGGCACGAGCCTCGTATAAATGATCAAGTTCAGAGGATCTTGCATCCCTCAGATAACACAAAGATAGGGGATTGGTATTTGTACCAATATTACACCGAGATCAGAGTATACGGGTGCGAGTTGGCACCGTATAAGCTGCCCAAGTATCTGCTTGTCAAAAATTTTTCTTTGGAATATATAAGGCAGATATTAAATTCCGATGACATCCATTTTGTGCCACTGAAGAAAAATCAACAGCTTAGAATCAAGGGGAAGATTGGCTCCTTCATCTAAAACAATCGTGGCACTGGGGAAGAAGTAGACAGGATGTTGAGGGAAATGAAGTTCTTTATGAGCTTCCCATGGCATTGCGATCCATGTGGGATCATCTCTGATATGAGGGTGAAAAATAAGAACATCCCATATGTTCATGAATCTAGGCCTGAAATTGAGAAATTTGTGAATCAGACAGTATGGGAGCCTAACACATTGGTCGAATTAGAGAAGTAGGATCCCCTGACCACTGTGTCACAAACAACCACGCCACAGATCCCGAAAGAGAAAAGGCCTAGGAAAGATTTATCTCCGCTTGTCACTGAGGTATCTTCCGAAGAATTCTAGCTGCATACCAAGAGGCGTAAGACTTTTGCAGTTCCTGGCCCAACCGGGGAAAAAGAAGCCCCGTCTACTACAATGACCAAAGTTGATAGGCCACCCTTCGGTTCGAGCCTCCATAAGGTCATAACCTCAACATTGCCAAAAAAATCTACAGATTCTTCATTGACCACCCAGCCAGGCAAGGTGGGACCGAAGCTTAGTATCTTCAAAAAGTATGAGCTGATCAAGAAAAGGAACCAGACCCTAACCAGCAGTACTTGTGCCCAGTTCTGGAAGCAGACGTCGACTGCGCAACATAGGTTTCTATCGACATTCGACACCAAGAAGGGAAGAATACATATGGCATTCCTCTAGGCACAGGTACCAGATCCAAAGGTGATCACTGACTATAAAAGGGCCACCTTTGAATTCCATATGAAGGACATGCATCAGACCGGTCAGATGGATCTGCACAAGCAGAAGGGGGAAATGGTGTTTTACACGTTGGCACATGCTTCCACTACTGCATCCAAACTGCAAGTGTCCCAACAATGTTCAAACAGAATTGAAGCTAGAGAAGATATCATCCTTTGCCAAGAACAATAGGATCAAGACTTTGGAGGAATTGGTCCTTAAGATCGGTTACGATCCTTCGAACGTGAAAGTAGCTGAGGAGATGATTAAGAAGAATAATGATGACATAACCTCCTTAAGGAAACAATTGAAGCTCCCACTCATAGAGGATTTGCAGGCGAAGGAGATAGCAGAGAAAGAAGGAGAGAAAGATGAAATGCTCAAGCTACTCATGGAGCAGAATGCACAGCTTAAGGAAATGGAAGCTGAGATGGAGAAGCTATTAAAAGAGAAAGAGCAACTGAAGCCAATGGAAGTCATTCCATTGAGTGCTATTCCAATTTCAGGAGTGAGCACAACATCAGTGACATAATTCCCATCCACGACTCCATTGACATCCCTGGAGAAGACAGCCGACCTGACTAAGTCTATGGAAAAGATGAACCTATAGGAAACAGAGATCAGCAGGCTCAAAAAGAATATTGAGAACCTTTAGGAACTCAAATCTTCCTTTCAGACTAGCCTCTCCAAGGAAAAGTAGGTGACATATCATCTCAAACAAGAGTTACAGCAGCTCTGGAAGCAAACAGTGGTAGGAAAAACTTTGGTCGAGGTTAAAGAAAGTGTATGGACAGACATCACCAAGTCCATGAACGAGATACCACCCATGATACAAGTAATGTTTGAGCAGAATGAATTGGTGCAGAGAAGAAAATAGGCCATCGAGAAGATCAAGTCAGAATTGGGATAGATTCCAACACAGGCGAACGAGATCATCAAGTTCCTAAATTCTAAGACCGGGGAAGAGCTGGAAGAGATGAAAATTGAAGACAGAACAGAGACCATCCTTGAGGTCAAAAGAGTTTTGACCAAGAGAGGATTAATGCTTCAGCTGGAGGAAAAGGTTCAGGCCATGGACCTAGGGGTACAAAGATTCTTTAGTAAGATTGAGGCTCTCCAGAAGAAATGTCTTCCTGGTCTAAGGTAATCAATGATAAATTGATGACACTCCCAGACTACAAGAAGAGATTGGACGATGTGGCTAAGGACAGTTCAAAGTTTGCAGGAATCCAAGGGAGCATCACTTGTAAGGCATTTCTAGATGCACTTCAGTGGGACATCAGTATCCAACATGAGATTTGATACATCTTCCTCACCAAGCCTACCTTCGCCAAGTACACAGAAATGGATGAAGTGTATCGAAGGCTACTCAAAGTCAACGTGCCTAGTCATGTCCGATGGGAGGAACTCTGTGATCTGATCAAGTAGAAGATGAGTTGTCCCAGTCCAGTCATTTTTCCAGTCAGATGAGGTCATGCAGAGGCTTCATCAACGGCCCACCCAGAAATCAGCATGCAGTTACACCACATCATCAAGCAGTTCCTAGATTTAGGAAATTTGTTAAGTTAGTTAGGATAAAAATAGATGTAGCACATCCTAATCATTAATGACAGGATCGTTTGTAATTTGAGTTATAAATACTTCATCTTTTGAAGTATTGAGGGTTGTTGATCTTCACACCCTGAAGCTATCAGACTGTAATATTTTTGAAGAGACCTTCCATTAATAAAAGGAGGCACTTTTACAGGATTCTTGTGTGTATTCACTGGTGATGTTTTTCTCTCTAAGTTGAATGTTATTCTCTCTTTGTTATCATACTGTTTTCTAAATCTAATCTTTAAGAGTAACGAATGTTGCAGGATTTATCTCGTATACCCTGTTTTTGACTCGAAATATTTTAGTGTTTTATCTTCTAGTGTTTTCAATAAAGAAATTCTTAATTGCTTCTTTGTTGAAATTATCTTTCTCATCCTTTCTACTATCCCTTATTTTTACTATCGAATAATCCAATGATTATATAATCTCTCCCTGTGGAATTTTTCCTTTGCATTTTTGGTTCAGATTTCATATTTTATTAAAAACATAGAACCCATAGCCCAATGGATGTGTATACTGTCCTAACCAACTCGACAAACACCACGACAAAAAAACTGACCTATTTATTTACCTAGCCTAATATTTAGATTTTGAAACATAGCTAAATCATATAGAGAGATCCCTCTCTGAAGTTGGAAGGGCTAGATCCCAGCTTCAAAAGCGGTTGGATAAAGTTACCTTTTGTAGATTTCTTCTGCTGTCAACCTCTAAGAAATTTAGAGAGTGCTAGCATTAAGTATTATAATCATGTATCTATGTCCCAACTAAGGTTGTAGACACCTAAGTCTTTCAACCACCCCTACCTCTACCTCGGGTGAGACTTCGTCTGCTTCGCAGGTGTTGCTGAAAGGGCCGGTAGTTAGGGATTTTTTGGTGAGTTTTTGTAGCGTTGAACCTTGGGTCTGCCCCTATGCCAACAAATGGTTCCATTGTCGGGACATGAAACTGTGATTGTTGGGAACTGAGAAAGAATAGGATTTGTGCAAAGATCCATCCTAAAACTGTGAAAGCTCTATGCATAGATATGTTTCCCTAGTCCGCAACATTATATTTGACCTAAGAAGCTCTGTGCTAAGGAAAACAAAGTCCAATATGAAGAAAAGAGGTAATATTCGGAAGCTTTGTGCCCTAAGAAAGGTAAAAGTGGGAATTCCTGATTGAAAAAAGGTAATGTATGCAAGCTATGTGCTTTGATAAAGGTAAGAATAGTTAAAAGTTTTATATCTGGAAGCTTTGTGATCTATAGAACTAAGAGAAGTGGAAAATTTTGTTTCTAGAGTATGGAACTAGGTATGTTTAATAGAGTCTATCCTAGTTTGAAAACTAGTGTATTAATAGATGAAACAAGACTTGATATGAATAGATTTGATAAGAATAGTGAAAGATATGTTATACCTATGCATAGAAAGAATGTTTGGACTAACAAATGGATGCAGGATCCTAGAAAGAATTTATTACAGGTTATCCCCTATGATCCTAGCGTGCATTACAAGAGACGATGGGTATCATTTAAAAGAAAGAGAGGATTAAACCTCTATTACGACTGCAAAAAACCGGGACATCTTTCTAAGGCATGCCCTGGGAGAAGACCTGGTTGTATTTTTTGCAAAAACTATGAACCATGAAGTGTTGGATTTCCCTATAATGATTGTTAAGCATGAAAGTATGAACATAAGACAAGAAAACCCTAACGCAGGAAGATCCGAAAACTAACGCTATAGCAGAACCCCAAAAAGAATCAGAGAAGGTATTGCTACATATGAAAGAAACCTTGAATGACCACAGACATGTTAGATTATCATAGATCTTTAAAGACAAGGAATGCCTTGAAGCAAGAATAGGATACTTTGACATTGACTGTGTTCTAGATGAGGAAACACAGGTGAATATAATGACAGAGAGAACTTGGGAAGCTATAGGAAGACCTGCTATGATTCCTTCATTAGGAGGAATAGGGTTATTCAGAGGAAAATTGGTAAACCTATGTGGAAAGCTCACTCAGATATCTATGAATGCCAATGGAACTTCGACAAAAGAAGATTTTGATATTATTCAATTTATTGAGGACCGTGCCCCATTTACCATGTTACTAGGGAAACCTTGGATTGAAAGAGATCAAGCTAGATGAAAAGAATAAGAATAAGTTTTGGAGGAGAAGAGATAAGAGTTAAAATATTTCATGACTAAAAGGATCACATACTTGATTGAAGAACATGAGAATAGGTCGAAGCTACTTAATACTAGAGACCCATATGTCGAAGCTGCAATAACATTAGAAGACTCACAGAATATTGAAGTACCTATCTTGGATAAAGAGGAGGTGTTACTCCCGAATCTTAGGAAATAATCTCAACAACGCGTAGTGACTATGTCCAAAGACGATAAGAATCAGAATGGAAAAAGGACTACCGATATAAAGCTCACTAGAAGGAAGGATAGAAATCTAAGTAAGAAGAGAGCTAAGTTTGAAAATTTATAGAAGGTTCCAGAGGGAACTTCGCAAATAGAAAATTTGCAGAATGGTAGCTTCGTCGGGATATCAGAACAATGACACATGGCACTTCGCCATGGCGAGGCAATATAGCCATTGGGATCGATATATCTATTCGAGTATCACTTTGAATGGGTCAGAAATCATTTATAGCTCGACACCATACCATTGGACCACACCATAATGGATAGAACAAGAGTTAATGAGGCTTCATACTAGTTATAAGTGAACTGTTGCTTAATTGCCAATTTATCCCATCACACCATGCAAGGAGAACACTTTTGATACCAATAATTTGAGCCCGCAGACCAAGTGAATTGTATATAGTGATAATTTCCCTCTTGTTTTTTATTCTAGTGCAGTGTTTGAGTTAATTGTGAACCCAATATTATTAATCACGAGTGCTTATGTTCGACAAGCTCACCGAAGTTGAAGAATCAGTAACAAAAGTACTCCTCGACTTGATGACTGAAAGAGTCATGTCAGAGAGAGGATTTTCTACTGGTCTACAAGCATCATTTACGAGAGGATTGTTGGCCTCTTCATCCACTGCTCGATACATACCTTCATGGCCCATAGATGAGAACTAAACCATGCACAGAGACGATCTCGCGAATGCTAAGTTGATTTCGAGCATTTTACCTGCCTATCTACCACCTCTAAGCGACAAAAAAAATTGAAAAAGTGTGCCTAGAGACTTTGAGTATGAATTGGTCACTGCGTACCTCTCAAACGAGATACACGTAGTTTGCGCAGATCAAGAAAACATAGCAATGTTGAAGTTTAGTGACTTCAACCTCAGTGACAAGAAGGTATACAACATGCTCACCCCACATAAGTAATTGACCATAAAAAAAGGAAAGAATTCAAAGATCGTCCCTCAGTCATGGACTCATAACCTCGTGCAGTCCACACTGCTCAATGTCATGAAGATTCCTCCCTTCGGAAGACACCAAGAAGTGAATGCATGCGTCAAACTATTGTTGTCTTGTTACCATGGCAGATAATTTTGGTTAAACCACCATATCACAATGGATCCGACATTGATCAATTGGATCACAATGCTGAGTATACAAGGCCCTTACCCACAAGATTTCTACCTCGGAAAAATAATGGATTGTGCTCTAACACAAAGGATCAAGAACACCTATGAAGATGTCAAAAATGGAACGCAAGGATAGAAGGTAGCTTCTATACAAGGTGACGTAGTGCCTTAGCTTGTCAATTGATCGTAGGAAAGTTAGTCTGCAAGAATTGACCCACCCAAGTCACTGGTTTTGTAGTCGACTTTGCAGGAAAGTGCGTGGAGGGCCTACAAATGAGTTGGTCGAAGTACCTTGTGAATCAGTTGTAATTGGACTACAGGTAAGCACAAGATCAAGGATACAAGTTCCACTTCAGTTGGCTTCTAATTCTAATTGCTTTCATCACATGGGAGATGCCGAAAGGTGTGACCTTCCCGGACATCGATCCCTTTGAACCTCTGGCTACAAATTTCCGTACACTATGGTATTCTAGTGACATGAACAAGCAATGGTAGTCAAATTCTGTATTCCACACATATTACAATCAGCTGAAGTTAGCTATCCAGTCCAAGCCTTGCATCACGCAAAATACTCTCCACAGGTTTTGGCCTTTAATGAAATTCAACACGAACTGCCATTTCATTTATATTACAGCATGCGCTGACGAGCACAAGCAACAACTTCAATCTTACTACAATCTTACAGAGGAGGCCGTAGAAGAAATCACCAAGGACTGGTTGGAAGACCTCCTCATTCCAACATACACTATGGATATATCTAATTTAGACAGTCTAGAAACTACATCGAATACACCTAGACCTATCAAAATAAAGAATACCGAAGAGGTCCATGATTTAGACAGTGCATCCGTGAAGACTACTTCCATCTCCGCAAAGCAAGTAGGAGATGGTGGAGAGATAGATGGCACAAAACTTGAATAGAAAAAAGGCGAGGTTACAACGCCTAGAGATGAGGAGGATCCCTCGAAGAAAAGGAAGGTGTCCATGCCAAAACCTTCATCCCAGAAGAAAGTGAAAGCAACCATGAAAAAAATGTAGACCATCCTCACCTCCGACGACTTTGATTTCATCATAGCATCCCTGAATGATGCTTCACTAGAGATAGAAGAGAAGAAAGAACCCTAGAAAGAATCAGATAAGGTATTTCTATAGATGAAATAAACCTTGAATGACCACATACATGTTAGATTATCATAGATCTTTAAAGACAAGGAATGCCTTGAAGCAAGAATAGGATACTTCGAAATTGACTGTGTTCTAGATGAGGAAACACAGGTGAATATAATGACAAAGAGAACTTGGGAAGCTATAGGAAGGCCTGCTATGATTCCTTCATTAGGAGGAATAGGGTTATTCAGAGGAAAACTGGTAAAACTATGTGGAAATCTCACTCAGATATCTATGAATGCCAATGGAACTTCAACAAAAGAATATTTTGAGATTATTCAATTTATTGAGGACCTCTCCCCATTTACCATGTTAGTAGGAAAACCTTGTATTGAAAGAGATCAAGCTAGATGAAAATAAGAAGAAGAAGTTTTGGAGGAGAAGAGACGAGTTAAAATATTTCATGACTAGAAGGATCACATACTTGATTGAAGAACATGAGAATAGGTCGAAGCTACTTAATACTAGAGACCCAGATGTCAAAGCTGAAAGAACATTAGAAGACTCACAAAAGACTGAAGTACCTATCTCGGATAAAGAAGAGGTGTTACTCCTAAATCCTAGGAAATAATCTCAACAGCACACAGTGACTATGTCCAAAGAGGATAAGAATCAAAATAGAAAAAGTACTACCGAGACGAAGCTCACTTGGAGGAAGACTAGAAAGCTAAGTAAGAAGAGAGATAAGTTTGAAAAGTTATATAAGTTTCCAGAGGGAACTTCTCAGATAGAAAATTTGCAGAATGGGAGCTTCGTCGGGATATCAGAACAGCGACACATGGCACTTCTCCATGGCGAGTCAATATAGTTGATGGGATCGATATATCCATTCGACTGTCGCTCTGAATGGGTCAGAAATCATTTATAGCTCGACACCATACCGTTGGACCATGCCATAACAGATAGAACAAGATTTAATGAAGATTCACACCCGTTATAAGTGAACCGTTTCTCAGTTGCCTATTTATCCCATCGCGCCATGCACAGAGAACACTTTTTCTAACCAAGAATTTGATCCCGCAGACCAAGTGAATTGTATATAGTGATCATTTCCCTCTTGTTTTTTATTCTAGTGAAGTTTATGAGTTAATTATGAACCCAATACTATTAATCCCGAGCGTGTATGTCCGACAATCTCACCACAATTGAAGAATCAGTAACAGAAGTACTCCTCAACTTGATGACTGAAAGAGTCATTATGAAGAGAGGATTGTCTACTAGTCTATAAGCATCATAGATGGGAGGAATGGTGGCCTCTCTATCCACTACTTGAGCCAGACCTTCATGACCCATAGATGAGAAGAGAACCACGCACAGAGACGATCTCACGAATTCTAAGTTGATTTTGAGCATTTTACCTGCCTATCTACCACCTCTGAGTGACAAAAACAATCGAGACAGTGTGCCCAGAGACTTTGAGTATGAATTGGTCACTGCGTACCTCCCAAAGGGGATACGCATAGTTTACATAGATCAAGAAAAGATAGCATTGTTGAAGTTTAGCGACTTCAACCTCGGTGACAGGAAGGTATACAACATGCTCACCCCACATAAGTACCTGACCATGAAAAAAGGAAAGAATTCAAAGATCATCCCTCAGTCATGCACTCATAACCTCGCGTAGTCCACACTGCTCAATGTCATGAATATTCCTCCCTTTGGAAGAGACCAAGAAGTTAATGCATGTGTCAAACTGTTGTTTTCTTTTTACCATGGTGGATACTTGTGGTTAAATTGTCGTATCATAGGGGATCCAACATTGATCAATCGGATCAAAACGCTGAGTATGCAAGGCCTTGACCCACATGATTTCTACCCCTGAAAAACAATGGATTGTTCTCTAGCACAAAGGATCAAGGACACCTATGGAGATGTCAAAAATGGAACGCGAGGCTAGAAGGTAGCTTCTATCCAAAGCGGCGCAGTGCGCCTAGCTTGTCAATTGATCGCAGGAAACTTAGTCCACAAGAACCAACCCACCCAAGTCACTGGTTTTGTAGTCGACCTCGCAGGAAAGTGCACGGAGTGCCTACAAATGAATTGGGAGAAGTACCTCGTGAACCAGTTGTAATTGGACTGCAGGGAAGCACAAGATCAAGGATATGAGTTCCACTTCAGTTGGCTTCTAGTTCTAATTGCTTTCATCGCATGGGAGTTGTTGGAAGGTGGGACCTTCCTGGACATCGAGCCCTTTGGACCTCTGGCCGTGAAGTTCAGTAGACTATGGTATTCCAGTGACATGAACAAGAAATGACAGTCAAATTCTATATTCCACACATATTACAATCAGCTGAAGTTAGCTATCCAGTCCGAGCCTTGCATCAAGAAAAATACTCTCCACAGGTTTCAACCTTTAATGAAATTCAGTGCAAACCACCATTTCATTTATATTACAGCGCGCACTGACGAGCACAAGCAACAAATTCATTCTTACTACAAGCTGATAGAGGAGGACTTAGAAGAAATCACCAAGGACTGGTTGGTAGACCTCCTCATTCCAGCAGACCCTATGGATATATATGATTTAGACAGTCCAAAAACTACATCGGATACACCCCGACCTAGCAAGATAAAGAAGACCGAAGAGGTCCATGATTTAGACAATGCATCCTTGAAGATTGCTTCCATCTTAGCGAAGCAAGTAGGAGATGGAAGAGAGATAGATGGCGTAGAAGTTGAATAGAAGAAAGGAAAGGTTACACCACCTAGAGACGAGGAGGATCCCTCGAAGAAAAGGAAGGTGTCCATGCTAAAACCTTCCTCCCAAAAGAAAGTGAAAGCATGCATGAAAAAAATGCAGACCATCCTCACCTCCAACGAATTTGATTTCATTAGAGCAACCCTGAATGATGCTTCGATGGAAATAGAAGAGAAGAAAGAGGATAAGAAGGAGGAGGTGTTCCATCGTATTAAGGATGAGCTCCAAGGAGTGCGACATGAACTACAATATAGCCACATAGTCTCCACTGTGCCTCTATCAGCAGGAACATCAGAAATGGGGGATGAGCCAACTCAACTCCACGACATTGTTGATTCAGTCTAAACTCACCTTCGATGAGCTCAGGAAGAAACAACACAAGATACCCACGCTTTGGCATGAGTATAGGGAGACCTTGTAGAACAATGCAGTACTGTAGAATGGGAAAATATTTCTCTGCAAGCGAAGTGGGATTAAGAAAAATCACAACTGCAGCAAAGCAAGGAATAGTTTCTCACAGAGTAACTCGAAGTATAGGAAATGGTTCACAGAGCATTTTTCTCTGTGACAGTCATATAAGGAAAGATAGAAAAGTGAGTTCCACAGTAGGTGGCACAACTTGAAGAAGTAATCTAGCAGATCTAGTAGCACATAGCAGGCTTGGAGCTCCATACTGTGCCCGAGACCCCTCAATATGTAAGAGACCAAAGGGAAGCAACTGCCCACAGTGTAGTTGAAAGACTAAAATCTCTTGCCTTGGAGTGTAAGCAACTAAGTAACCGTAGCGCCCAAACATATGAGAACCTCACCGAGAATCCAGAGTTACATGCATTAGAGTTGCAGCTCAAGGAAGAAAAGCAACACACAAACACACTACAGGTGTAGCTGAAGGCCTTGTCAACCATGGAAAGAATGAATTTGTGTCAAGAGAAACAAACCGCCCAGTAGCAGATCCATACGATTCAAAGCAGAGTGATGGAAGTTACTCAACAACTTCAACCAGTGCAAGATAAGGCATGCCAATTATTCAAAGAGGTTGAAACCTGAGGAGCGGAGCTAGAGTAGGTTATCATCCAGCAGAACATCACCTAGAAGGGCTCGTGAATGATGCAGTGATCCAGGAGTTCATCGAGCAAGAGGTCGTCGCACAGCAACAGGTTGAAGTAGCTCGAGGCCTTCAAATCATAACTAGTCAGATCAAAGTGACTCAGGATGAGTCACAGGTGAGTGTTGGGGGCCTATTGGCCCTTGACCAAGTTTTGAGTGATTCTTGGTCATAGTGACCTAATTTGGGACTTCGACAGTCTGTCGAAGGAGAAGCGTAAGATGAAGAAGAGATCAAGCGATCTTGGCCCACTTTTGGGTCATTTTTGGGTTTTGGGGATTATGTAATGGGATTGGGATGTCGGCCCATGGGTTTACCCATGTTTAGGCCTATTTTGTATGTATAAATAGAAGGCTAGGCAATGTAAGAAGTAGTTGAATAAGCATCTATGTGATGTATGGTAAGTGCAAGTAGGGTTTTGTAAGTACTTTGCGCATGACTGTGAGAGACTTGCAGAGCTAAGTGAAAGTGGTTGTAACAAATGGTGGAAGGATTTGTGTTGTAACGCAAGGAAGAAGGATCTAGCAAGCTATGTAGATCTTCTATCCTATGCGGGGTAGGGTTTTGATGGCTCTGTTCTTGTAACTAATTGACTAAAGATAATAAAGAAGAAGAGTTGGTGGATGTAGCCCCAGGGTGGGGTCGAACCACGTAAACACTGTGTTGTCTTGCTTTGTGCTTGTTTTAATGTGTTTATGTCTTCTTTTGCTAAGTGCTTTGAGATGATTAGATAGATATGCTTATGCTTAGTGATAATGACATGTAATAATGTTATATCTGATATATATGAATGTGCTAAGTGCTTGATCTGCTAGATCTGACCTATCTATTGATGCTAAGTTTTTAAACATGTTATATCAGTGTGAATGTTGCGAAGCCCTATTCTATCAGCGAAGTTCTTATTGATTTCATATTGAGGAACTGACGGTGCTAAGTGATTTATTAAGTATTATAATCACATATCTGTGTCCCATCTAAGGTTGTAGACACCTAAGTCTTGTAACCACCCCTGCCTCTACCTTGAGTGAGACTTCATCTACTTCGCAAGTGTTTCCAAAAGGGCTGGTAGTTAGGGCTTTGTTGGTGCATTGTTGTAGCATTGAACCATGGGTCTGCCCCTATGACAACATAACCTCACACATTAGGGGGCATCTGTTATAGAAACAAATTCCACACCTATGTGTTTGTGTCATGGCCTAACCCTTTCCTAAAGCTTGCTAAACATTTTCCCAAGTTTCCTCTCCAAAAGAATTTAAAAAACATTCCATATGAGAATATCCATGATTTTTATAGTTAAAATCACAGATATCCATGACTCTCGAGCTTGCAACCTACGGATGCCCTAAAAAATTATAAATAAAAAAATCGTGTATTTTTGGGAGGGTTTTTAGTTGGGCTTCTTTCCCAACATCCCCTACCCGTACACAATGGAATCCAACTCCCCCAACCTCTTGGGGAATATATAAAATAACCCTTAAGGGATAAAGAGAGTTCAATTCGCTTAGTGCAAGATTATGATATCAGTATCTAGCAAGCCTCCCTCTTCTATAATCCTCTCAGAAACACCCATTTTTATCTGGAAACTCCTTTTCTAGCATCTTTTTCTTATATATATGTCTATACAGTGCATCCTTATCCCTATTTGGTCCATCCAAATAATATTATAGTGGTTGAATCAATGCTTGATGGATTCTTGGAGGGACCCGAATAGTTGGTTTTGAGGCGGTGCCAAAGGCGAGACAAGGTTGTAGCTTACCTTTCTGATTTGGTGTTAATAGAAGAGTTTGTTCTCCCTCTTATCAAGTATTCATTGTATGTGTTTTCTTATTAATTTTACTTTGAATATGATATATGACATGTACACCCTTTGATCGTGTAACTAATTTTATAGCAACTCTTGTTTGGTGTCAATTTTGTAGGTTGTTTCTAGCAAAGAATCAAGAGATGGTCGAAAGAAAGGAGTGGGATCAACATCAAACAGGAGACTTAAGGTGAATCCTTTCTCCCTCTTCCTTCCTTAAATTATCCTAATAAAGTAGTTACTATTTCAATATTTTGTGCTTGTCTTGGAGGGAATATTTCTATCTTCTCTATACAGTCTTGATTTGTTGTGATTTCGACCCAAAATAATGGGAGAAATTGTTGGAGATATTACACAGTCACTTATAATTATTTTCCTATGTTTTACAGTCAAATGTGGAGAACTCTTTCTTATATGAGAATATTCTCTCTAGAGAATATTCCTCTACGAAAAATGATGTTCCTCTTTAGTTTAGAGTCAGTTACACTCAGTGACACTTAGTTAGACTAGTGGAAGTCGTGACTGAGTTAACTGATGATTGCATGGATCAATTAACTAGGACTAGGTGGTAGTTCACTCCAATGTTTGTCAGCGAGTGTCTATATCTCTCTAGATCACTACTATGGCACATTAGTTACTCAAGTAGTCTATATCTATTGCAAATTATTCAATCTTTGAGTGTGGAATACGATTAATGAGAATTCTTCCATTCTTTCTCTCATGTTTCTCCTTTCTCATATTTTCTCTGCAAACAATGTATGTCATTTTATAGCTAGATATTTTATATGTAGGTTCAACACATTTACATGGTATCAGAGATGATATACTGCTATGGAAAAGACACATAATATTATTTTTGCATGTACCGAAGATTGACAACAACGGAAAAATGGAATTTCCAAAAGAATTCATTCTTACACCGTACAATTTCTTTACATGGAAGGAGAAAATGATAGTGCATCCTCGAGGCATAGGATTATACAGGTTAACCATGGACACAGAGACTAAACCCACATTAGCCATATAAAAATCCAAGTATCTGAATCAAATGGATGAAGATTTTGGAACTAGTTGTAGTCTCATTTCTTCCGAACTCCTCTTTCACATATCCTCCTCTAAAACCCTCAATGAATCCTAGACCACAATGGAAGGGATTTTTGGAAAATAGGATGACATGAGGGGACACATGCTTGAGGTGGAATTGCTCACTTTGGATCCAAAAGCCTTCGACAATATCCAAGATTTCTTTACCAAATATAAGGATTTGTTGTCGCAACTCAAGGCTTGTTGGGTTGATAAATCTAAGGAGAAGAAACAAATGGTTCTCACCATTCTCTCCAAAATTGGTCTGGAATACTCAGTGTTTGTATCCACATTTCATTTAGTTAGGCTCTCCTTTGGATCCACCTCGAATATGCCTTGTCTTGAGGTCTTAATTGAATCTCTGACACAAGAGAAGAACAAGATTATAAACATGCGAAAAATCAAAGGCCCAAAGGTGCATGAACTTACTATGCATCATGGTAGTGGTCATCAAAATAATAAATTTAAATATAAATGCAAAAGGAAAGCACATGCAAATACAAAGAAGGAAGGGTAATCAAAACCCTTCAACGATGCCTCCGGATCCAAAGGTGGAAAGGGAAGAAAAGGGTATAAATTCACTTATTTCCATAAAGGATTCCATCTAGAATATACATGTATACAGAAACAAATAGATAAAATGGCCCAAATACTTCAACAAAACAACCTTGGATATCCCATCCCCGAGGATGCCAAGAAAAAGAAGCCAAAAGATCAGAATCCTAAGAAAGGCAACTCTAGCCATGCTTTGATTGCCATCAACTCCTCTCCTTATGCTTGGATCATATATTCAGGTGCATCACACCACATGGAAGATAGAAAAAAAATCTAAACTTCATTGGACACATGGAAAGGTCCTCCTATTATAATGGTGGACAACTCTCTAGTCGAGGTTAGAGACAAAGGAAGAATTGAACTCACAAATGGAAGCTTCGAGAATGTGCCACATGTTCCCAAACTTTCCATCAATATTATCTATGTGTATCAGATGAATAAATTTGGCACTGGAAAGAGAGTCATATTCACACATGATGCAGTGGATATCTATGACACGCAAACCAATTCCAGGGTTTCTACCGATGTGGTAAATCATCAATCCAGACTCTACACATTTTCTGACTTTGTTGAACCAGATTATGCATTACTTCTTAACCATGTTGATAAAAGAAGTATCATATGGAATGAAAGGCTTGGGCATTTAAATTTCACATATATACAACATATTAGCAATAAAGGAATGGTTTATGCTCTATCTAAAATCCACTTCTCCAAAGGAATTTTGAGGGATGTGTTCTTGGAAAACACCCTCAAGAGAGATTTGACAAAGGAAAGAGTCAGAATGCTTCCTCTCCTTTAGATCTGATCCATAGTGACCTCATTGGCCCTTTTATGCATCCATCGATTAGTAAAGAAAGGTACATGCTCATTTTTGTTGATGATTTCTCATGCTTCACATGGATTTTCTTTCTCAGAAAAAAATCAAAGGTATTTCAACACCTAAAATATTTCAAATCCCTTGTTGAGACACAGTCAGGAAAGAAAATCAATGTCCTCTGAAAATATAACGGAAGCGATTATTTCAACCATGAGATACATAATCTATTGCCACCTAGTCTAGTCTCTTAGGCAGTTACAGGAGTGAACTACCACCTAGTCTGAGTTAACTAGTCTCTCAGTCTTCAGTTAACTGACTGAAATAGAGTGAAGTGAGGAAGAGATCATGGAATCATGATTAATTCACTAGTCTGGTGATAATCATAAGGACAATGCACATTAGTTGATAATGATCCCAATGTTACATGGTGATGATCCCAATGTGGCATCTAGACTCCACTCAACTGATCAAACTAAAGTGTGAACTAAAGAGAATATTCTCCCTAAACTATAGGAGACTGAATAATGACTAATAAAGATAGGAAAAACCTTAGGAAAAATAAATCCTAGGTGTGTGTGAAGTATCTCCAATACCCCCCCTGAACATCACTATGGTAAAAATAAAGAATGGGTCTCGGAAATGAGGCCATGTTAGGTACCTAAATACAAAAAATACACTGAAATAAATGAGGAAATAAGGAAAATATCATGGGAAAAAACCTCCCTCAAAGTACAATGTATGTAAAAATAAGAACTGACAATTTCTAGGAAACTGTGTCCTTCACTCCAAGATGACTGTGCAGAGAATGGAACTTTTTCTCAGTGAAGGTCTTGGTGAAGATGTCTGCAGTCTTTTCTGTTGAAGGACATAACTGCAGGTCGATGATCCCCTCGTGTACTAAGTCCTATATGTAGTGCATGTGGATCTCAGTGTTCTTCGTCTTTTTCCTCTGAACTAGATCTCTGCATAATTCAGAGTGCTCTGGTTCTCACACCAAACGACGATTGACCGATGAAACTGAATGCCCAACTCAGTTAGAAAATGTTGTAGCCACATAGCCTGAATTTTTATGTTAACTATCCATATGTACTTTTGCTCGACAGAACATAGTGCAATAGCAACCTGCTTCTTGCTCGACCAACAGATAGGCCTGGAACAAAGACTGACTGAGCAACCAGATGTGGACTTGTTATCAATGTTATCACCAACCCAGTCAGAATCAGTGAACCCAATGAGGTCCAATGTAGAGTTTGTTTCATAGTGGATCCCAAAGGTGATGGTGCCATGTATGTATCAAAGGATATGCTTTGCAACCTTCCAATATAGCTCATGCAGATGTTTCATGAAACTAGAGACTGCTCCAACTACATAGGAGAGGTCCGGTATAGAGTGTGTGAGATACAATATGCTCCACAGTAGTTTTTTGTACAATATGTTGTCAACCAATGGAGGTTTCCCCACCATCCTCATTTTGACTCCCGATAGGAAAGGAGTCGGGGTAGACTTGCAGTCTGTCATGTGAAATATCTCAAGGAGATATCATGCATACTTGGCCTAAGATAGTTTGATTCATGATGCATATTGATTGATCTTGAGTCCAAGGAAGAAATGTAGAAGGCCCATTTTTGTCATCAAGAACCTGTCATGTAGAATCCTCTTGATTATAGTAATCTAGAAATCGATGATCAACAAATCATCAACATACAGAACTAGGAGTAGAAGTGAATCTGTCGTCATGAGCATGTAAACATTTGGGTCTGACTTACAATGTACAAATTTCTGTGACAACAGGTAGGATTCCATCTTGGCATACCATGCCCTCAGAGCCTTCTTGAGGCCATAAAGAGACTTCTTCATTCGACAGACCAAAGATGAATCCTTCATAAATCCCTGGGAATTTTCCATATACATCTCCTCAGAGAGATATCCATGAAGACGTGCATTTTTCATGTCCATCTGATGGAATTCCCATCCTTTGGATGCCGCAATGGAAAGTTCCAACTATATGGAATCCATCTTCACTACTAGAGAGAATTTCTCATCATAGTCAATGTTGTCCACCTGATGAAATCCTTTGGAAAATAGTCTGGCTTTGTATCTGCTAACATTTCCATCTGTTGTGCTCTTGGTCTTGTAGACCCATCTACACCTGACAAGTTTACTTCCTGTAGGAAGGGGAACCAGATCCCTAGTCTGGTTCTTGGGGAGGGAGTTCTACTCCCCCTACATGGTGGATTACCAAAAGGGATTTCTAGCAGCCTCGCCATAGGACTGTGGATATGAAGACTGAACCAACAAAATATGTGTGGGTGGCATTGGTTCAGTGGAAGTGGGTGCAAGAGGAGGCTCGTCAGAATAATATCGAGTCCTCCTAGTATCATTTGGATCCCTGAAAAGATCTCCTGCATCCTAAAGAGTAGTCTTGGCCCACTTGGGCCTTGGCTCATACTCTTTTTGTAGGTACTGAATATTGAAGAACATAGAGAAGGTGGATTATTCATTCGTAATACTGCTAATGCCTCATAACTATTTGGAGTGGAAGCCAAAAAAAATTCTTCAGCTCAAATGTAGAGGCTTGTACCAAATAACTATGGCAATGGAAGTAGAGCCTAATTATGCCGATGAGAAAAACGACTTTCTCAATAGACAAGATATGGCCATATGATGTATTTTTTTGTCTATTTCTCCTAAACTTTTCCATAAAGTATATGAAGAGTCACAAAACTCAACTCCAAATGAATTATGGACCCAATTTGAGGTTCTATTTGGGAATAATGAAAATTTCACAGAGGAGATTCAAAATATAGATCCAGAAGAGAAACCCTCAGAAGATCAAGCCTCTTATTGTGAAGAGTCTTCTACACAAGTATCTTCACAAATTCTTGTTTCATTAATTGCAGATGATGTCTACTCCATTTCATATTTTTTTTATGAATTTCTTACGAAATATATCATGCATGCATATCTAGATTCACACGCAGAAACATTTGCATGCTCCATGCATGCATATCAAGAGAAACATGCATGCATCTTAGGAGACAAAAAGGGGGCCACACACATCATATTCAATTCTGATATTGTATGAGAATAATTTGAAGAAACAAATTGTATATTTGAATTCCCCTGGGAAAAATATCCAATTTCAAAAAACAAATCGTCCAAAACAGAGTTTGGGAAGTGAAGTTATGATCATTTTAAAATCAACAAAAAATCAACGTTTTTTCTGAAAAAGGTCGTACAGTATTCAAAATTTCATCCATTCTTTATTTGGATATTATTCATTACAAGAAGAGAAAGTGGATGTGTGTGGACATCATAATGGTGCATCGACTTCATCAGATATGTGCATACATCTACATATTCAACAAAATATTCAATAAGCACAAACTTGCACAATTGTGAGGTCTTCTTAGAAAGAAGGACATGGTTTCTTAGCAACTGCTTTTTGTTCCTTCTCATTTTTTTTATGCATTGTAATTTGA
>JZKD02S0124624.1:1078656-1106123 GCA_000966675.3 Picea glauca
TTGTACAATGGGTACCTAACATGGCCTTGGTTGTTGGGACCCATTCATCATGTACACCCTACTAGTGTTCAGGGGGGGTGCTAGAGATATTACACACTCACCTATAATTATTTTCCTAATTTTTACAGTCCAATGTTGAGAACTATTTCTTAGATGAGAATATCCTCTGTAGAGAATATACCCCTACAATAAAGGATGTTCCTCTTCAAGTTAGAGTCAATTACACTCAGTTACACTTAGTTAAACTAGATGAAGTCGTGACTTAGTTAACTAATGATTGCATGGATCAGTTAACGAGTACTAGGTGGAAGTTCACTCCAATGTATGTCAGGTACTATCTAGATCTCTCTAGATCACTAATATGGCACATTATTTACTCATGTACCCTATATATATTGTAAATTATTCACTCTTTGAGTGTGGAATATAGTTAATGAAAATTCTTTCACTCTTTCTCTCCTACTTTTCTTTTCTCATATTTTCTCTGCAGACTGTGTATGTCATTTTCTAGCTAGATCTATTATGTGCAAATTCAGCACATTTACAGAAAATATCTCATCAACGAGAGGTGAAAACATAGAGGAATATGTAAAAAATTTACTTATCACCCAACATATAAACAATTTCAAAGCCCTCCATCTGAATGTATATTTGGGTATTTGGATTTCCAAAACCATTCTTTATTTGAAGACAAGGTACTCAATCATCAACTTTTTTATATCAAAATTATCTAAAAAATTCCTAGTACAAGAAGTTAAGAATTCGACAGGAAATACAAATTATCAATGATATTCCTTGGGAATTATTTGATGGGGATACCCAAGAGGACCCCCTATGGAAGTGAAAGGTGGTATAATTAATCACTCCAATAACCAAAAAAATTATTTCTCATCCGACATTGATCATAAAATAATAATTTCAGTGAGATCATGGCTTTAAAGATCACTCTGCAACTAGTAGGGAAAGAGGAATTACTCATATTCACATCTATGTTGTAATATCCTTAAGGGAAAACCCAATTGTAAATGTAAATGCAAATGTACTTAAGTTGGTGAGTTGTTTTGATATCATATTTGTATGCACATTTCATGGCATAGTGTGTGCATGTACTGCACAGTAAAATGAGGAAGTTTTCACATTGTTGGATACTGCGCACAACTACTTGAGTGTGTAGGATATTGAGGTTGGGGAGCCTTTGTGCATATGATGAGTTTTATAGGTTGTTGAGCCAATTATTATAAGATAGGATGTTTATGTTTTGATTAGGCCGGTGATGCTAGATGTTAAAGGCCAGTGCACCTATATTTGTATATATCTCATGATTAATATAAAATGCATCACTGTGTGTAGACCAACCATGATAAAAGACATTGGGGACTAAACTCCACTAGTTAGGGAAAGGGAGGGGCCTAAAAGTTAAGGAAAAGGGATAAGCTAGGGATCTTAAGCCAAAAAAGGAATATTACATTAATATTTTTTTAAATCATAAAGTATGGATAATTATTTTATCCTAAGTTCTAAAGTTGGGTACAAGTGGGCCAAAGCAGCTCCCAACATGACAAGTGTCGAGTTGGGGAAATGAATACATATTGTTGGGACTTAGTTCATTTCCTATCATCTTTTCCATCATTCCATCCATCATCCATCCATGATTCCATGACCATTTTCACTCACGCATTCTATTATCCTTCATACATTCCTATCACTGTACTTGAACCTGTATCCAGAGCGATATTTGTTTGTGTAGTTGTTAGCTTTGGAGATAGACTGAAGAAGCGGGTTGTCAGGCCTGTGGGATATTGAAGAGGTGGGTTGTTAGGCACGTGATTAATTCTCTGGGTGAGATAATTGTTGGGGATTGATTCCTGAAGGTGCTAAAATGCAGCTACAATGCTCTGAGACATCCTGTCCGGCCTGTTGCTGAAGCCCGGAAAGGAAGTGAGGTAGCCGAAGGAATGTTGAGCAGAGAAGGGGCACATTTCCTGGGTGGGACGGGCATGTGGGGAATGAGGGACTCTATGTTTTTAGTTAAGTGAGCACCTAAGATATATTCTTTCTTGTTGTCCATGAGCCATTAGCTTGGTTAGGAATCCCTTTACCCGGGTGAAATTTAGTCCCAGCTCGGGGGTGACTCACTGTTGAGAGTGATGAGTAGTGTGGTCTAAGGCTGGGAGGTTCATGGAAGGTTTGGATGCAGTTGGTGATATTCTCACAAAGATAAGTGTCAATTGTGTGATAAATTTACATGTTGCATTGTTATTTACATGCTTATTTTTATGGGGTTCTCCTATGCATGATTATAACTGTCTCTATATTTATGGGTATTTCCCGTATATGCTGCATGTCTGTGTTTACTATTATTTTGGTATGAATTCATGCACTTATGTAAAGTATTTGTCTATTATGTTTTATATATATGTTTCTGCAAGAGTTCTGTGTGTATATAATTTAATTGCATGTAGTTTGAAAAGGTTATGTGGCATAGCTCAGTATGATGTTGGGTTTTTTACAGTATGTTCCACAGAGAGAACATAAGTGTTCTTTGGTGTAGTGTGGCTCTAAATGGCTAGTCGGGGATGTTACAAATTGGTATCAGAGCTACAATTTTCAACAGTGAGCCCGGATGGGCCGAACAAGTTGAGTTGAAGTGAAATTTCACAGAGAATTTATTTCGAAGTGGCCAAATTTCGAGTTGCAGAGCGTCCAACTACATTATGGTACAAAAATTGATAAATTTGGCCATGTGGTGAGATATTCCTGATTTAATATCTGTTCTAGCAAATTTGAACCTAGAATTGGTCGAATTTTAAGTTGCAATGAAGCCATGACAGTTGGAGTGAGATTAATAAATAAAATTATCAATTTGTGAATTGATTTTGGGGAAATTCATTC
Source organism: Picea glauca (assembly GCA_000966675.3). Taxonomy (NCBI): domain Eukaryota; kingdom Viridiplantae; phylum Streptophyta; class Pinopsida; order Pinales; family Pinaceae; genus Picea; species Picea glauca. Next base: position 1,081,549 of record JZKD02S0124624.1, read on the forward strand.
CAGAAATGTCAACCCACAATGATTTTTTGTTACAGAGGTTGAATTGGTGTTATCGGAGTGAAATTGAATGAATTTCATGGTTGCAAAATGTCTATGGTAAATTGGGGGAAAAGTTAATCAAAAGCCCCAATTCTTGCAGCGGAATTCATGAGGAATTGATGTGCATAAAAATGAATGTGCACAAGTGGGCACACCAAAAATTCATGATGCACAGTGAAAATATTGTGATAGGTATAATTTGGCACTACGCAGAAAGATATTGGTGTGCTTGTGCTCACGCTAAATTTTGATGCTGCGTGGAAAAATGTTAGTGTGCAGGTGTGCGGGCTAAATTTCGGTGTCGCGTGGAAAAATGTTAGTGTACGGGTGTGCGTGCTAAATTTCGGTGCCACGCGGAAAAATGTTAGTGTGCAGGTGTGTGCACTAAATTTCGATGCTGCGCGGAGAAATGTTAGGGTGCAGGAGTGTGCGCTAAATTTTTGCGCCGCGTGGAAAAATGTTTGTGTGTGGGTGTGCATGCTAAATTTGGCATTGCACAGTGTGCACACACAATAAAATGGTGTGCGTGGTGTGCGCAGTATTGGCAGATCGTAGTAAGAGTATAAGTTGTCACGCGACAGTTTTTCTTAATGTGCGCGTAGAGTATTGGTGCGCGGTGGGGTGTATTAAAATTTGTCATGGTGCAGCATGTTGAGTGAAATGCGTGTGGAATATCAGTGTGCAGTACAAAAAATGTGCATGGTGGATATCAATGCGTAGTACAAAAGCTGCGCACGGTAGATATCAACGCGTGGTACATATTGGCGTGCGACATAAATGTAGTGTGCGCAAGTTATTGGTGTGACAAAGAAGTGATACACAATGGTTTTAAAGTGCGCAAAGCACGATTTAGCTTGTGTTGTTTCTGGGTTTGGTGAATATGGGTTCATAGGTTGATATTTGCACTCGAATTCATTTGGAAGGTGAATAAGAACATAAAACTAGTGATTTTCTATGACATTTTATATCATTTGAACGTCATACTTTTGCAGCGCGTTTTTGAGGGCCTTAAGAGCATTTTTAGCAAATCAAAAACCACAAGACAAAGGTCTACCAAAGGTACACTCTATCTTTATAGATCAAATAAAAGAGCTTAGAGAGATATTTCTAATGGTGTAAAATTTTTGTTAAATGGAGCATTTTTTAGAAAGTTACAGCACAAACAGTGAAGGGTAAATTATAAGACCCAACTAGCTTCAAGAGCCATAAATTTCTTCTCCAGAATCAGATTGAGGCACATGAGAAGTCAATGGAAATATATTGAACCATAGAAGGAATTCCCAGAGATGAATTAAATTTATGGGCATGCTAAAAATGTTTAAAATGGAAAAGAAGATACCTGTAGCATTCCAGGCCAAAAACACAAATTGGCCTAGAACTTCAGCAAGTTTTAACTAGCAGCCCAGAACCTAGAATGAGGTGAAACTTGGAAAAAATTTCCATAATATGTTTATTCAGAAACCCAATTGAGATCATATGAAAATTCCAATGGATTAGGTGCAAAAATCCATAATTACAGTGCAAATTTGCGCCAAGTGGAAGTATGAACATAAAAGTTAGTGGGCAAAATTTCAAATAACCATAACTTTCTGCTCCAGATTAGGAATTGAGCATGTGAGCAGGCGTTGGAAAGGTATTGAACAAAGGAATATAATTATCCAACCATAAAATTGACTTGGGAATTCAAATTTTCATTAAACCATAAGAAATGATTCTAATATATTATTGAACCAAAATGGCTCATATTTTTCATGAAAATTGTTGAAATAGCTAGACTGACAAAGTTTTGTTGGTTGCACATTTTGCAGAGCTAACAACAACTAGATCAGATCAAGATCAATATTGAGTCCTGATTAATGGAAGAGGCACAGGGGACTTACAATTAGGAGGATGATATTAGAGGAATGGAAGTCTATTTGGGCATTGAAGGAACAAACTCCAATGGACATGGAGGAGAAAAGGATGAAAACATGAATATGGTAGAGAGCATTAAAAATTTGAAGAAGGATGTCCAAAGCCATAAAGTTGATAATGAAAGGCTTATGACAACCAAGGATCAATAGGATGACTTCAACATGAATTTATTAAAGAGCCTGAACAAAATAGAAAAGAAATTGGATAAGGAGAGCGGCTCAAGCAAATCTGGAAATCATGGGTCTCACGGTGAGAAAAGAAAAGCAAGAAGTATTAGAAGACATCACCATCACTCCCCAAAGAATTCCAATAAGAGGTCACATAGCAGCTCAATTCGATCCCCTATCAGAAAGCATAAGGGTCTGGGGTGGATGAGCTACGAGGAGAAATGAACAAAATCAAACCTCCTACTTTTGATGGTGAGCACAAAAAGGATGAAGATGCAGAGACATGGTTGTTGGGCATGAGAAAGTATTTTCAATTACATAATTATTCTTCTCATGAAGAAGGTAGAATTTCTATCTATCAAATCAAGGGAAAGACATCCATGTGGTGTGATCAGCTTGTGTAGGTGCAACACATTAAAGATAAAAGTGTTACTTGGAGGGAATTCAAGAAGTATTTTGAGAAGAAATACTTGACTAAGAGATACTATGACAAGAAAATGAAAGAGTTCTTTGAACTCAAACTTGGAAGTATGATAATAGATGTATATGAGAGTAGGTTTCTAGAAATTTTTAAGTATGTCCCTTTCATCAAGGATGAGACAATTAAGATTCAAAGGTATTTGAGTGGATTGCCATCATTCATCAGTGACAAAATACAGTATGATGATCCCAAGACATTGGAAGAGACCATAAGGCGAGATAAATGCCTATATGATCCACAAAAAGAAAGGGAAAATTTCCAAAAATATTGGGAAGACAAAAACAAATTCAAGATGGATCAAAGGAAGAAGGGATCTAAGCCACCATTCTTCAGAAATAATCCACAGGGACAACAATCTCCTAGAGAGGCCAGAACAATTGAAACAGGGGGTCACAGACCAAGGCAACCACCTATTCGATGTTGGGTTTGTAAAGGGGATCATATGTTCAGAGATTGTCCTCACATAGGTGAAAAAGGGAGAATTTTTGTTGGAAAAGAGGCATACCTAGGGTTCAATGCTACAAGAGTGCACCAAAAAATCCCTAACTACCAGCCCTTTCATAAACACCTACGAAGAAGATGAATTCTCACCCGAGGTAGAGGTAGGGGTGGTTGTGGGACTCAAGTGTCTATAACCTTAGCTGGGACACAGATATGTGATTATACAACTTAGTAAAGCACTTAACAGTGTTAGTTATTTAACATGCAATCATTATCTACTTAGTTGATAAAACAAAGCCTCATAGTACTCATAGTAATCTACCATATATGAGCACTTAGCATAAGTAAAATAGGTCGTACATAGCTGATCAAGAACTGTGAATATTCATGTATATTAGATCTAACATTCTATACATCATTAGCACTGATTGTAAGCAGATCTATCTAATCATATCAAAGCACTAAGAAAAGAAGACATAAACACAATCAGAGAAGCACCAAGCAAGATAAAACAGTGATTATGTGGTTCACCCCTCTCCTGGGGCTACATCCACCAACTCTTATTCTTTATTATCTTCAATCAGTCATCTACATGCACATATCCATACAAACCCCACTCTGCATAGGACAGGAGATCTGCATGCACCTCTCCAGATCCTCCTTCCCCGATTTAGATTATAGCACACAATCTTCTACTCAATCTCTTACAGTCACTTGCACTTAGCTTTGCAAGTATCACACAACATGCATAGAGCATATACAACTATTACTTTCACTTGGCACTTATCTCATCGGCCCTTTCCTACATTGCCTAGGTATCTATTTATACATTAAAAAATATGTCTAAACATGGGTAAACCCATGGGACGACATCCCTTTCCCATTACATATTCCCAACAACCCAAAAAGAGGCCCAAAAGGGGCCCAATATCCTGTGATCTCCGCTTCATCTTGTGCTCCTCCTTTGACAGGCTATCGAAGTGCCAAAATAGGTCAACATGACTAAGAAACTCCCAAAACTTGGTCAAGGGCCAAAAACTGTTCACAATGTACAACGAGCTAAAACAGTGGAGGACATGGGAAGAAATGTGCCAAGGATCTATGCAGCCCTGGATATCAAGAAAGAAGAGTATCAGTCACACATGATTGAAGTGGAAGGTATGATCAACAACCAAGCCATTGTTATTTTAATTGATTCGGGAGCTAGTCATAGTTATGTAGATCCTAAGATGGTGGAAATTTTGCATTTTCCAATAAGCAAGCATGTGAAATCTTGGTTGGTGCAGCTAGCTGCACGAGCCAAAAGAAAATTTAATGAGATGGTAATTCATGCCTCGTGGACATGAATGGACTGAACACCAAGGCATATTTGAACAATTTTCCTTTAGGTTCCTATGACTGTCTAACTGGGATGGATTGGTTGGACCAACATCATGCTCTCTTAGAATGTCATAAAAAAGCATTTACTTTCTTGGATGAGGAAGGAAACCAAAGGAAAGTGCAGAGAATTCCCAAGGAAACAACCATCAAAGAAATTTCATCATTGCAACTGAAGAAATGTTATAGGAAAGGGTGTCAAATATTTGCAACACATATGGAAGAGACACCTAGAGATAAGGTGCCAAATTTGGAAGATCATGCAGTCTTGGAAGAATTTGAATATGTGCTCAAGGAGGTACCAGGACTACCCCCAAATAGGGATATTGATTTCTCTATAAATTTAATGCCTGAAGAAACTCTAGTGTCAAAGACTCCTTACAGAATGAGTACACTAGAGTTGAAGGAGTTGCAAATGCAGCTTGAAGAAATTTTGAAGAAGGGGTATATATGCCCAAGTGTGTCACCTTAGGGTTCCCTAGTCTTGTTTGTAAATAAAAAGGATGGAACATTAAGACTTTTCATTGATTTTAGACAGTTGAATAAAGTGACTGTTGAGAACAAGTATCCTCTGCCAATGATTGATGATCTCTTTGATCAAGTGAAGGATGCAAAGATATTTTCAAAGATAAATCTCAAGTTAGGATACCATCAGGTAAGGATTAAAGAGGAATATGTCAGCAAGCCTACCTTCTGGAAAATGTATGGTCCTTATGAGTTCACAGTAGTTCCATTTGGGTTGTCAAATGCACCAGTTGTTTTCATGTGCTTAATGAATGGTGTTTTCCGAGAATATTTAGAAAAGTTTGTCATTGTCTTTTTGGATGAAATTCTTTTATATTCCAAGTTAGAAGAAGAGCATGAGCATCATTTGAGAATGGTGTTGCAAGTATTAAGGGAACATCAATTGTATGCCAAGTTGAGCAAGTGCTCGTTTTATCAAAAGAAAATTCATTATTTGGGGCATATCATTTCAAAGGATATGATAGCAGTAGATCCTGAGAAGATAGAAGCCATTACAGAATGGTCAGCACCAAAGAATGTGACAGAGATCAGATCATTCATGGGCCTTGTAGGCTACTACAGGAGATTCATTGAAGGATTCTCAAAGATTTCACACCCATTCACTTCCTTGCAAAGAAGGGGTGTGAAGTTTCAGTGGACATTGGATTGTGAAAAGAGTTTCCAACAATTGAAGCAGTTGTTAACAAGTGCTCCAATAATAAGGATTGTAGACCCAAATGAAGACTTCGTTGTATGCACAGATGCATGTAAAGAGGAGCTTGGTTGAGTCCTCACTCAAAATGGGTTTGTTATATGTTATGAATCAAGGAAGTTGAAGGAGCATGAAAGACACTATGCCACTCATGATTTGGAGTTGGCATCCATAGTGCATGCATTGAGGAAATGGAGACACTACCTCATGGGGAAAAGGTTTGAGCTAAGAATAGACCATAATGGTATGAACTATTTGTTTGATTAGCCAACTTTAAATTCTAGGCAAAGCATATGGTTAGAATTTCTGAGCGAATATGACTTTGATATACAGTATATCAAGGGGAAAGAGAACAAAGTGGCTAATGCACTCAGCAGAAGAGTGCATGAAATGCATGATACAACCATTAGCATGTGCCAATCAGATTTGAAATACATAATTACAGAGGCTGCCAAATCAGATTTGCAATACAAAGAATTAGTGGAAAAATTACAGCAAGGTAATTTGCAACAGAAAATTGAAGATTACAAGCTGGATAATGATGAAATTCTCATGTACAGGGGCAGAATTTATGTACCAAATTCCCAATAGTTGAAAAATATGATACTGGAATAAATGCATAGTGTGCCTTATGTTGGGCACCCAGGATATCAGAAAACTATTGCAACTGTCAAGAGCCAATATTATTGGCTAGGCATGAAGAAAGAGGTTGTTGATTTTATTGCTAGATGTTTGGAATGTCAAAAGGTAAAGGCTAAGAATAGACACCCAGTTGGTTTGCTACAACTATTACCCATTCCTAAGTGGAAATGGGAAGTTGTGACCATGGATTTCATCACTAAACTACCCAAAACAAACAAGCAACATGATTCTATCATGGTGGTGGTGGATAAGCTTACTAAAGCTGCCCATTTTATTCTAGTTAATCTCACTCACAAGGCAGTAACCAACATTGTTGATGTTTATATGAGGGAAATTGCTATATTACATGGCATACACAAGACAATTGTGTCTGACAGAGATCCAAAATTTACCTCAAACTTTTGGAAAGGGTTATTTAATGGATTTGGAATAAATTTAAATTTTAGTATAGCTTATCATCCATAATCATATGAACAAACAGAGAGGGTGAATCAAGTGATTCAAGACATGTTAAGAATGTATGTGATGGATAAACCATCAAAATGGGAAGACTACCTACAATTAGTAGACTTTGCTTATAACAATGGGTACCAAACATCTCTAAAGATGAGCCCATTTGAGGCACTTTATGGCAGAAAGTGAAACACACCAGTAAGTTGGGATAACCCCATAGACAGAGCAGTGGTTGGGCCAGATTTGCTCAAGGAAATGGAGGAGAAAATGATAAAAATAAAGAAAAATTTAAAGGTTGCCCAAGGCAGGAAGAAAATATATATTGATAAGATAATAACTCACGAGGAATTTAAAGTGGGTGACCATGTGTTATTGAAAGTGAAAGCCAACAGAAGTTCCATGAAGTTGGGAAACTGTTCAAAGTTGGTAGTTCGTTATTGTGGGCTATTTGAAATCCTAGAGAGGATTGGTCTAGTTGCTTATACGATTGTATTGCCTGCATATATGTTTGTTCATAATGTATTCCATGTATCATTTCTCAAGAAATATATACCTGATGCTAATCATGTTAATGATTGGAATGTGATTCAGGTGGAGAAAGAAGGCGCTTTCCAAGTGCATCTGGTTCGCATTCTAGACCAAAAAATCAAACAACTCTGAAATCAAGCCATAGGGCTTGTAAAGGTCCAATGGACCTGGTACAGTCCTGAGGACGCTACTTGGGAGCATGAGGATGCAATGTGGGAAGAATACCTGCATCGTTTTGAAGATTTTTAAAAGTTTGTTGTGTATGAGTACATGATGTACTGAGGACAATGCATAAATAAGGGGAGGGGATTGCAATATCCCTAAGGGCAAACCCAATTGTAAATGTAAATGCAAATGTTCTTATAATGGTGAGATTTTTTGATATCATATTTGTATTCACATTTCATGGCATAGTGCGTGCATGTACTGCACAGTAAAATGAGGAAGTTTTCACATTCTTGGATATTGCACGCAACAACTTGAGTGCGTGCGATATTGAGGCTAGGGAGCCTTTATGCATATGTTCTGTTTTATAGGTTGTTGATCTAGTTATTATAAGATAGGATGATTATGTTTTGATTAGGCTGAAAAGCCTAGATGTTAAAAGCCGTTGTGCCTATTTTTATATATATCTCATGATTAATATAAAATACATCACTGCGCATAGACCGACCAAGATAAAAGAGATGGGGGACTAAACTCCACTAGTTAGGGAAAGGGAGGGGCCTAAAAGTTAAGGAAAAGGGATAAGATAGGGAGATTAAGCCAAAAAAGGAATATTACATTAATATTTCTTTAAATCATAAAGTATGGATAATTATTTTATCCTAAGTTTTAAAGTTGGGTACAAGTGGGCCAAATTAGCTCCAAACATGACAAGTGTCAAGTTGGGGACATGCTTACATATTGTTGGAACTTAGTTCATTTCCTATCATCTTTTCCATCATTCCATCCATCATTCAGCCATGATTCCATGACCATTTTCACTCACGCAATAAGTTATCCTTCATACATTCCTATCACTGTACCTGAAACTGTATCCGGAGCCATATCTGTTTGTGTAGATGTTAGCTTGGGATTTGGACTGCAGAAGCGGGTTTTCATGCCCGTTGGATATTGAACAGACGGGTTGTTAAGCCCGTGAACAATTCTCTTGGTGAGAGAATTGCTAGGGATTGATTCCTGAAGGTGTTGAACTACAACCACAATGCTCTGAGACTTCATGTCTGGCCTATTGCTGAAGCCTAGAAAGGAAGTGGGGTAGTTGAAAGACTATTGAGTAGATAAGGGGCACACTTCATGGGTGGGACAGGCATGTGGGGAATGAGGGACTGTAGGTTGTTATTTAAGTGAGTACCTGAGACAAAGTTTTTCCTATTGTCTAAGAGCCATTAGCCTAGTTAGGAATCCCTTTACCCAGGTGGAGTTTAGTCCCAGCTCGGGGGTGACTCACTATTGAGAGTCATGAGCAGTGTGGTCTAAGGTTGGGAGGTTAGTGGAAGGTCTACACACAGTTGGTGATATTATCACAAATATAAGTGTCAATTGTGTGATAAATCTACATGCTGCATTGTTATTTACATGCTTATCTTTATGGGTTTCTCCTATGCATGATTATAACTGTTTGTATGTTTATGGGTATTTCCTGTATATCCTACATGTCTGGTTTTACTGTTATTTCAGTATGAATTCATGCACTTACATAAAATATTTTTTTTTTTTACATTTTATATATATGTTTCCGCAAGAGATCTGTGTGTATATAATTTAATTGCATGCAGTTCGAAAAATTTATGTGGAATAGCTCAATATGATGTTGAGTTTGTTACAGTATGTTCCACAGAGAGAATGAAAGTGGCATAGCGTGGCCCAACATGGTTGGTCGGGGATGTTACATATGGGGACACATTACTTGTCATAAATTGGATTAATGGGTACTTCTCATTATAGAATTATTATTTTATACCTCTATTATAGGACATCAAAAGTATCATGAATGGTTTCTTTCTCATTACATTTGAACATGTGTATAGGGACAATAATTAGGAAGCAAATCTCTAAATATTTTGATGAATCTTGGCTCCAAATTCAACTATAAGAAATTATTAAAAAATATTTGATCAGAATATTCTCTTAGTAGACTATTATAGGAATGATTTATTTTATGATGTATATGAATATACTTTGGATAACTTTTTGGTGATGTATATTAACAACTTTTTATCACAACTTTGTTGATGTTAATGACCAGAAAATTGGCCTTGAGAGGAAAATATCAACCTGGATTTTGAATCTAATTAAGTTCATCCCTAAGATGATGTCTTTCTCACTATAGATATGTTTTGGTTCCTTATGGATAGAATCTATTGGGTTATCATCCATGGGAATGCCATGGACATCTATGGTTGTAATTTTATTCCTTTATCAATAATAAAATTACTAGATTTTTGATGGAAACCTAATCCACTAGGGTTATGGTATTAGTCACTTGTTAAGGAATATGAAAAATCAAGTGAGTGTAATGATCATTGAGACTCCAAGAAATCTCTTGGAAGATGAATCCAATGGTCAATCTCATGTATTTATACATGTATCATTTTAATGAAATGAAAATCCATGTTTATCTATCTTCATGCTCATTTAAACAATGGTATTGGATCCTATAGTTCTTAGGCCAATTGAGGTATGGGGGTTATCCATAGTTGAGTCGTTGAGAGGAATTTTTCATTCCCTTATGCATAAACATTCCTCTGTCTATATTGTTGATAGTCTGTGCCCATATTCTAGTATGCTAGTTCTCCTTGCACTTTGTTTCTTTGTCTTTATGATTATTCTATGTGCCCTCATCTTTGTTGTTTGAAAATGTTAGGTTTCATCAGATACGGTTCCCATTCTCCATGCATTAGTTACTAGATCTATTATAATAGAAAAAAACATAAATACTGCAAAGAATAACAACATAACAACAAAATATATGGAACCACGCCACCAAAATAATACCTTTCTTGATAGGAAACAATGTTTACTTTTCTATTTGAGGGGGAAATCTCTAGCAAAGCAAATCTCTATTACAATAACTCTCAATACAAAGTCTTCTCATGCCATTGACTCATATTTATGCTAAATCTATTTACCAAAAGAACAATATAGAGGAATATCTATATTACTCTTCCTTATTGCTAGGCCTTTTTTATTAATATTGACCTTTATTACATGGAAAATATATTATTCTAGATACACGATGGGTTAGGGAGGTTAGGTCCCTAACATCATGCATTAGGGTTTCCTGGCACTCAGAGATCTCATCATTCCATGACCAAATCGTCTCATCTCTAAATAAGTCACTTCTCTCTGAATGAGTGCCTCATCATAGTATTGTGTCGTGTTTCCTACAACGGGCTCTCCATACCCACATGAAATCCATGTGTGAATCTCATCCTTTCCCATGGTTTTACTTGAGATGGTCTACGACTCACAATGGCTCAAACACTGAAACTTAAGTTGTATTAAATGTTTTAAGGAATATAGGATCATCTGTAAACTCTTACCTCCATCAACCCCTTGGTTCCCATTCCCATTGATAAAATCAAGTATAAATATTGTGAATAGAACTATGTAGTCACCGTTTTATCCAAATTTATACCACTGATGTTCCACCAATAGAGACTAGTCTTTAGGAAATGATTTATTTTGTGATGGAAATTTTAGAATATATATGGGCCTTCTAATAGTTCAGTCTTGGATTTAATTGAGATGAAAGCTTCGGTCCTTCCTCGCTAATACGATGGTTGTTCCTATATTCGTGAATTGTGCAAAGGTAAGTTTGTTTTTTTTAATATGGTTTGACATTCTTAAAGCTAGGTTTAGTGCATAAAGAGGAAGAATTTGAGATTTGGTTATCTCTAATTTCGGATTCCTCTGAATCACATTTTTTTTTCTTCTCATACACAATGATCGATAGTGAATCACAGTTTTGTCTCATGAAACATATGCTCCTACCTAATGATCAAATTTCCCTTCCCTAGAGTTTCCAAGGAGGGTGAAGAATATGAAGAGTCAATAACATCTCCCATAAAATTATGGGTGAAGAAAGAATTGGAGCTTTGAGTGTTCCAATGACAGAATGCTGCATTTGTTGGTCGATTGAATCCACAAAAGCATTATATTCATTGGAAGAATCTATTCATTATTTAGGAGAAAACACAATACCCATGTCAAGACTGACATATTCATGTGAGAATCTTGAGGGAGCTATTAGTGCTAGTATTGAATTTTTGTGGTTGGTTTACAATTTATGCTAGAGTAGTCGCACACGCTTGTTCTATTGTTGGTATAGACCCTAAAAAGGTTGTAAATATTATCAAAGATAACACATCTTAGATTTAGGATTATAGAAGTGTGGGTGTTCTTATTGGTTTCTCAACTAGAAATGGAGGAAGAATTGAGATTTTATACATGCAGATGTATGCACCAACATTAAAGTTATTTCACTCAAATATTTAAGATCCTAGATCGTCTTCATTGTATCGATAGTTTTATAATTTGTTGAATTTTGAATCCAATGTAACACACTTCTATTTGATGAAAATACATTCATGTAATTGAGATGATCGAAAATATCATTGTCAACAATGGCTTCCAACTCAATTTCAGCTACAATAACCTACAAAATTATATCTTGGATCTACAACCAATTCCTATTATCTACACACTAGAAATTGAACATAAGGAACATTTAGAAATTGGTCTCTTAGCGGGAACTGTCACTACTGGTAAAGAGGGTATCTCACCATCATGAGTTATATTCAAAATATTCCCATTGAGGAGCATAGTCTAGCTATCAAGATCACTTATTTTGTTCTTAAGTGATGTTTCAGTCTAGAATTTTTGTTTATGGAAGCTCCTAAACCTGTCAAGACCTACACAGAGATATCAGATGCATGATATTCCTTCTAGTGGAAGTTAAACATGTACCATAGTTAGTATGCATTTTTCAACGAAATTGTTAATTGAGGCTCTCCATTACTTTTTGCAACTCGTTTTTCTCTCACTATTTTCATTTTGCAATTGTTTAGATTGAAATCATATACAATTTCTCCATTCTTGGCATGATTTTGAATTATTCACTGTGATCAAAATGAATAGGAATCTAAACTTCATTAATATCATTCAACAACTTCGTGCACATGGAAAACACACAAAAACAATTGCTTGAAGCATTGTAAGTTTACTTGTGATTTTTTGAAATCAAGTTGAATTCCACTGTAAATGGGTGCATCTTTGGTAGAATATAACACCCTTCATTTTTTGAGTTTTCATTATAGAGTCAGATAGTTAAATTCCTTGAATTGATGATTTATTAGAGTTATTGAACAATCTAATAATCTCTTCTTTTGATAATACAATTACAACTAACAAGAAAACTATGCAATCTATTCTAACGTGTTTGCAAGTTTCGTAAGAGAAAGTAGGACTACCTCAAAATCAGTCTCGACATATTCATGATGCACTCGAACTAAAGAGTCTTTGAAATTATAACTAGTTATTTTTCACAACAATCCTCTTTTCAAAGAAGATGATAATGGTGATTCAGACCAACATGAAGCTTAGAAGCAACTCAGTGAGACAACTTCATATATGAATGAAAATGAATTTCAAATTCTTCTTTCCAAACCAATCATCAAACCTTAGGAAGAAATCAGAAAAAATAAGAATATAATAGGTATCATAAATGAAATTGAATTCACCTTTCATATTTCTAATTATACCAAACCGATCCAATTCGAGAGTACTGGATTGTTTCAAGATAGTTCATATTCACCTACTCCAGTTCAAGAGTGGATTTTCAAATTCCAACATTCTCATCAAGCTAGCCATATGGAGGATCAGTGCTTCAATCTTCATATTTTTTGTCGTTGTGGTAAGAACAATCATCCTTCGGACAGATGTTCCAAACACAAGAAATATACAAGAGTAAAAACCCACTATGGTTGGATCACTTCTTGGAAATGGTTATCAATAATAAAGAAGATATATCAGTCATACTGACGAATTCATTATTGAGTAATAACACATATTTAAGTGGAAAAAATTTCAATTTTTTACCTTGTCCCTCACAGGGGGAATAACATCAATGATTGACAGTCAGGATTTAAGTTTCGAAGTCCTATAAATCAAGTAGTAACAAGCCAGCGTGACAAGAAAATGTGATTTGATTTGTGGTCATCCAAAACCACCAGATTGGTTTGTAGTTTTCCTTAAAATTACACTTAGTGGAAGACTCACAACTTTTTCTATACAACAATTTATGGTCATATTTAAACCATAATTTGAGAGAACCTACAATTAGTATAATGCATCAACTTTTAGATTATATATAAATTAGGAAATGTTTGAGGAACCATTGAGCCCTAGATCCAAGTTCCATATTTTCTGGTACTCATCTGTAAACTACCAGATTGGTTTGTGGTCTTCCTTAAATCACCACCACCATTTAGTAGAAGAAATATATTTATGCTATCCTTTTGGTTTATGGTCATCTCAAAACCACTATATTCAGAGAGCACATTCAGTCATTGGAAGTTGCACACTTCCATACTTCAACTCTCTTCTTTCCCTACCTAGATTATCTACCTGTATCACGTGGTGAAATATCTCTCTAAAGGTGTGGGTTTGAACGAGCTTCCTTTTCTTGGAAACTTCCACCAGACTCACATACACCCCTTCATATTAAGAAAGGGGATGTTGGAAACCTAATATGCTAAGGTTATGGTATTAGTTAGTTGTGAAGGAATTGAAATGTAAAGTGAGTTTAATGGTCATTGGGAGTCTAAGCGACCTCTTGGAAGATGAATCCAAAGGTCAAGCTCATGTATTTATACGTGTATCCTATTAATGAAACAAAAATCCATGTTTATCTATGTTCGTGCATATTCTAACACTTTTCATTTTGAAAAAAAAGTACTATTATATTCTTAATTTATTTTATTACACTCTGAATATTTGAAAAATGTAATTATTTTCCATCTTAAAATAAAATTGAGAATTTTTTAAAAAGCAATATTTGTTTACATCAACATTCAAAATAAATTTTAAGTTGGAGAAATGGATAAAGGAAAGTAGTATGAATGTTTCATAATTGTAATAGAGAGAAGAATGGACACTTACCACAATAGCCACTCTTATCATGGAATTTGTACTTGTCAAAAAGGGAAAAGCAAGTGGAGGTAAAATTGGTGTAACAAGAGGTTATCCTATCACTACCACCTTAATACGACATCTCTTTCTATTTAGGGGTGAAATCCTGAGGGAGACATCCCCGGTGACCTAGGGGTTTGCGAAGGAAAAGGTTTAGGTATCAAGAAAAATTATCCCCTCTCACAAGTCACCCCGATAAGAAAGTCCCAAAGGTTTAACAAAATGAAACAATGATATGTTGAAGTGTACCTACCCATAACAAGACAACAAGAAAAGACTATTTCACAAGTACAATTGATGTTAGTGCTTCATAAAACCTTGGACTTGTCAATGAAAGAAATCAGTTGATATAATATGAAGAAAACATAAATCTATAACAGCAATGTATATATGATGATAGTTTCACAATTATTGCCTTAAACAAGTTTCAAAATGACCCAAAATGATAATCTAACATAAGCAATATACTAGCACTTGTCAGAAGCTAATGAGGCAATGTAAAAATCAACTTTAATAATTGCTTTTAGGAGATTTTGCTGCTGTAATAATTGGTTGTAGATTAATTTTGTAACAGAAGGAAGAATGTTAGTAGATTAGTCTAATATAGGGTTAGGAAAGGTTAACAAATAGCTTGAGGTATAAGATTTAAGGGTTGTTCTCATCAATCAATCAAGTATAATGTCTAGATCAATGTCTTTAGGGCTAATGGAGTCACTTTTTGCAAAAACAATATTGAAGGAAATAAATGATAATGCATGAACTAAGGATAAGAGGGATTATGGTTGAGGTGTTGGTAACCCAAGGCCTCAATCAACAAACCCTAGAAGGCAAAAGGCTACTAGGAAGTAGGTAACCCTAGGCCCTAGTGGTTTTCCTTCTTCTTTAGATCAAGCTTAAGGTAAATAAAGGCTTGATGAAGAAAATGATGTTAGAGAGCTACAATGGTATGGCTCTATAAAATTCTTCAAAGGATAGGTTTTCTAGCAAAATCTAGTAGGTGAAAAGCTATTGAGATAAGGACAATAACATGTTCTTAATCTCCTAAGGTTTTAAGCTACCAATTTCATAATCTTACTAAAATAAAAAGTAAAGATACTATAACCATTCAAAGGAAATAAGAATTCTAGAATTTCACTTACATTCACCAAGAATAATCTAGCATATTCCCTAGTTAAAGACTTTCCACCAGGAAAATTCCAAAAAACACCAAGAAAAGCCTCCTCCAAGAGTTGTGCACAACTTAAATTCAGCCAATAAGCCTTGAAGAGGCCGAATTTCAGAGCTCACTTGTGTGAGTCCCAGAATTATGAAAAAAAATGAGAGTTTGATCTCTTATTTATACATTACAAATGACCCTTAATTACATTCTAGGTAAAAAAAGTCCGACATGGCCAGTTTACATGAAAAATCCAGTTTTACATAAAATTGACAAATAAAACCCTAAATTCATCTTTTTAGGGTGATGCCATGCCCCTCATAGGGTGACATTGGCCTCCCTCTTGGAATGCTAGGCCTACAAAGTGAGATGTTGGGCTCAAAACCCCTTAGGAACTGCCACACATGCCAACCAAAGTTGTCCTCATTCTGAATACTCCAACTGGATGATGTCAAGGCTCTGAATGATGACGTCAAGGGCCTTCAAGGGCCAATGTCATGGTGGGAGGGAAATGCCCCCTAGTTCCAGGCCTACCAAATTTTCTCTGGTGGAACGTCCTCTCTTTTCTCTGGTGCAAACCTCTGGTATCCCTCTGCCCCTAGCCAGGGCCTCAACATCCATATGGCGGGATTTTATCCCTATGGAGGTCTGAGCTAATCATCTCCCCATATGTACCTATTCGTCAAGAATGGTCCTGCAAAAAAAACAAGTACACCCTCCATGCTCTCATAAGTCACAAGGATCATAACAATGTAAATCATATATAATAATCAAGTTACCCAAACATGTGCATAAAATCCCCTTTTCCCAGACAAGTGCTCAAAGACGTTATGATATTTTACATGTTAGGTTTGGAGAGGGTTTTAGGGTGTCCTATTGGGATAATTCTCCTTAGGTGTGGGGTGTTTCTAGGTGAATACCAATCTAGGTCATGTAAATGGATGAGATGGCGTAGGGGATTTTTGGGCAAGGGGTGCAATTATAATAGGGAAATGTAAGTCTTACTTGTGGGTGACTCTATAGAGGGTGAGATGAACCTTGTCATGGATGCAATTTTCTCCTAGCCCACTCGATTCCTTTTTACTCTTTGCCTTATTTCTTTTTATTTCCAGAGAATAGCTGGGGGACACTGCCATGGCATAGTGACTAGTGGTAACAATGTTACCCACAAGAATTTCTCTTGGTTGGCTCATGATGAGACCCCTTTCTCTTGGTTATTCCACCAAGAATCACTATCTTGGCATGCTTACCAGATGAATAGTAGTGGAATACGTCTACATGCTCATGGACTTAATAGGCCAGCTCGTGATGAGACCCCCTATCCACCAACTAAGTCTTGAGTTTTATATTTTTATAGGTTCCCCCTTTTTCTTGTTGAGAATCCTTTTATTTCTTTCTTGGGGATCCCTGGGTGAATCATATCAAGGTTTTGATCTTTGGATTTTAACTTTTTCTAGCTACTTTTACCATTTGGGCCTTTATCCCCTTATTCCCACAAGGAAAGGTACAACCCTTTACTAGCTTGGAAAACCCAATGCCCAAACCAATGTAGGGGAAATGTGAGAAGGAAGATGATGAAAAGTGATAAGTATGGTAGGAATGGATGATGACCTTTCATAAGCCCACCCACTGGAAACTCACTCCTAAGGGAACCAACTTGCTAGGGAATTCTGGCATCCCCCCTAGGTATGGAAAATTCAAAAGGCATAAATTCCAAGAACACATGATGAAGCAAAAGAGAATTAAATGCACATATTCAATTTTTTTGAGAATCAATGTGACACATACCATGATACCCAAACTCATTACCTCATGGAGGAAGGCCCATTGCTACTTCAGGACTAGGCCGATGAGATGGATGCTACTACTACTAACATGATGGAGGCACTGAAAAATAAGGACAAGCCCTCCAGGGCCATGCTCAAGTCAATATGGTTCTCGATACTCCATGTATAGGACCTGTGGGCCTCGAGACATAATCTCCTTAGTTTTCCATAGGATAGGGGATAACATTTGGCTCCAACTTGGGGAGATGTGCTCACCGTAGAGTGCATGAGAACCTCAACATCTCTGGTATGACCTGTCACATACTAGATCTCAACAATATTGATTAGTAATCATTTGGGGTGGGGATATCACCCATGGCTCATATATGATAAAATTAAATAAAAGTAAACAATCATATATACAAATGGAAATAAAACTACTCTAGCATGAAATGTAGATGGTATATATGATGAATGAAAATTCCTACCTACTTACCTCTACTTACATGTTCGTTGAATGCTAGGTGTAGTCAAATAGCCAGTGAAACCATCCTATCATTGTCTCATAATACCTTCCTTTGTGCTTCATCATAAACCAAAACAATGATAAGTCAAGCACAAAAATAACATGAGTTAGAGAATGTATTGTATCATCAGAAATCGTAGAGTCTAGATCATGGAGGCAGGTGGGAGGGAAAAAATGGTGCCAAGTCATACTCTCAAGAAAGTGTTCTATCTATCTTGGAAATGGATCATGAAAAGTCAAAGGTTCAATAGACTAAATCAAAGAGTGTGAAGGTTGGCTACCTTGGACGTCATCACAATCTGAGGCCTAGGAAGGGACTAGAAAGAACCTAGAGGATGACTAAAAATTTCTTAAGGGGAAGCTAGAAGACTGTGATAATAAGCTTCTTCTTAAGGTACTCAACCTTCCCCTAAATTCCAAAATGAGGCTTTGTACTACTGAAGACTTGGGATAAGGGACATGTTTCCAAAACATACCCTCAGTGACATAGCAAGGTAAAGTAATCAAAGGGAGGTGGAATATATTATCACAAGTATCCTTCTTCAGGAAAGAAACTTCCTCACTCTTATCAAGATCTAAGAACAACGATGGTTGAAAATTTTCTTCATAAAATAAATATGAATAATCAAAGGAGTACTCATCAAAATCATCAAGGTATGACCGAAAATCATTAGGACAATATAGAACTAGGTCATCCCTGGGTGTTTGGAAAGTATTTGTAATTATATCATCTCCTTGTTTCCCAATGTCAAGATTAGGAGTAACCCGTTGCGATAACTACAAAGGAATGTTGGCATAGGGATAGACCCAAGGTTCAATGATTCAAAAAAAAACCAACAAAACCCTAACTATCGACCCTTTCGGCAACACCTGCGAAGAAGATGAAGTCTCACCCGAGGTAGAGGCAGGGGGGGTTTTAGGACTCAAGTCTGTACAACCTAGTTGGGACACAGATATGTGATCACAATACTTAACAAAGCACTTATCAATTAACGGTCATTATTCTTTTACCCTTATTCACATCGCAGGTAAAAACCCTAATTACATAACATCACAGTATTCAACAAGATCTAAGCATATCTAACCATTTAGTACATAGCATCAAACAGATCTAGCATTCATTCATGTTATTAAGCACTAAGATACTACATCAGATGCAACTAATATAGATAAAGATTCAACACTAAGCATAAATAAAATCAATACCACAAAGAAATCACAACAAGGGATATATGTGGTTCACCCCCAGTGTGGGGCTATGTCCACCAACTCTTCATCTTTTTTATTATATTATTTCAATCTTATTACATGCATAGATCCACAAACCCAACTCTGCATAGGACAAGATATATGCATGAACTTTGCCAGATCCTCCTTCCCTGAGTTAAGAACAACATAGAGCCTTCTTACAATCACTTTCACTTCACTCTGCAAGTTCTGAACACATAGTATGCATAGAGCCTTCACAACTAATCGCACTTAGCAACCTTTACATATCTTGCACAAAGCCAACTTATACCTCATGCTTCTTACAATGACTAGATACTTATTTATACATTTAGAAATGGGGCCTAATCATGGGTAAACCCATGGGCCGACATCCCATACCTGTTACATAATCCCTAAACCCAAAACTCTCGCAAAAAGGGGGCGAGATTCTGCGATCTCCGCTTCACCTAGGTGCTCCGTCTTTGACCAGCTTGTCAAAGTCCCAAAAGTGGTCAAACATGACCAAGGTTCTCCAAAACTTGGTCTAGGACCAAAAGGCCCCCAACACTCAACTATGACTCGTTCCGAGTCACTCTAATATTGGAAACTCTGCTTCGAAGGCCTCGAGCTTGGCTCAAGCTGCCTCAACTTGCTGCTTCACCAGAGCCTCCTACTCAGTGAACTCCTAAATGAATTTCTCAGTGACATATCATTCCAAGCATTTTTTCACTGTGGTGACCACATATTCCAGCTATGCACCTTTTCCCTCGATCTCATCAAAGAGTGTGTAGGCTTCGTCCTGTACTGGCTGAAGTCTCTGGGTCACTTCCATGACTTTACTCTGGATGTCATGGACCTCCTGCTGAACTGCACGCTGTTCTTGTGACCTTTTCATCTTCTCGACTGCTGACAGTAGCTTCAAATGTGCTTTTACTTTTGTTGCTTGTTTCTTTTCTTTGTGGAGCTGTGACTTCAATGTCTTATGCAAGACGCTCATAGGTTTTCTCACTTCAATTGTTGAGTTTCTTACATTCTAAGGCCAATTCCTTGATTCTTCATACTATGCTCCTGGAAGTTTCTTCCCTCTGATCTCACACTTCCTGCGGATTGCTCGGCACTGCTTTAAATTCTAGTTCTTCTACTCTTTCTTAGAGTTGTTGAATGGATTCAATGAGCTTCCCCTCTTGACTCTCAGTTGTTTCCTGTTCCATCTATTCTAGGCTTGACACAAAGCGAGATTCTCTAGTAACTACTTCTTTAATGCCAATCTGCCCCGCAAATAATTGTTCTTTTTCCTTCTGGATTTGCACTCTATCCTCTGTAAACTTCGCCCGAAGGTCATATTTCTCTTGTTGTGCAACCCGACGCTTCTCTAGGGATTCCTCCTTTTCTTTCTTTAATGCCTCCATGGCCTTCTCTTTTTCTACCTGCACCTGATGAAGGTGAGCCTCTGTCACATATTATATTCTACATAGTTAGGTAGGCTCATATCCTACTTCTATGCTCCATGATGACAACAATGCATTAGACACTACGCAACTCGAATAAAGAGACAGTACTACCCCTTTGAGCTCTACCTCAATCATGTCATACATTGTCTCTTGTTTGGCTTCACTTCACTGCAAAATTTCCTTGGAAGTATCTAATACAATTGCGATGATGAGGTCAATATCATCCACTGTAAGTATAGTCTGTAAGTGGGGATTATCAATGCATGACTTCTTCCATGATGAGGATTTCTTTGGAGAAACATTTCTTTTCTTGGATGTATTTGTCATCGTAAGGGGATATTTAGGTGGTGTTACTTCACCCTATTCCTTCTTGTCTTCTTCCCCATCATACTCTTCTTTTTCTACTTCGTCACCTCCTCCCCCTTCAGGTGAATCTGGTGTAGTCTCCTCTGATGTGCTATGCATTTCCTATACTTCTTCCTTCTTCTTGTTCTTGCTACTGCATGGTCCATCATACTCTTCCCGGGTGACTATAGGGCTTCTGATGAGGTCGGGGTCAGAGAGTTTTGTCTACTCAACAGGTACAAGGAATTTTGTAGGACATTCCTTGGTTATTTCCTCCATATCTTCCTCGGTGAGTTTGTAATAGGACTGGAGCTATTCCTTGTGTTCATCTCCGCCCATAGTGATGTAAATGAAGTGCCTTCCTACGCGAAACTTCACTATTGTCCTGAACCTATGAAGTGTATTCAAAGTTATGAGAGGGAAGGATTCAATGGCCCTCTTCATTTGCAAGTAATAGGTGTGGAACACCGCATTGGAATTCCATTGCTTTTCCAGTCGCTTGAATACCAGAGGGTAGTGAACCTTGTGGCCATTGGTTTGGATGACTCGACTTCAGGGAAGGTTTCTCCCTCTGCCATCTCCCAAGTGATGAAGGCAACGAGAATCAGCAACCAGATGAAGTGAAACTCATAGCCCTGGTCTTGTGCTTAATGGAAATCTTGCGCCAATTGGTTGATGAGGTAGCTTACCTAGGTCATCTGTATCCCTTCGACACACTTTCCTGCGAGGTCGACGATGAACCTCGTGACCTACATTGGTATTTTTTCCCCGACAAACTTACCAACGATCAGTTGGCAAGCCAGGTGCACTACACCATTTTGGATGGAGGCTACCTTGTAGCCCCTCTTTCCTTTCTCCAAATCATCATAGGTGTCTTTTATTAGCTACGACGGGGTGTGATCTACAACCTTCCTTGGGTAAAAATCCTCAGGGTCTGGTCCTTGCATGCTCAATCCAGTGATCTGGTGGATCAACGCTAGATCTACAGTGATGAGCCTATCCAACCACAGGTAACTTCCATGGAAGAACGACAGGAGTATTTTAATGCATGCGTTAACCTCCTGATGTCTGGAAAATTGTGGTATCTTCATCAAATTAATAATTATTGATATTGCAATGTCCATGGTCCATGGCTGGGGAATTATCTTTGACTTCTTCCCCGTTGTCTTTGTCAAGTACTTATGTGGTGCGAGCATTCCATAATTCTTGTGGTCTCCCAAGTTGAAATCATTGATATATAGCGTCATAATCTGTCCCAACTGCGGTTCAACTACACGTATCCCCTTCGGGAGGTACGCAATGATTAGTGTATAGTCAAAGTCCCTTAGGACATTGTCACGACTAACCACGCTAGTTAGAGGTGGGATATAGTCGGGCAAGACCGACGGGATGAGCTTCGCATTCATCAATTCATCGCAATGCTTTCTCCATTTCTCTGTCGCATTTCAGGATGGCCCAAATTGACATCCAGTAGATGAGGAGGCTTGAAATACTCTCTTCGATGAGGCCTATGCTCCTGCATACATGACCTTCTCCACCATGAGGTCAATAAAAATCTCTTCGACGAATTTCTCTACTGCGCTAAGGTCACCCAACATACATGCTCGAGATCAGATTTCTCGGATAGGTGGACAAACACTCAAGATAAATAGAACAGGTGGCGAGGTCTAAATAAGCACTGTGCAAAATCAATTAGTTATCTATGGGCTCAGATAATCACAATTTTCAAGAGTTTCCTCGGTGCAACATTCGAAAGGATTAATAGATAATGTTGTAACGACCTCCTCCAACGGGCATGAATGCCTCAATCAATACAATTCCAACCATTATGGTGCGGTCCCAATGGTCCAACGACGAGCTTTCCAACAATAATTGTGGTTCTAGCCATTTTGGAGCATTGTTCTAACAGTCAAGGTGTATCCAATGGTCATATTGATTCGTCGTGGTGAAGTTCCAGTCTGTGTTGTTCTGCTATTCCGACAAGGTTCAAGTTATGCAAGCCTTCCTTCTGTGAACTCCTCTCTAGAACCTCCTGCATTGTTTCTAGCTTTGCTTTCTTCTTACTGATATTTCTTACCTTCTTTCTAGTGATCTGTGTCTCTGGATTCCTCTTTCCATTCTTGTTATTATCTTTTCTTAGCATAGTAACTTCACACTGCTGAGGGTCTTTCACAAGTTTCGAGGGTAACACTTCTTCTCTCATTGTTTCTGGAGTAGGTGATCTTCTCTTCTACATGGATAAGTTCTTTAAGCCTTCTTTCATTCTTTCAACTTTGACATCCACGTCTCTGGCCCTCAATTGCTTCGAGTTGTCCTCATGTTCTTATATTAAGAATGTTATTCTCCTAGCCATGAAGTCCCTTAATTCTTTCTTTTTATGTTCTATAGCTTCCTCTTCTTATTTCCTTCGGATCTGATCTCTCTCAATCCAAGTCTTTCCTAACAAAAGTGCAAATGGAGCATTGTTCTCAACAAACTTAATGACCTCGAATTCTTCTTCTGTTGATATTCCATGAGCAATCATAGGTACCCAAGTAAGTCTTACACATAGGGTTATCATCTTTCCTTTAAACAATCCTATTCCTCCCAATGAAGGAATCATAGCAGGCTTTCCCAAAATTTTCCAAGTACTTTTTGGCATAATGTTCACATGTGTTTCTGCATCCAATACACAGTCTATGTCGAAGTCTCCTATTCTTATTTCTATGCACTGCTTCTCTTTTAAGATCTCTGGTAAACTAATGCCTCTATGATCATTCAGTGTTTCTTTCATCTACAATAATATAGCCTTTGATTCTTTTTGGTTTTCTAGTATATTCTTAGTCTCTTGACCTTCCTCATGGTTTGATTGTTTCATGTTCATTTTCTCAACTTTAGCAGTCATTCTAGGGAAATCTAAAACTTCATGTCCAATAGCATTACAAAAAATGCAAATAGGACCTCTACCAAGGCATTCCTTAGCAATATGTCCCGGTCTTATGCAACTATAAAAAATATTCAATCATCTCTTTCTCTTAAACAATCCCCAACCTTTCCTGTACTGTGCTCTGGGATCACAGTGATGGACCTGTAAAAAATTCTTTCTAGGATCCTGCATCCACTTGTTAGTCCAAAAATTATTTCTATGCATAGGAATAACATATCTTTCACTATTTCTATCAGATCTATTCATATCATATCTTCTTTCTTCGAGTTGTGCCCTAGTTTTAAGGCTAGGAAAAAATCTATCAAACACACCTAGATCCATTCTTTCGAGAAACAAATTTCCACGTATCTTACCTTTATCAGAGTACAAATATTTAAGATATTACCTCTTTTATTCATATAGTACTTATTTTCTTAGCACATAGCTTCACAAGTCAAGTAGAGTGCTACGCACTATAGCAACAGATCTATGCACAGAGCTTTCTCTTTTCCTCAGTTCCCAGCAATCACAGTTTCAGGTCCTGACAATGGAACCATTTGTTAGCACAGGGGCAGACCCGGGGTTCAACACTTCAACAACACACCAACAAAACCCTAAGAGTAAAAGAGGCAGGACCAATGTGAGTAGCAAGGACGCAAAATTCAACGCAAAAAGCGAGGGAAATCAATAAGGAAAAACAACAAAACAGTGCTAAAACATGAAAATGGCTATAACTCGTTAGGGTTTTTGGGATATGTTGTT
>JZKD02S0124625.1:13191-29216 GCA_000966675.3 Picea glauca
AAGGAAAGAGATGGACATATGAGCAGGTATAAGGCAATATTGGTTTCCAAAGGATTTCAGCAAATCCATGGGATTGATTATGATGAGACCTTTGCTCTGGTATAAAATATGGACTCCATCTGATTGACCCTCATCATTTCAACAACCAGGGGGTGGGAAGTTCACCAAATGGACTTCAATAATGCATTTATTCATGGGGATATCTAAGAATAGATATACATGGAGTAGCCTCATGGATACACACAAAACTCATCTCTAGTATATCAACTGAAAAATTCACTCCATAGGCTCAAGCAAGCTCCTAGAGCATGGTATGTGATCCAAAATGGATCTAGGAAGGCCTAAAAATCAAAGTTCTTGGAATCGAATGAAACCAACTCCATTGTGTTGGGTCGATAATGTTTTCCAAAAATGGACACCATATGCAAAAGTTTTTGTGTTCTGATCGATTTCCCAAATAGGAAAAGAAATAAAATTGATCAAAGTCAACATGTCATAATGTTAACATCAGAGGTACGTCATGATGATGTCAGTAGGGACATGTGGTAGCACGTGGTGGTGACATGTGTCACTTGTTTTTGGCATTTTTAGAGGTTGATGTGGACCAATCAAAAATTGACACATGGAATTGTATGAACGTGACACCTAACATTGTATAGACATGACACGTGGTTGTAAGAAATGATGACGTGGCCCAATGATAGTCTGACACATGGAAGTATAGATGACAAGTGGAAGTACAAATGATGACGTGGAAGTACACATGTTGACGTGGTAGGATCAAGGTATGACACATGGTTGTATGGTAGTGATGTGGCAGAATCAAGGTATGACACGTGGTTGTATGGGAGTGACGTGGTAGGATGATAGGACAGTGACTTGGTGTTGAGTGTGTTGACTATGTTGGTGACTGGATTGTACGATCCAATCATAGGGTGACACATGGCCCAATCAGAGGGTGCCATGTGGCACCCCAGATTTGGCCAAGGTTGGTTGGGTCAAAAATTTGTTACCTCCGTGAGAATCAACCATGCGACCTATCCTCCAGCCCAAGTCTTCAGGACAAGCACCAACTATTTGATTTGTGTGTGTTACTTGTTTTGACAAGTGGTTGAATTTTCATTTAAAGTGAATTTTGGCAGGATTTTGGGGATAGGTCCCGGTTGGCAGGGGCCAATGTTTGACCACATAGACCACCACACGACCAGAGCCAATGACAGACCAAGGAATGGGTGCTTGGCACCTGGCCAGATGGTGTTCTCATGTGACCTGGAAAGGGGGGCTAGACTAGAGGTTTACAGCTAGCGCTCAGCACATGGCCATATGCCACACCCCATATGACTAGGAGCTTGGGTAAAGGGGGTTGACACACCCAATTTTTTCTAAGTGTGGGTTTAAACTATATTATATGGATTTTTATGATTTTTATGTTGATTTTGGAGGAGTTTTCCCAAAACTAAGGATCTGGAGCTCTTTTTGAGGCCAGATCTTGGGAGGAAGTTGGGAGGTGAACCCAAAATCAGAATATATATAAACCATAGGTTTCTGAAATTCCAACCAAGTTCATAATAGGATAAATTCTGAATAATTCATGAAGCCTAATCCATTTGTATGCAGGGAAGCCATTGAGGAAGCGAACTTTAGAGGCCAATTCTGAGAGCTACGCTCATCCTTTTGCAGTGTCGTCAGTTGTGTTGGATTCTTGAGGTAGAGAAGAACACATATAGAACAGTTTGTAATCCTTTTTATGCACTTGGGATGTACTTTTGAAGCATTTACTATTAATAAGAAAGGCTCCCCCATTGAGATAAAGGCTCGAAGACGTAGGCAACCTTGTCAATCTCCGTTATCAAGCTTGTTGCTATGGTTTGTTGTTCCTTATGTTTAATTTTTTATTTTTATTATTTATGATGTCTGCAATATTATTTCATTAAGTTATTCTTCTTTCCTTAATTCCTAAGTGGTAATTTAACACAAGCTTAAAACTCAACCAAGTCTTTTGAAGATCATTTTCGGATCAAGTGGTATCAGAGCAGGTTGACAGTTGGTTGTTTGAGTTTTCATTATTACCAAGGAAAAGATAAGTCATGGTGAAGGTGAGATTGTATAAGGAGATCCAAATATCGGATCGAGAAAGAGGACTTCTCAAAGTGAGAAGATGGCATCTGAATAAGGAATGTCTCAGAATGAGATAGATTTCCAAAAGACATTATTCTCCATGTCAGAGATGGTAAAGGTATTATATGATGATTACTAGGAAAAGAAAAGGAATTTCCAAGGGGAATATTCAAAACAAGACAAAAGTGAAGAAGGATAGGATCCTCCTAAACCTCCTCCTTCACCTCCTTCATCTCCATCTTCTTCTTCTTCTTCTTCAAGTATAATTGCAACTTCTACCACAAGAAAACATTCCCATAAACATAAGAATGATATGTCATTACATAAGCTTGAAGTGAAATTCGAATTTCGCATGTATGATAGTGAAGTCAATGTTGAGAGGCTTGATAACTGGGTCAGATAGATGGAATTTTATTGTAGTGTGCAACAAATCAAAGATGAGGCAACCAAAATCAAATTGGCATCACTTCGTCTTGCAAGAAGAGAACTCATCTGGTGGTAGAGTAAGTTGCAACATGGTACTCAACAAGTTGGTAATGTATTTTCATCATGGAAAGATTTTGTTTTTTCACTTAGAAAGCAGTTTTATCCTTTGGGTTATAAGGAAAAGGATTTAATTGAATGGAAAAGTCTTAAACTAAGAAAAGGACAAACAGTGCAAGAATACATGAATGGATTTCATAAGATGGAATTAATGTTAAATATTCCATTACATACACAAGAAACTATTATGAAGTATATAAGAGGTTTACCTGCACATATTCGTAATATTGTATTTATTTTTGGACCTACTAAACTTGATGAGGTTTATGTTCAAGTAACGTATATTGAACCAAGGAAAATAGGAGTTGGTGTATCAAAGGAATCATCTTCAAGGAAAGAGGACAAAATAAAGGGGAATGGAAAGAAAGAAAATTCAACGACAAGAAAGGAAGAGAAGCTCTCTTGCAAGCATTGCAATAAATAAGGGCATGATGATGACCATTACTGGAAATTTCATCCAGAGAAGAGACCGAAGTGGTTCAAAGAGAGGAAAGGGAGGAAAACATTTGCAACAACAAAATGTCCAACAAACTTGGGGTATGATTGAGGTGATGAGTCTAAAATCATAGCATTTGGTTTGACAGGTAAAATTGGTGATGGTTTTGATTCAAGAAGTAAAGTGTTTCATATAAGGGTCATAATGAAACATACTAATATTGATACATTGATAGATAATGGATCTCAATCTAACTTGATTTCAGTGGAAGTAGTTAAACAATTGGGATTGAAAACTAAGCTACATCATAAACCTTACTCACTTAAATGGATAAGAAAAAATCATACATTGCACATAACAAATAAATGCGCTTTAAATTTTGCAATTTCATCAAATTTTGTGGATGAGGTAACATGTGATGTGGTGCCACTAAATGAATGTGGAATGGTCTTAGGAAACCCTTATTTGTATGATCACAAAGCAATCTTCTACAGGGAATAGAATCAATATCACTTAACTAAAGAAGGCAATGAATATGTTGTACATGCTCATCACTTAAAAGAAAATCAATCTCTTTGTTGGCCCTTGGTTATGGAAGGTTGTGAATATTAAGGAAATAAGTGTGAAGTACGAACTGTGGGGAAAGCACATTGACTGCAATTGGGTTGAAGTGACCAAAGAAGTAGAAAAGAAGGAGAGAAGTACGAGAAAGCAAGTCGTTGAACGAGAAGACCAAGGAAGACAGATCAGCAAGGAAGATGGATCGTGGACAACTCATCAAGTAGAAAAATCCACCAATAGATTCATTGGATCACCTCACGGGAAAGAAGGAAAGACAGGTTGGTGAAGCCCTGAAAACGAGGATCAAGTTGACCTAGGGTTTTGGCATTTTAGGGTTTTGACACCTAGTTTTCGGCCTA
Organism: Picea glauca; assembly: GCA_000966675.3. Lineage (NCBI taxonomy): Eukaryota > Viridiplantae > Streptophyta > Pinopsida > Pinales > Pinaceae > Picea > Picea glauca. Next base: position 17,209 of record JZKD02S0124625.1, read on the forward strand.
AGGTTGTCTGAGAGTCATTGTAATGTATAAATAAAGGTCAAGAGGACCTAGGATGGGGTCGATGATGTAATGAGTGATTATTGTTGTTGAGAGAGAGAAGTGTTGGGTGAAAGAGCATTCTGTATTGTAATATCTTCAGCTGGGTGTGAAGATAAACCATGTACTTGGGTGCACGGGGAGGAGAGAGGAGAAGAGAAAGAGAGAGAGATATGCTAGCTAAGAACGCAAATAGAACTATATGTTTTCCTAAAATATAAAGAAACGTAGTTCTGTGGACGTAGCCCTAGGGAGAGGGTGAACCACATATATCTTGTTTTTTTGTGGGATTGGTGTTGTGTTCTTTTGCCTTCTGATTACTCTATTATTTCATCATTGTGTTAGGTCTGAGATATAACTGTGCGAAGTAGGTTTGAGTGGGAAAACGATATCTATATATTGTGTTGTTGTTGTTTTGGACCCACTTTGCATTTCCTCTAGTTGTAGACACTTGTGTCCTGCAATCCCATATTGCTACTTCGGGTGAGACTGCATCTGCTCTGCAGGTGTTGCCAAAAGGGCCAGTAGTTAGGGCTTGTTGGTCTGTTGTTAGAGATGAACCTTGGGTCTTCCCTTGTGCCAACAAATGGCTCCATTGCTGGGACCAGGATCTTCTTGAGGGAATGTCAAGGTGGTTTCCATCGAAGACAGAGATTCAGAAGTGGATAGAAGAATAAGAAAAGAAATTCGCAGAATCTCAGAACAAGAACCCTAATCTTAGTACAAAGGATTGGTTGGGACGGTATATCTTTACCGATATACATGAGATCTTCTTTGGAGGAATCCATTAGGAGATATACAAGTGGCTAGCCAGATTAGCAGATATCCAGTTTGAAAGCAGACTCGGACCACCTATGGTTTGGACATCGGTGTTGATCAAGAAGTTCAAGAGAGTTGATAACGTTATGTCAAGAGCAGTCGATCACTGGTTTGATAGTACCATTGGAGGGTACATTACTGATTTTTCTATTAATGGAGTAGAATCATATAGCCAAGTAGAGAGATATTTCTTTAAGGGACCTAGAGGAAAATTTTTACATTTTCTGAAGTTGCGGATCAAGATGATATTACATGAGAAGAACATATTGAAGATACAATAATTGGTCAGACTGAAGAGATAATGTTCAAGAAATCATACAGTGACATCGACACAGAGGGTGGGCACACACGTAGTGGGGGATCATTTAGAGAAGTTCCTCTGGTGAACTTTTTTGAGGAGAATCATGAACCACTAGCACAGGAAGAAGGGTTCTATAGTGGAAAAGAAGAAGAGTTACTGAACGAGAAACATTCGGAGTCTTCTAGGGAATAAGAAGGGAAGACTGAAAAACCTCGCCGAGAAGAGTCAGAAACTTTAAGAACTGCGTAGACTATTGAAGTAAGTACTATTACTCGTCCTATTGTTTTAGCAACATTAAGTAACTAGAGTAACCTAAGTTATCAAAGCACTCAGAGAATTGGTACAAGTGGTTCAGTGCATACTCAATCAAGAACCCTAAGAAGATCTATGGCAGATGAGATGAGGTTACCCACCTTTAGGGGAGATGGATCTAAAGATCCTTATCAACATTGGTTCTTATACGAAGCTGTATGGAGTATTAAGAATGTCACTGACAAAGATGTTAAGAGAGCTCAGTTTAGTACTACCCTGAGAGACCGCGCATTGAGTTGGTACATGAAATTTGTCCAAGGAGGTGTACAACCTAAACCTCTAAATGACATTAAGACTGCGTTGATTACCGAATTCAAGAAAACCAAGTCGGAGTCGCAGTGCATTATAGAGATGAAAGAAATCAAGCAGAGAGTAGTTGAAGTTGTTTGGGAGTTTGATCAGAGGTTTAAGACCCTGACANATGGATTTCATAAGATGGAATTAATGTTAAATATTCCATTACATACACAAGAAACTATTATGAAGTATATAAGAGGTTTACCTGCACATATTCGTAATATTGTATTTATTTTTGGACCTACTAAACTTGATGAGGTTTATGTTCAAGTAACGTATATTGAACCAAGGAAAATAGGAGTTGGTGTATCAAAGGAATCATCTTCAAGGAAAGAGGACAAAATAAAGGGGAATGGAAAGAAAGAAAATTCAACGACAAGAAAGGAAGAGAAGCTCTCTTGCAAGCATTGCAATAAATAAGGGCATGATGATGACCATTACTGGAAATTTCATCCAGAGAAGAGACCGAAGTGGTTCAAAGAGAGGAAAGGGAGGAAAACATTTGCAACAACAAAATGTCCAACAAACTTGGGGTATGATTGAGGTGATGAGTCTAAAATCATAGCATTTGGTTTGACAGGTAAAATTGGTGATGGTTTTGATTCAAGAAGTAAAGTGTTTCATATAAGGGTCATAATGAAACATACTAATATTGATACATTGATAGATAATGGATCTCAATCTAACTTGATTTCAGTGGAAGTAGTTAAACAATTGGGATTGAAAACTAAGCTACATCATAAACCTTACTCACTTAAATGGATAAGAAAAAATCATACATTGCACATAACAAATAAATGCGCTTTAAATTTTGCAATTTCATCAAATTTTGTGGATGAGGTAACATGTGATGTGGTGCCACTAAATGAATGTGGAATGGTCTTAGGAAACCCTTATTTGTATGATCACAAATCAATCTTCTACAGGGAATAGAATCAATATCACATAACTAAAGAAGGCAATGAATATGTTGTACATGCTCATCACTTAAAAGCAAATCAATCTCTTTGTTGGCCCTTGGTTATGGAAGGTTGTGAATATTAAGGAAATAAGCGTGAAGTACGAACTGTGGGGAAAGCACATTGACTGCAATTGGGTTGAAGTGACCAAAGAAGTAGAAAAGAAGGAGAGAAGTACGAGAAAGAGAGTCATTGAACGAGAAGACCAAGGAAGACAGATCAGCAAGGAAGATGGATCATGGAAAACTCATCAAGCAGAAAAATCTACCAATAGATTCATTGGAGCACCTCACGGGAAAGAAGGAAAGACAGGTTGGCGAAGCCCTGAAAACGAGGATCAAGTTGAACTAGGGTTTTGGCATTTTAGGGTTTTGACACCTATTTTTCGGCCTAAGGTTGTCTGAGAGTCATTGTAATGTATAAATAAAGGTCAAGAGGACCTAGGATGGGGTCGATGATGTAATGAGTGATTATTGTTGTTGAGAGAGAGAAGTGTTGGGTGAAAGAGCATTCTGTATTGTAATATCTTCAGCTGGGTGTGAAGATAAACCATGTACTTGGGTGCACGGGGAGGAGAGAGGAGAAGAGAAAGAGAGAGAGATATGCTAGCTAAGAACGCAAATAGAACTATATGTTTTCCTAAAATATAAAGAAACGTAGTTCTGTGGACGTAGCCCTAGGGAGAGGGTGAACCACATATATCTTGTTTTTTTGTGGGATTGGTGTTGTGTTCTTTTGCCTTCTGATTACTCTATTATTTCATCATTGTGTTAGGTCTGAGATATAACTGTGCGAAGTAGGTTTGAGTGGGAAAACGATATCTATATATTGTGTTGTTGTTGTTTTGGACCCACTTTGCATTTCCTCTAGTTGTAGACACTTGTGTCCTGCAATCCCATATTGCTACTTCGGGTGAGACTGCATCTGCTCTGCAGGTGTTGCCAAAAGGGCCAGTAGTTAGGGCTTGTTGGTCTGTTGTTAGAGATGAACCTTGGGTCTTCCCTTGTGCCAACAAATGGCTCCATTGCTGGGACCAGGATCTTCTTGAGGGAATGTCAAGGTGGTTTCCATCGAAGACAGAGATTCAGAAGTGGATAGAAGAATAAGAAAAGAAATTCGCAGAATCTCAGAACAAGAACCCTAATCTTAGTACAAAGGATTGGTTGGGACGGTATATCTTTACCGATATACATGAGATCTTCTTTGGAGGAATCCATTAGGAGATATACAAGTGGCTAGCCAGATTAGCAGATATCCAGTTTGAAAGCAGACTCGGACCACCTATGGTTTGGACATCGGTGTTGATCAAGAAGTTCAAGAGAGTTGATAACGTTATGTCAAGAGCAGTCGATCACTGGTTTGATAGTACCATTGGAGGGTACATTACTGATTTTTCTATTAATGGAGTAGAATCATATAGCCAAGTAGAGAGATATTTCTTTAAGGGACCTAGAGGAAAATTTTTACATTTTCTGAAGTTGCGGATCAAGATGATATTACATGAGAAGAACATATTGAAGATACAATAATTGGTCAGACTGAAGAGATAATGTTCAAGAAATCATACAGTGACATCGACACAGAGGGTGGGCACACACGTAGTGGGGGATCATTTAGAGAAGTTCCTCTGGTGAACTTTTTTGAGGAGAATCATGAACCACTAGCACAGGAAGAAGGGTTCTATAGTGGAAAAGAAGAAGAGTTACTGAACGAGAAACATTCGGAGTCTTCTAGGGAATAAGAAGGGAAGACTGAAAAACCTCGCCGAGAAGAGTCAGAAACTTTAAGAACTGCGTAGACTATTGAAGTAAGTACTATTACTCGTCCTATTGTTTTAGCAACATTAAGTAACTAGAGTAACCTAAGTTATCAAAGCACTCAGAGAATTGGTACAAGTGGTTCAGTGCATACTCAATCAAGAACCCTAAGAAGATCTATGGCAGATGAGATGAGGTTACCCACCTTTAGGGGAGATGGATCTAAAGATCCTTATCAACATTGGTTCTTATACGAAGCTGTATGGAGTATTAAGAATGTCACTGACAAAGATGTTAAGAGAGCTCAGTTTAGTACTACCCTGAGAGACCGCGCATTGAGTTGGTACATGAAATTTGTCCAAGGAGGTGTACAACCTAAACCTCTAAATGACATTAAGACTGCGTTGATTACCGAATTCAAGAAAACCAAGTCGGAGTCGCAGTGCATTATAGAGATGAAAGAAATCAAGCAGAGAGTAGTTGAAGTTGTTTGGGAGTTTGATCAGAGGTTTAAGACCCTGACAAGTCATTTGATTTTTGAGATCCCAGACGAACAAAATAAATAATGGTTCATTGTTGCCCTCTTAGCACACATCAGAGTCCCTCTGATGCAACAGAAGATTTCTTCGTAGGATGAGGCATTGGTGATTGCCATGAAACTAGAATCAGCCCCTATGGGAGAGTCCAACTCAGGTATGAGTCAAATTTTGAGTCAGCTAACTAGCTTATCACTATAGGTCGAATATATGAAGAAAGATATTGGAAAATATAAAAGAGAAGATATCTAGTGTATCAGATGAAAATCAGAGGGCCATGACAAGGAGCATTGTTTTATATTTCATGAGTACTTGGCTTCAGGAGATCCGAGCCCTTTGAAACAAGTTACTCTACCTTGGTGCGAGGTATGTAGAAATCGACATCGCCCTGGTGAATGTTATTACATGCAAAAATATGTCCAGACACCTACCAACCTTTACTGCAAATTCTGTAAATCTGTGGGGCATGATGAGAAAGATTGTAGGGATTATGACCTCTTGCATGAAATATCAAGAGACACATATAGAATTCAAGGCAAAGTACAACAGGAAGAAAATAATACACATTTTAACTCCCTGGGAAGAGGAAACTTCAATCCTCACGGTGGATTCAGAGGAAGAGGAAGAGGAGGATGTATGGGTTGAGGTCGAGGTCAGATCATTTGTTATAATTGCACACAACTAGGACATTTGGAAAGGGACTGTCATAACCCTTGTACCACTTGCAACTACTGCAACTCATTTGAACATGTTATTGAAGATTGTCCTATGTTGAAAGACAAAATTCAGGAGAGACAAGGAGGAAATCCACAAGTACAATTAATCTCATCAGAACCTCGCGGAGAGGATCTTAGAGTCATTGTTATAACTAAAGGAGGTGTTGCTATAGGAGAAAACAGGGTGACTCCAACAATGACTACAGAAGAATTGGTGGTTAGAAGAGCTACAGAGAAGACACAAGAGCTTAATCCGAGGAAAGAAAAGCAGATGTTTGAATAAGAAAGAATAGAATTTGGAGGAGATCAGGTTTCTTCATCAAAGGCACAACCAGAAGTGAGAGAATGTGGGATGCCCCTTGCATTCGATCAGTCTTCATCACTGGGAGAAGGAAAAAAGGTAAGCAATCTTGTTAGTTTCTTGTTTACGTTCATTGATTTGATTAAGGATGAAAGAGCCATACAAGAACTACAACACTTGATCCGACAGTATGAACCAAGGAAGGCAAACCCTCTGGTGAATAGAGTAGTACATCAAGTATCCAAAAAGAGAAGGGAAAATAAGGAACTACACCTTAATTCTCAGATTGAAGATTATGATATAGATTATGTGGTCCTCGACTTAGGATCAGAAGTCAATGTTATGACGAATCAGACCAGGGCATTGATGAGAAAACCTAAGCTAATTTGTTCCCCTATAAAGTTTAGGATGGATAATTAGCAGGCATTAAGGCACTTTGGGAGACTGGATCATGTCCATGTGGACATCAATGAGGTAAGGACATTTGTGGACTTCTAGGTGATTGAGATAGTCGATGATAGTTGTCCTTATCCTATGTTGTTCGAAATTTATTGGGATTTCAACAATTCCATTGTTGTTGACTTAAAGAAAAGAAGAATGACATTTGAAGGTGATGGCCTTAGGTTCATTTCACCTCTGGATATGGATGAAGGTCGAAGATACATAGAACCCATTAGAGAAGAAGACTGCATATATGAGCTAGAGAATATATATAAATTGACAGCAAGACAACAAGATTACATTAACCCTATAGAAAATGGGAATTTAAGCTAGAGAAGTGACAACGCATGCTCATCAGACTCAAAAGAAGCACTGGAGAATTGGAAGAACAAAATGTATGAATTTTCTGCATGGAGGTGTGCTATATTGACCAAGGAAGTTCACTGGATTGGCACAGAAGTAAGAAATCTACCCACATTTGATGGTTTAAATCAGTTAGAAACATTCTTATCAGATTTTGAAGAAATTATACCAGTACAACAGAGATTGTTGGCACTAAATGAGGCTTTGAAAGCAACACCATAAAGATGGTGGGGGACACATAAAAACAACATCGTGGACTGGATGCAATGTCACACTTTGATGGCAATGCGCTTTTCGGAACAAGTAGAAGGATGCAGATTTAGATACACAGGTCAAATTTGTCTAAAGGACCATGTGTGAGGTTGTGAGGAGGCCTGGAGTAGAATTCCTCAATAACAGTGGGTGCATAAGTTCATCAACACTCTGTACACAATGCCTATCAATTGGTATCTTCAAGTAGAACTGTGCCTTACCACTTCAGATTGGTACGGTATGACTCTGAACTTTGTAGCTACATTTTTATTTGAAATCCAGTACCCTTCAGTAGATAAAGTTATACAAGTTGTAAGACATAAATTCTTTGAGGAGGCACCTAACCTCCCTATTGAGCAAGAAGAGGGTGAATGGACTACACCTCTTCAGAAATTACAAGGATGTTACAATATCAATGTTGATGAAGATGATGATCCTAGGAATGTGAACATCGTAGAAACAGAAGGACGAAGAGACGTAGAAGGACCGAGAGTCAAACTACCTTTCATTGGGTAGATGATCAAAATCAATAAAGTTAATATTGGAACAGAGAAAGCACCTAATCTTGCTAATGTTGGAGATTACTGGGATGATGCCACCATTGATAACATCACAGAACTACTGCATGAATATCAGGCCTTGTTCCCAACCAAGTTCATTGATATGAAGGTCATTAAAGGGCCCATGGGAGAGATGAAGATCCCCTTGAAGCTAGATTCTAAGCCAGTTAAACAGAGACCTTACAGATTGAATCCCAAATATAAGTAGAAAGTGAAGATTGAAATCGACAGGATGTTGGAAGAAGGAATCATAGAACCTGTTGAAGAGTCAGAATGGATTAGCCCTATGGTGGTCCAAGATAAGAAGACAGGAGAGATCAGGATCTTTGTAGATCTCAGAAAGTTGAATGATGCATGTTTGCATGACCCATTCCCTACATCGTTTACAGATGAAGTGTTAGATAATGTAGGAGGTCAGGAAGTTTACTCCTTCACAGATGGATTTTCAGGTTATCACCAGATCAGGATTTCCAAGGAAGATCGCCACAAGACCCCATTTGCAACATAATGGGGATCCTACCAGTACACAGTGATGCCTTTTGGATTGAAGAATGCACCAGACATGCTTTCTAGGGTGGTGGTCGAAGCATTAAAGGAGTTTTTACATAAATTTTTGGAAGCATATTTTGATGATTGGACTTTTTTTAGATTATTGCAAAACCATATTGAGTGTTTAAGACTAATGTTGGATAACTGCAGGTAATGTCAGATTTCCCTGAACCTGAAGAAGTGCATCTTCTTTTCACCCTTTGGAGTGCTGCTAGGACATATTGTGTGTAAGCAGGGGTTGCTAGTAGATCCATCCAAGATTTCCATTATTGTTGATCTACCCCCCTCTACTTCAGTCAGACAGTTGCGCACTACGTTGGGACATACTGGATACTACAGAAAGTTCATTAAGGACTATGCATAGATTACAACACCTATGGAGAAGTTATTAAAGAAATATTGTTAGTTTCAATGGACAGAAAAATATCAGCAGAGCTTCGACACACTGAAAAAGAAAATGGTTACTGTGCCTATTATGGTTTTCCCAAATTGGAGCAAGGAATTTCACATGCATGTTGATGCTTCATCTATTGCACTAGGACTAGTGTTAGCACAACCAAGATCAGGACATATTGACCATCCATTATCCTTTGCTAGCAGGAAGCTATCTACAGCTGAGATAAACTACAATATCACTAAGAGAGAAGGTTTAGCCATGGTGTATGCATTGCAGAAGTTTCAACACTACCTGTTGGGAGGACATTTTAAGATGTTCATTGATCACTCTGCATTGAAATACCTAGTCAACAAGCCAGTGTTGGGGGGAAGGATATGCAGATGGTTACTGCTATTCCAGGAATATGATTTTGAAATTGTGGTCAAGCCAGGGAGAATGAACAAGGGACCTGACCATTTATCTAGGTTGGAACGTGGAGAGGAACCTACTAGTTTGGAGGATACACTATCATATGCACAGTTTCTAGCCATTAGGAAGGTTGATGATCATTTCGTTGAGATAGTTCAGTTCATGTCAACAGGAATGGCACCTTGTAGATATACAATCATTCAGAAGAAACAATTGGTAGTTCACGCTGCATATTTTTCACTTATAGTTGGACAGCTATACAAGATGGGACCTGATGCGATTTTGAGGAAATGTGTTATGGAGGCAGAAAGACCATTGATTCTAGTAGAATCACATGAAGGCATCGCAGGAGGACACTACATAGGAAAATAAACAACATAGAAGGTTCTTAGAGTTGGCCTCCGATGGCCTACTTTACATAAAGATGCTAAGGAATACTATAAAGCATGTGATGTATGCTAGATAGTTGTGAAACCTTCCAGAAGATGTGAGATTCCTTTATCACCGTAACTGACTTTACAGGCATTTGAAAAATGGGCTATTGATTTTGTGGGACCTATTAACCCACCAGGGAAGCGCACAGGAGCTAGATACATCATCACTATGATAGAGTGTTTGACCAGATGGGAAGAATCAATATAAGTGGAGGACTGTAGTGTAACTACAGTTGCGTGATTTATATTTGATGATATCATAACCAGGTTTGGATGCCCGAAGACCCTGATGAGCAATCAAGGTACACACTTTATTAATAATACCATTGAAGCTTTGACTCAGGAATTTGAATTCCACCATCAGAAGAGTACTCCCTACCATCCACAAGTGAATGGGATAGTTGAAGCATTCAACAAGATCTTGGAGACAGCGCTGACGAAGATTTGCAGTGTGAACATGGATGACTGGGATTTGAGAGTACCAGCAGTGCTATGGGCCTATAGAAATACTTGCAAGAAGCTGGCAATGTAGACTCCCTTTAAGTTGGTTTATGGTCTAGAAGCAGTTGTCCCTATGGAATATTTGGTTCCTAGTCTCAGAATTGCAGCATTCATAGATATGGATGACACTGGCATTGTTCAAAAGAGGCTCATGCAGTTGGTAGATAGAAGAAGATATATTTATTACAGGATTTCATCAGCATGTACAGAAGGAACGAGAAAAGGCCTACAATGACAGACATATCAAGAAGAAATCATTTAAGCAAGAATATTTGGTATCGATATATGAAAGCAAGTTCATGAAGCATCCAGGGAAATTCAGAACAGATTGGCTTGGGCCATTTGAGGTCACCTATGTTATAGAAGGAGGAGCTACATAGTTGAAAACACTCAATGGAGAGTGGAAGGAAGGTTTAGTGAATGGGAGCGAGTTGAAATTGTACTATGACAACAAGCTACCTCTCATATCTCAGTAAAAGAAGAAGGAGACGAGTCTAGGTACCAGGTGTAGTTGAAACTAGGTACCAGACACAGAAAAGATAGTCTACACAAGGAATAAATGGATAGAGTGGAAATAACAAGATACCCCGCGCAGTCTAAAGTTGAAGTGAAACAGAAGGTTCATACCTGAAGTGCCTCGGGATGAATCACATGTGAGTGTTGGGGGCATGTTGGCCCTTGGTTATGGAAGGTTGTGAATATTAAGGAAAGAAGAACGAACTACGAGCTGCGCGGAAAGCACATTAATTGATATTGGGTCGAAGTGGCCAAAGAAGCAGAAAAGAAGGAGCGAAGTAAGAGAAAGTGAGTCATTGAAAGAGAAGACCAAGGAAGAAAGATCATCAAGGAAGATGGATCATGGAAAAATCAGAAAGTGGAAAAAGCCACCAACAGATGATTTGGAACACCTCATGGGAAAGAAGGAAAGACAAGCTGGAAAAGCCTTGAAAACATGGGTCAAGTTGACCTAGGGTTTTAGACAGCTAGGGTTTTGTAATTTTAGGGTTTTGACACCTAGGTTTCGGCCTAAGTTTGTCTGAGAATCATTGTAATGTATAAATAAAGTTCAATAATACCTAGGATGGGGTCGATGATGTAATGAGTGATTATTGTTGTTGAGAGAGAGAAGTGTTGGGTGAGAGAGCATTGTGTATTGTAATATCTTCAGTTGGGTGTGAATATCAACCCTGCACCTGGGTGCGCACGGAGGATAGAGGAGAAGAGAAAGAGAGAGAGATTTGCTAGCTAAGAGTGCAAATAGAACTGTATGTTTTGCTGTAATATCAAGAAACGTGGTTTTGTGGACGTATCCCTAGGGAGAGCGTGAACCACGTATATCTTGTTGTTATGTGGGATTGATCTTGTGTTCTTTTTCTTTATGATTACTCTGTTATTGCATCATTGTGTTAGATCTGAGATATAACTGTGCGAAGTAGGTTTGAGTGGGTAAACGATATCTAGATGTTGTTTTGTTGTTGTTTTAGACCCACTTTGCATTTCCTCTAGTTGTAGACACCTGTGTCCTACAACCGCCTATTGCTACTTCGGGTGAGACTACATCTGTTTCGCAGGTTTTGCCAAAAGGGCCAGTAGTTAGGGCTTGTTGGTGCATTTTTAGAGCTAAACCCTAGGTCTACCCCTGTGCCAACACTCTTCAAACAATGGAACAATTAAGGAATGCATCTTATGCAAGAAACACACCTATAATTGTGACAAGTGAAGGAGTTGATCTTAAGCATGAACATGAGATGGTTGTAGAATGGAAATTCAATCACAATTTGCTTCAAGATAATTTATTGTCGTGTAAGCCCATCAAACATATTGGTTTAGTTTCAGTCATATTTCTGATGTTATCACTGCTAATGTTTTCAACATGGATGGTAGTGGCTTTAGTAAGATGTGAAGGAGTTCAAGTGGCTAACAATATGTTTTCAGTTGTCATGGTTGTTTTGAAATTAATTATGATGTGATAGGTGCACAAGAAGAGTTTAAATACAAAGGACAAGTTCGGTGGCCTATCCCACACTTGATGACTGGTTAATACCCTTTTGGAGGACCAAAAGGTCTTA
>JZKD02S0124625.1:29226-46761 GCA_000966675.3 Picea glauca
GTTTGTTCATCATCCATCTTAATGGGTTCCATCGTCTCGTTCTTATGGCTACTCTCTAGAGCCTTCTCCATTTTTCATATCTTCCTTAGTTCTTCCCCCAACTCCCACATGCACGTAGAGTGATCTAGTTGTCTGATTCCATGGTCATCACGCATTTATCATGTAATAAGATGTTGATCGACATGTAAAGAGACCTAATATACCTCCCTTTGGGTACTTTCAAGAAATCTTTTTGTGCAGCAGTGTATGAATTTTTTGTATCTACTGCAAACTTAGTGATAAACCCTACAGTAATTCTCTCTAACTAAAAATCCACTGCGCGCGTGAATTTATTATTAACTCTTTATGACCGCGTGGTATTTTCAGCAGTCCACACTATTGGCCTAATCCAAATGGTTGGATGGGTATACTTCAACATTAACAACCACTCCTATCATAACTCTGGAAAGAAAGAAAAAATATGCTTCATGCAAATCAATAAACACGTACCTCTATAGGTATTGGCGCGGTGTATACCTGGAACCCTTATTATCTTTCTGCTCAAACTCCAATTGATTTGTCTCTAACCATATTTCAATCTCTTGATTCATAGGATTCCATGGCCTGAACATCCCTTTCTACCACTACATATTCTTCACTAAACCCCTTCCTGACTCTCCTTCTAAGTTTTATCCGGAAATGGAACAATTTGTTGGACTTATGGGATGACCCAGGGTCTACCTTGGTTCTCCAACAAAACCCTTATAACCATTTTCCCTTTTGGTAAACCAAAAGGCTACACCACGCAGAGATGTAACAACGCAGTCTCACCTGAGATGGTTTATGGGTGACTTCAAGACACAGGTATCTGCAGTCATGGAACAGATTGGGGGATATTTTTCCTTACTTATTATTTCTACTTAACCATGCATTCTTTTATAATATATGGAAGATCCATTCATCCATTCATTCATAACAATTATTATGCATATTTATTCTATTGCGCGTTGTAATTAAATCCATTCATTCATCTATCTAACCATTCAATCATCATTGTAGAAATAGTAAAGCATTCAGACACATTGCACATAGAGTTTTACCATGTTTTACCCCCCCCCCCATGGATACGTCCACAAATATCTTCTGCTTCTTTTCTTATTCATCAAAAGGCATTTCACGCATTACATCATAGGATATTTGAGAGTATTTGATGAAGGAGCATCCCTCACGCCAAGCGAGCCAGCGTGGAAGACAAAGGACAGCTGGGCAGACCCAGCCAAATTTTTTGAAATTTCCCTTGAAGTTGATGCGCCAAATATAAATGTGATCATTTAATGAAGGCACCTTGGTATAATGTAATCAGAGCACCCCGCTCTTGTCTGAAGTAGATAGAGGCATTTATGTTGAGATGAAATAGGTAGATAGAATTTAATATTAGATTAGACAGTTTCAGAAAGAAAGAGGGAAAACGGATATAGACACCCTCATTGTGCATTGTAACATAGTTAGAAGCATTCTGAGCATAGAGAAAAGAAGCAGAGAGCTGTGTAGAAACACCCATGTATAGTTATTTGGATTAATAGAAGAAATTGATTCAAGTTCATGGCATTGTGTTTGTTCTTTGTGTATGTGTGTTGAATGCTATGCTCATGAGTATTTACTTCCTGTTATGCATTTGTTGTTATGTTGTGTATATGATTTCATACATTGAGATTGAAGTATGAAAGGAAGTAGAAGAAATGAGTTTCAATTGTTTCTCTATCTGAGCAAGGATTCCTGCAAGGAGTGCAGTTGAAGTCATCCGCAAGGAGTGCGTTGACAGAAGGCTCGAATAGTTTAACTCTTGTTCTCGTTCACCCATAAGTGAAATTGGGTTATACGAGATGTACAGGGAGTGCGTAGGCTAAGGAGAGTCTCAGTTGTGAATCTGAGCAAAGTATTGAAGGATTATTGCTGCAGGTGTGCGCAGAGTCGAAAGAACTCAACACTTGGAGGTGTTTGAGAACTGTCGCAAGGAGTGCATGCAAGGACCCTCTTTGAGGTTGAAAGTGTGAGAAATCTCAGGAGGGATAAGGATTTCAAGCTTGTCTAAGAGAATCACTGGAAGTTTGTGCCGTAGAGTGCTTAAAAACAGGCGTTGCACAGTTGCACTGCAGGCGGACAAGTTCCGCAGAGGGATACTTGGTTATTCTCTAGAAATCGCGAAAGGAAAGAAATTGACGGTTAGGATCTTGAGGAGAGGATTTGTGAAATCCCGTTAGCCGTTGGATCTGCCAAAGAAGTGAGGAGGTTATGCCTGTGCTCGAAGTTCAAGCTCTAGAGGGGTCATGAGTCGTTGGATCGTTGATCAATCACCCGTCAGTCGTCTGATCAGACAGGAGTTGCACAGGGTTTAAACCCTCGTGAGTAGAGTAAGAACCCCAAGAGGTGTCGGGATATCGAGCCGTCGAGGTTCAGGAAATCGGGATTCACGAGAGTAGAAGATCGAGAATTTCCATAGGAAGAACCCCGGGAAGATCGAGACCGTCCATTTGTGGAGATGTGTGGCGGGTATCGAGGCGTCGGGAGTCAAAAAATCGGAGTTCCTAAGGTCGTGAGAGTCAAGACATCAAAAGTCTCGAAATATCGACAAACTCAGAGCCGTCCATCTGTTGGGACAGGTGGCAGGGATCGAGAGTCCATCAACATTCCGGAGATTCAGAAGACAAGAATCTATGATTAGTTGAGCCCTGAAATGGCGGAAGGATCACAGCCGGAGAATCCTAGGGAGGACATGTGTCGCGTGGTCATCTAGATCGAGGATGTGGTCATCGGGATTCAGGTAAGTGAGTGTTCATGGTCTTGTAAAGTCTCGAAATAGCGAGGACTGATTTGAACCGTCCATTTATTAGGGACGTGTGTCAGAGATCTGAAGGGAGTCGTAGTTCGGCATTTCGTGAGTCCTAGGGATGAGGCATCTAGGACATCAGAAATCGTGAAATCCCGAGAGTTAACCAGGACTGTCCATCAGGGGAGGATGCGTGGAAGAAATCGAAGCCATCGGGAAAAGTCCCGACAAGGAATTCGTCTATCGATGTTTGGGTCATCGGGATATCGGGGATCCTGTTGAAAAGGTGTTTATGCATTTTGGAATCATGAAGTCTGAAACCCCGACAGGGAGGAAGGTGCCACCATGGGACCAGCTATTAGCAAACTGGAGAGTCGGGATTCGAGGAATTGGGGATCCCGTGGGCAAGTGTTTTTCAGCATTTGAAACACCGTAGCCCCGACGAGGGATAAGACTGTGGTCATGGGGACAACAATCATAGGAGCCAGGAGAGCTAGCACGCAAAGAGCGCTTCGGGATTCAAGGGATCGTGAATCCTGAGGATGGGTGTATTTTGACATTGGGAAGTCTGAAACCTCGATGGGAATATGACTACGGTCATATAAGAGGAGGTCGCGTGGACTAAACGTAGGGCCTGAGGGCTAAGGCAACAAAGGAGCATATCAGGGATCGGGGATCGGAAAAACAAGTTGTTTGGACATTTCAAGTGCCAAAATCCCGATAGATGGAACCCCGATAACAAAGTAAAGGCCAGCATTGATTTCCTGATAGAAGAAGGGGAGATCCTGTGAGGGAGTGTTGTGGGTGAAAATTTCCCAATAGGGAAATAGAAGAACCTTTCAATTCTTCGGGCCAAGGAAGGAAGAAAGACCTGTGAGCAGACGTGCCTAGCGGGCATGCCTGCATCAGTAGTGAGGCAGGCCAAAGTCACACCAAGATCCATAGATTGCGACCTGACCCTCAGTTACATATCCAGATTAAATCCATCCAAGCTCCACATCTCTCAACCATACCAAGACTCAAAACTCCAAAAGGACTCTCTAAAATAGACTTTTCGCACACACACTCTAAAATATGGATGATCCTTTTATCTACCTCATACATCTTATTTATACTACAAAAGTGGGTTAAAACCCTTACAATACATCCCAAAACCCTAACCCTAACATGGATAGGTTTGTCCCCATCTATGTCATATTTTCGCAAATCATGTCACGCACACTGCCTTCCCTCAAAATGTGGCGCGCTCTCCTTCTTGGTCCAATCTACCTTGTATGTTGCGTTGTTCTCCCAAACATTCTTGATCCAACAATGACCTTTTGGATTAATTGAGTGGTGCTCAATACTTTACCAAAATCGATCTCTATTATGGTTGCCACCAGATACATATGAAAGAGGAAGACATCCCCAAGACTACCTTTAGAAATCATGAGGGTCACTATGAGTTATTGGTCATGCCCTTTGGCCTTTGTAATTCCTCCTCCACTTTTAAAAGTATCATGAATCATGTCTTCCATCCTTTCCTTCGTCATTTTTTCTTAGTTTTATTTGATGATATTATCATTTATAGTAAAATTTGGCAAGCCCATCTCACCCATGTGGATCAAGTTCTCCATCTAATATATAAGCACAAATGTTTTCTATTCAAACAATCGGAATTTTCTTTTGATGCCTCTGAAATTGAGAAATTGGGTCATATTATAGGAAAGGATGGTGTATGGGTGGATCCTAAGAAAATTGAAGCTATGAAGGATTGGCCTCACCATAAAACTCTTAAAATACTGCATGGTTTCTAGGTTTTAACATGTTATTGTCGTAAGTTTGTTCAGAATTATGGAAAAATTGCAACTCCTCTTACTACTCTCCTTAAACAAAATTCTTCTTGTTGGACTCCAGCAGTTGATCAATCCTTCCAAGCCTTGAAATATGATATGTGCACAACTCCATTCCTATCACTACCAAACTTCACCAAGACTTATATCCTCGAATGCCATGCGTTAGAGAAAAGAATTGGGGCATTCCTCATGCAAGGTGGTCGCCCTTTGGTTTTCGCTAGAAAAAACCTATCAGAGTGAAATTTGGGCCAATCAACCTATGAAAAGGAAATGTTGGCTATTTTGCATGCAGTGGATCTTTGGAAACCTTATCTATTGTGGAAACACTTCCAAATTAAAATTGATCATCGTAGTCTCAAGTTTTTTTTGGAGCAGTGAATTTCCTCCCGGGAGAAACAAAAATAGGTGACCAAGATGTTTGGATATGATTATGAGATCATATACAATAAGGGAAAATAAAATTTGGTTGCTAATGCTTTTTCAAGGAAATACGAAGACGAATGGTCCCTATTTTCCCTCTCATTCATTGTAGCAGATTGGATTTAGGTTTTTCACTAAGAATGTTTGCAAGACCCCAAACTTTCTATCCCAATCCAAAAGTTGAAATATGATCCTCAAGCTTCTCCAGTTTACTCTTGTCACAATGAAGAGCTTCACTATAAAGTCCATTTGTATCTAACAAAATAGTTACACCTTAAATCCATGATGTTCTCTGAGTTTCATGCTTCACTCACAGTTGGGCATTCATGGTTTACCAAAACCTATGAACAGGTCAAACATTATTTTTTCTGGGATGCTACAAAACATGACATCCACACCTTTGTGGTTGAATGTGAAAAATGCCAATGCAATAAGGGAGAAACATTCGAATCTCTAGGATCACTCCAACTGCTCCCAATTTCACCTACTACTTGGAGAGATATTTATATGGATTTCATTGTTGGTGTTGTTCCAGAGTCTGTACTTAAGGCTTAGAAGTACAGTGTCTAGGCATCTGAAAGTGAGTAAGGGGTAGAGAAGGAAGAAATGTCAACCTTCAGCAAGGGAAGCTAGGGTTGATTTCTAGGTTTTTGTCTAGCTTCCAACTATTCCTGGATGTTTATGTCTTTTTCAATCGTTTCCCACGAATGTTCTAGTTCGACCCTGGTAGTGGTTGTTTCAAGAATAGTATCAAAAATATTCAAAGCAATATGTGTTTGATCTGATAGTCCAAGTTCAATATTAGGTTGTCTTGTCACAGGAACAGTCATAGAGGAATAGAATGATAAGAAAATATCAATACATTTTTAGATGTTGTCTCGATTTCGGTCGTATAAAGGAGAGTTAGAGCTCTGGTAGTGAAAACAAGGTGCAAACCAAAGGCCCTTTCCTGTAACTGATTTATATTTTAATAAATGTGTATGAGGTGTAAGAAAACATTAAGTTGTCTATCATGTAAGGCTCCTATCAAGGGAGAATCTCACTTATAAACAGAAGAAGAAAAAGATAAAGAAATAACCCGATGAAACATAAAATATATATGGAAATCTAAAATGTTCACTGGTCTTATACCTGCTGATAGCCGGTACAGAGGAAAAACGGTAAACAATATAGAAAACTGAAATTTATTCACTATAGTAGAGGTTGTACTAAATTATAGCGAAGCATTCATCAGATACATATATGAAATGAAATTAGATATGAAATACAAGGAAACAAACTCATAACACAGTCATGACGGAATCGAGAATCTTTGGATTTACTTTATATTAACTCTCGAGGGAGGAAAATCTCTATTACAATCGACCCAAAAAGTTCCATCCTTTGTTCCTTCCTTCTATTGTATATTTATACATATTTACATATGATGGAATCTCAATTGTCCCAAGATTTTCGGTTACAACAAGGAGGAGATTAATCATTTCATTTCTTTATCTTTGTCTCTATTTAGTACCAGAAGCCTGCCCCTTCGCATGCTCAGTACAAGTGACACATTTCTCCACCAGTCGAGATATTAGCTTAGAAGGTTCCACTTGACAATTGGCCTCAAAAATGTAACAATCTCTGACTAATTGCGGCAACCTTTCTTCCATCTGTCGGTCTAGGGTGTCAATAGCACATAATTGCACAATTGGTTTAATAAGACATTTATCTATTTGAACTATGTATGCCAGAGTTATTTGTGAGACTTCGGTCGAATCTCTTTCTTCTTTCTCATTTATATCAAGAGAGAGTTTTTCCATATCCATTTGGCTTAGTGTCTCAGCATTACTCTCACTATCAATGCCTAACAGATTTCCATCTATAGAACTGAAAGCCTCTTCACAGGATTTCCTTACCTTCTTGGCTTGCAATTTCCTTCTGATATGCTGCGTTCCCATTCTTTCAACAAAATATTACCTCGGGTCTGTTCCGAAATGGAAGACTTAGAACTTTTTCCCGATTCCCTATTTGTTGTAGCTATTACAGCCTCTTGAAATGCGACCCGAGCTGCTCCATCTTCTCTCTCTCTGAAAAATAAGCTTTCTAATACTTGATCAATAAGCAGACAATTGTCCCGAATCATCTCTACTTTGGCAAGTAAACTTCGTTGGGCTGTAGAAACCCTGCTCCGAATCTCCATAGCCTGGGATTGGAATATCCCGATATTTATAACTTGGCTTTCAGCGAACTCTAATCTAACCTGTAGCTGCTCAATCAAGTCTCTTTGTTGGCCTACCTGTATCTGATTGGTCTAAGCTACCAGCTTTTCTTGTTCGAGCTTAGCTTTGAGTAGCTCAATTTCCTTTTTGTCGGTCATTCTTGCTTGTTCTATTCCTGTGTTCGCCTGGTCCTTGGTAGCTTCTTCTGTTGTGGCTAGTTTAGCTTCTAAGATTTTGATGAGGCGATTTTTTTGCTTCAGTTGATTTTTCAAAACCCTGACTGAAAATTGGTTTGTCGTAGCATACACCCCTAATGTCCCGGCTATTTCTATCGCAAACTCTTCTTTCTTCTTATCTTTCCTGTCGGTTAACACCTTGAACTTCTTGGTCGTTAATCCCTCTTCTTGATAGAATTATCTTTTTACCACAACTTTTCTCTTTTTATCAAAAAATAACTCATTAGGAGGGATCTCGTCCATCCTTATAGATCTCAGTTCTTCATTGAAAATCCACCCTGCGTCTATATTCCCTTGATTTGACTGTAAGGGAGTAATGGAGACAATGGGATCTCCGATTTGCTTAGTTGAATGGCCTGGAGTGGTAACCGGAGTCTTCTCTTTCGGTGAATTGAGAGTTTTTATTTCTGGTTTCGGACTCCTAGTTTGCTCCTCCCTGTCCTGGTGTTCTTCTTGTCCGGGTGCTGAATATTTTGAGCCTTCGGCTTCTTTTTTCTGCACCTATACTATTATTTGATTTTCACCCTACAATACTGGGGGACGACAACTCCACCGATGTTCTTGAAATTTTAAAACATCGACCCTTTCTTCAGGAGCCAGGGCTTGTATCCGAGCAAAAACCTTGGCATAAGATCTCGTTCCTTGGAAAATGTCATCCGAGGGAGAATTTTCATGCTCAAACCTTTTAATCCCACAATTGGCTAAGTGGTTACTTACGGCCGTATGTGGATCGTTCTTCTTGAATTCAACATGAACCAATTTCAGGTCTTCCGGGGTTGCTTCCTTAGCTTTAGCATGCCCGAAATATAACAAAGAATAGGAATGTAGATGAATAGGAAAAGGTGGCCATACCTTCTTAGAATATCCCTTAAGCTCCTTGCTTATGCTATTGATTACGGTTTGTCTAGCAATCTCACGGCAAGCCAGCCTATTGGGTATGAATAAGGGCAAGGCAGTCAAAGGAACAAAAGTGTTGAAAACCCTGAGATATGAAAATTCTGCTTCCACATACCAGTCGGCTATATTGCTCAGATTTACCGCAATACTGTCTGAGATCCTGGGTGGTGGGTGGCCGAAGATAGTGACATGCAGCGGTACCATCACCCAATTAAAGATTTCATACACAAAATTTGAGGATTTGTCTTCCTACAGCTTTGAATGGTAGACGTGGATGGGCTCAGCCTCCGATGGAGTCCAGCTCCAACTCATCAAGGGAAAGGGTGTCAGAAAACACACGACGTCCATGATATACACAGACATAAAGAATGAAGCAATCTTTCCTCTCTCCCTCTGCGCTCGATACTCTGTAACTCGACTGGTCAAACTATCAGATAGTAGTTTATCCCAGTCGAAGGAACACCCTTCGGCAACCATGTGAATTAGAGGCACCCACTGAAGGAAAAAATGTGTGGTGTCATCTTTCCCATATAATCTGCAAGTCATCATAGCGATATATTTGAACTGTGGTTCCAGAGAAGCTATTGAATATATACCATTACTGTCCGCCCTAAACTTCACAGGGTGTGAAACCCAATCTTTGATTAAACCAAACATAGTCTTATCATATTGCACACATTCCTTCTGTTTAAAATTCTCCAGGAATTCGACATTGTAAACAAAGTCCAACGCGGCTGGTAACTTGTACATAGCCTGTAATTGTTCGAGTCTGAAAGTCCCAATGGTGACCCTCTGCTCGTTGATGATGGTTCTGGTTGGTACATCTACATGGTCTAATGCCCACCGAACCATATCATAATAAGGCAGAAGACATGGCCTAGCCGCTACTTTATGCATTTGAGCCTGGACGACGATCTTATACATGGTGAGCAGGTCGTCTTTTTCTTTTCCAATGGAATCATCCAAAACATCTACCAATTCAGACTGTAGAACCTCATAAATATATGATCAGGTTCTGACAGAGTCAACACTTTGAGGTGAAGTATCAGAAACGTTGTCTAAACCTTGTCCTAAAACCTCAACAGTGGCTTTAGATGCTTTTCGCAGGGCCATGGTGGGGGATTCTACTTTAGCTCTCCTCCGATAAAAATATTTATACATACAGAAATTAGTTCGTTCACGAAAAGTTGGCTCTGCGTAGAATAGAAATGAAATTTGAGACAACAAATAAAAGATCCATGTCTTCGACTATTTAAAACTAGGTCGTCCTTAGGAACAGAACGGTCTAATCGTTCTTAATTTTAGCAATAAAAACCAAATCCTTACTTGTCGATTCACCTCGTTTCCAATTAATGTCCTAGATTTTGACAGTTCGTAATGCAAGTTGGCGCAAGGAAAGTTTAAATTTTCCTTGGGTACTGTGCATATTAATTTGTATTAAAACATTGGAAATGATGGCTTAGCTTAATTAATCAGGCTTTTTTAAATGTTAATTAATCTTTTGGCACTCGCCTCATCGGGAGCTTTCGCTTTAACCCTTTGAACCTCTAAGACCCGAGATTGCGATAATTAGCTTTGGTTAATAAAAAACGTAACCATGATTAGGCGTTTAATTAGTTACATGGTTATTTATATCGCGACTCGGAGCTTCGAAGGTAGAGTTTCCAGGAGGCTCGTACGCTGAGTTGCGAAATCACGAGATCGCGATGATATGATTTAATTAAATTGGAGGATAAAACCGGATTAAGTGTTTTAATTAATTATGTTTTTATTTATATCATGACTTCGCGACTTGGAGCTTCGAAGGTATAACTTTTGAGGGAAAATACGTCGAGTTGTGAATTCTCGACAGAGCTTAACTGCGGCTAAACTTTTTACCTTTAACATTAACCCGGGTTACTAAAACAAGAATCTCGCGGTTTCGGCTATCGGGGTTACGACGATAAGACTTTTGGAGCTAGCAAATGCCGAGACACGAAATCCCGATGATGCTTAAATGCGGTTTAGAGAATTTTTACTCTCGTTAATGATCGGGGTAAAAATTTTAAAACTATTTCGTTGTTTCGCCCCTCGGGACTTGTAAACTATGTGATCTATAACTCTCGACATGCGACATCCCGAGGTTCAAAAGTAGAGACTYGTTTAAAYGATTAAAAWATAAATCTTKCCTTAAGAGTATGATAACCRTCGYCGCTTGCACGATGAGACTTCTGAGATTTTGGGAAGAATATGAAAACCGGCTTTCGATTTCAAACATTAAGATATGAAATTTTAAAYGGGCTAAAAAAACAAAGGCGGMTCCAACAGTTGGCATACCTAAAYCAGGAAATAATTCATCATGGTTGTAGTAGWTTRTCTTTCTAMATATKCTCATTTCTATTCTATTCAAAACYCGTTCACTACATACATAGTGGCTCAAWTTTTTATGGATAATATATTCAAACTCCATGACATGCCTCATTCTATTKTCTCTRACCGTGATCCAACTTTCACYAGCAATTTTTGGAAAGAATTGTTCATACCCTAGGGAACCCAATTGCATCTCRGCACTTCCTATCATCCCTAGATTGATRGAAAAAATGAAGCTATCAAMAAGTGTTTGGAAACATATTTGYRTTKTTTTKCATCTGATGGACCCAATCATTGGGATCAGTGGTTACCCATAGATGAATGGTGGTACAACACATCTTACCATACTRCCACTCACATGACTCCCTTTGAAGAATTATATGGGAAAAATCCATCGTTGATTCCCTCATACATGCCAAGGGTCTCCAACGTTCAATAGGTTGACAACAATCTTATATTCTGAGTGGCCATTATCCTTACCCTCAAATAAAATTTGGTCCTAGATTAGAATCACATGAAGAAACAAGCAGGTTAGGGTTTTTCTAAACATCAATTCATTGAAGGGGACCATGTGTTTCTTTGTCTGCAAACTTATAAGAAGACTTCACTAAAAGATGAACAATTTCATAAAATTTCCCCCAAATTTTATGGTCCTTATACAATTCTCAAGCGAGTGGGACTTGGGGCCTACCAGTTAGCTTTGCCAACTCACTCTAAGCTCCATCATGTTTTTCATGTCTCATGTGTAAAGAAAGTGATTGGAACTAAGTGCAAGACTCAAACTAGTATCCATGAGTTGGATGAAAAAGGTTCCATTTGGTTGCAGCCACAAGCAACCTTGAACCAGTGTGAGTGTCATCTCTATTATCGCACCATCAAAGAAGTGTTAGTTCAGTGGAAGGATACCCCTCTAGAAGATGCCACCTAGGAGCCAGTTACCATTCTGCAACAATTTCCTCATCTCAAGCCTTGAGGAAAAGGATGGTTTTCAAGGGGGTGGAATTTTATGGTTCTAACCTCCCTAACCCCTCACGTAGGTATAATAATATATTTTCCTACATGTAATAAAGGACGACATTAGTTAATAAGTCTTATTTAATAATGTGAACAAGTCTAATGTAAGAAGAATTAATAGAAGCTTCCACTTATATAAATATCTTCCTCTAGAATGTTCTTTAGAATATAAAGTTAGTATAAATAGGAGTAGAAGGCATGAGAAAGTCTTGTCTCAAGAATTATTGTAATAGAGTTCTTCTATGTTGTAGATTTCCCCCTCGAAGAGGCAAGTGAACTTGGATTTCTATCAATAAAGGTATAATTGTTGGTGTTGTTACTCTCTATATTGTGTTGTTCTATTGGTATTTGCTACAATATTTATATTTTTTCATATTATAATACATCTGGTAACTTACATACAATGGATACAAAGAATAAACCCACATTAGCGATCTGAAAATCTAAATACTTCAACCGCATGGATGAGACATTTGGTCTCATTTTCATGTCAATTTCTCTCGAGATATTATTTCATGTCGAATATTGTTCTACTCCAAATGAGATTTGGACCACTCTAGAAGGTCTCTTTGGAAGGTCATGTGGTCTCTAAGAGGCCACATGCTTGAGATTGGATTGAACTCATTAGATTTGATTAGTTTTGAGAATATCCATGAATTCTTCACGAAGTTCAAGTCCCTACTTCTTCAGCTAAAGGATGCGAGATTGACAAATATATGCATGAAAAACAAACGATTATTTCCATTTCTTCAAAATTGGGTCTGAAATATGCAGTATTTGTCTCCACATTCCATATAGTGAGGAATACATTGAGAGTATCCTAGAAAATTTCCACACTGGATCTTTTCATTAAGTCCTTGACGCATGAGAAAGACAATCCCATCACATGGGAGAAATAAAGAGCTCCAAAACACATCCACTTACTATGCATGAGAGTAGAAAATTCAATCTGAAGTCCAAACATAAAGCAAAGGGAAATAAGGATCTCAAGCAAAGAAAGGAAAGCAATTTCAAACCCTTCAATGAATCCTCTGGCTCCAAAGGTGGAATGGAAAAGCAAGGGAATTCAAAGTGTAGTTACTACAATCACAACTATCATCTTGAACCATATTTTATGAAGAAAACAATATACCTCATGGCGCAAACATTGTAGCATAACAACCTTGGGAATTGCATTCATGAGAATTCCAAAAGGAAGCTAGAATACAAAGAACCACAAAACAAAGTTAATTTTCATGCTTTAATTGATATTCATTCTTCTCCCGATGCATGGATCCTAGAGTTAGAAGCATCCCATCACGTGGTAGCCATAGAATATGTCTTATCATCTTTAACTGCATGCACAGGTCATCCAATTATCATGGGTGATGATACTCTGGTCGAGGCCACTATACAAGGGAGAGTGGATCTACGACATGGAAGTTTCGAGAATGTCTTGCATGTTTCGAAAATATCCCTGAATATACTATCTATTTATCAGATAACACATACAAAAATAGGAAAAAGGGTGGAATTCACACAATATTTTATGAGCATATATGACATGCATGACAAATCCAAGATTGTTGTTGGTGAGGTAAATCACCAATCTCAATTGTACACATTTTCTAAGTTTATTGATAAATTTGTTTCCGCATTACTACTAACTCATGCCAATGATGATAGTAGACTCTGGCATGAGATATTTGGTCATCTAAATTTCAGGTACATCCAACAACTCAAAAAAAAGGGAATGGTCAAAGGCTTTTCTGGTATACATTTTTCTAAAGGAGTTTGTCAAGGATGCATTCTTGGCAAACATCCTCAAGAGAAATTTGAAAAAAGGAATACTTGGAGGGAATCCTCTCCCTTGGATATTTTCCACAATGACCTCATGGGTCCTTTTCCTCATCCTTCCATCAACAAGGTGACATATGTGTTGGAATTCATTGATGATTACTCAAGGAACACTTGGGTATATTTTCGCAAGTAGAAGTATTAAGTTTTTGAGCATATCAAATATTTCAAAGTGCATGTAGAGACACAGTTTGGGAATATGATCAAGATCCTCTACACAAATAATGGGGGGGGAGTATGTAAACAAGGATGTACAACATATTTTTAATGAGGTAGGTATACATTTAAAACATACAATTCTATACACTCCACAACAAAACGGGATTGCTAAGAGGAAGAATTGATCTCTCAAAGATATGGTTGGTTACATGCCACATGAAAGGTCCCTTCCCTCCAAGATTTGGGATGAAGCACTTAACTATTTTAATTACATAAAATAATATATATATCCTTATAGATGTTTAAAGGACAAGAGACCCTTTGAGTCCTATAGCAACATCAAACTGGAAGTCGCACACTTATGAACCTTTGTATCACACGCATGGTCCTCTATACCTTCTAAAAAGATGAAGGAATTATATCCTCAAAGCACAATATGCATCTTCATTGAATATCCCAAAGGTGTGAAGGGTTATAGGTTGATAGATCCTTAACAAACAAGATCAACATTCAAAGGAGTGTCTAGTTTTAGGAATTCCCATGCATGCATCCTAGGAGCCACATGCAGAGACTTCCACACCTCCTCTTGTACCAAACATTTGAGATGATGCATATTCCCATTTGGATCAAATTTAATATATGATTTCATAATCATATTCATAATATTATGAGAATGTAGATGATGATCCACATCATATGCCCAAATGGGTTCATTCCACTCTACAAGTAGCAGGTGACCTTGTGGGAGATATAACGGATATGAGGAGGACGAGATCCCAAATTGAGGAGCCACCATATGCACTTAAAGATATAGGACTAGTAATTACCATGAATTTATAAATGGTTCTAGATTCAAACCCTTAGACCTATGCATAGGTTGAAGGGAATTCCTTCTTGGAAGTAGCTATGATTGAGGATTATAACTCCCTCATCGATAACCAGACTTGGGACTTGGTTATGCTTCCATCGGATTGGAATCTTATCAGATGTAAATTAGGATATAAGACCAAGAAGGAAAGAGATGGACATATGAGCAGGTATAAGGCAATATTGGTTTCCAAAGGATTTCAGCAAATCCATGGGATTGATTATGATGAGACCTTTGCTCTGGTATAAAATATGGACTACATCTGATTGACCCTCACCATTTCAACAGCCAGGGGGTGGGAAGTTCACCAAATGGATGTCAATAATGCATTTATTCATGGGGATATCTAAGAATAGATATACATGGAGTAGCCTCATGGATACACACAAAACTCATCTCTAGTATGTCAACTAAAAAATTCACTCCATAGGCTCAAGCAAGCTCCTAGAGCATGGTATGTGATCCAAAATGGATCTAGGAAGGCCTAAAAATCAAAGTTCTTGGAATCGAATGAAACCAACTCCATTGCATTGGGTCGATAATGTTTTCCAAAAATGGACACCATATGCAAAAATTTTTGTGTTCTGATCGATTTCCCA
Source organism: Picea glauca (assembly GCA_000966675.3). Taxonomy (NCBI): domain Eukaryota; kingdom Viridiplantae; phylum Streptophyta; class Pinopsida; order Pinales; family Pinaceae; genus Picea; species Picea glauca. Next base: position 44,447 of record JZKD02S0124625.1, read on the forward strand.
AATAGGAAAAGAAATAAAATTGATCAAAGTCAACATGTCATACTGTTAACATCAGAGGTACGTCATGATGATGTCAGTAGGGACATGTGGTAGCACGTGGCGGTGACATGTGTCACTTGTTTTTGGCATTTTTAGAGGTTGATGTGGACCAATCAAAAATTGACACATGGCATTGTATGAACGTGACACCTGGCATTGTATAGACATGACAGGTGGTTGTACGAAATGATGACGTGGCCCAATGATAGTCTGACACATGGAAGTATAGATGACAGGTGGCAGTACAAATGTTGACGTGGAAGTACACATGCTGACATGGAAAGATCAAGGTATGACACATGGTTGTATGGTAGTGATGTGGCAGAATCAGGGTATGACACGTGGTTGTACGGGAGTGACATGGCAGGATGATAGGATGGTGACTTGGTGTTGAGTGTGTTGACTATGTTGGTGACTGGATTGTACGATCCAATCATAGGGTGACACATGGCCCAATCAGAGGGTGCCATGTGGCAACCCAGATTTGGCCAAGGTTGGTTAGGTCAAAAATTTGTTACCTCCGTGAGAATCAACCATGCAACCTATACTCCAGCCCAAGTCTTCAAGACAAGCACCAACTATTTGAGTTGTGTGTGTTACTTGTTTTGACAAGTGGTTGAATTTTCATTTAAAGTGAATTTTGGCAGAATTTTGGGGATAGGTCCCAGTTGGCAGGGGCCAATGTTCGACCACATAGACCACCACACAACCAGAGCCAACGACAGACCAAGGAATGGGTGCTTGGCACCTGGCCATATGGTGTTCTCATGCGACCTGGAAAGGGGGGCTAGACTAGAGTTTTACGGCTAGCGCTCAACACATGGCCATATGCCACACCCCATATGACTAGGAGCTCAGGTAAAGGGGGTTGACACACCCAATTTTTTATAAATGTGGGTTTAAACTATATTATATGGATTTTTATGATTTTTATGCTGATTTTGGAGGAGTTTTCCCAAAACTAAGGATCTGGAGCTCTTTTTGAGGCCAGATCTTGGGAGGAAGTTGGGAGGTGAACCCAAAATCAGAATATATATAAACCAGAGGTTTCTGAAAGTCCAACCAAGTTCATAATAGGATAAATTATGAATAATTCATGAAGCCTAATCCATTTGTATGCAGGGAAGCCATTGAGGAAGCGAACTTTAGAGGCCAATTCTGAGAGCTACGCTCAGCCTTTTGCAGTGTCGTCAGTTGTGTTGGATTCTTGAGGTAGAGAAGAACACATCTAGAACAGTTTGTAATCCTTTTTATGCATTTGGGATGTACTTTTGAAGTATTTACTATTTATAAGAAAGGCTCCCCCACTGAGATAAAGGCTCGAAGACATAGGCAACCTTGTCGAACTCCGTTATCAAGCTTGTTGTTATGGTTTGTTGTTCCTTATGTTTAATTTTTTATTTTCATTATTTATGATGTCTGCAATATTATTTCATTAAGTTATTCTTCTTTCCTTAATTCCTAAGTGGTAATTTAACACATGCTTAGAACTCAACCAAGTCTTTTAAAGATCATTTTTGGATCAAGTGGTATCAGAGCAGGTTGACAGTTGATTGTTTGAGTTTTCATTATTACCAGGGAAAAGCTAAGTCATGGTGAAGGTGAGATTGTATAAGGAGATCCAAATATCGGATCGAGAAAGAGGACTTCTCAAAGTGAGAAGATGGCATCTGAATAAGGAATGTCTCAGAATGAGATAGATTTCCAAAAGACATTATTCTCCATGTCAGAGATGGTAAAGGTATTATATGATGATTACTAGGAAAAGAAAAGGAATTTCCAAGGGGAATATTCAAAACAAGACAAAAGTGAAGAAGGATAGGATCCTCCTAAACCTCCTCCTTCACCTCCTTCATCTCCATCTTCTTCTTCTTCTTCTTCAAGTATAATTGCAACTTCTACCACAAGAAAACATTCCCATAAACATAAGAATGATATGTCATTACATAAGCTTGAAGTGAAATTCGAATTTCGCATGTATGATAGTGAAGTCAATGTTGAGAGGCTTGATAACTGGGTCAGATAGATGGAATTTTATTGTAGTGTGCAACAAATCAAAGATGAGGCAACCAAAATCAAATTGGCATCACTTCGTCTTGCAAGAAGAGAACTCATCTGGTGGTAGAGTAAGTTGCAACATGGTACTCAACAAGTTGGTAATGTATTTTCATCATGGAAAGATTTTGTTTTTTCACTTAGAAAGCAGTTTTATCCTTTGGGTTATAAGGAAAAGGATTTAATTGAATGGAAAAGTCTTAAACTAAGAAAAGGACAAA
>JZKD02S0124625.1:50023-74391 GCA_000966675.3 Picea glauca
AGAGACGTAGAAGGACCGAGAGTCAAACTACCTTTCATTGGGTAGATGATCAAAATCAATAAAGTTAATATTGGAACAGAGAAAGCACCTAATCTTGCTAATGTTGGAGATTACTGGGATGATGCCACCATTGATAACATCACAGAACTACTGCATGAATATCAGGCCTTGTTCCCAACCAAGTTCATTGATATGAAGGTCATTAAAGGGCCCATGGGAGAGATGAAGATCCCCTTGAAGCTAGATTCTAAGCCAGTTAAACAGAGACCTTACAGATTGAATCCCAAATATAAGTAGAAAGTGAAGATTGAAATCGACAGGATGTTGGAAGAAGGAATCATAGAACCTGTTGAAGAGTCAGAATGGATTAGCCCTATGGTGGTCCAAGATAAGAAGACAGGAGAGATCAGGATCTTTGTAGATCTCAGAAAGTTGAATGATGCATGTTTGCATGACCCATTCCCTACATCGTTTACAGATGAAGTGTTAGATAATGTAGGAGGTCAGGAAGTTTACTCCTTCACAGATGGATTTTCAGGTTATCACCAGATCAGGATTTCCAAGGAAGATCGCCACAAGACCCCATTTGCAACATAATGGGGATCCTACCAGTACACAGTGATGCCTTTTGGATTGAAGAATGCACCAGACATGCTTTCTAGGGTGGTGGTCGAAGCATTAAAGGAGTTTTTACATAAATTTTTGGAAGCATATTTTGATGATTGGACTTTTTTTAGATTATTGCAAAACCATATTGAGTGTTTAAGACTAATGTTGGATAACTGCAGGTAATGTCAGATTTCCCTGAACCTGAAGAAGTGCATCTTCTTTTCACCCTTTGGAGTGCTGCTAGGACATATTGTGTGTAAGCAGGGGTTGCTAGTAGATCCATCCAAGATTTCCATTATTGTTGATCTACCCCCCTCTACTTCAGTCAGACAGTTGCGCACTACGTTGGGACATACTGGATACTACAGAAAGTTCATTAAGGACTATGCATAGATTACAACACCTATGGAGAAGTTATTAAAGAAATATTGTTAGTTTCAATGGACAGAAAAATATCAGCAGAGCTTCGACACACTGAAAAAGAAAATGGTTACTGTGCCTATTATGGTTTTCCCAAATTGGAGCAAGGAATTTCACATGCATGTTGATGCTTCATCTATTGCACTAGGACTAGTGTTAGCACAACCAAGATCAGGACATATTGACCATCCATTATCCTTTGCTAGCAGGAAGCTATCTACAGCTGAGATAAACTACAATATCACTAAGAGAGAAGGTTTAGCCATGGTGTATGCATTGCAGAAGTTTCAACACTACCTGTTGGGAGGACATTTTAAGATGTTCATTGATCACTCTGCATTGAAATACCTAGTCAACAAGCCAGTGTTGGGGGGAAGGATATGCAGATGGTTACTGCTATTCCAGGAATATGATTTTGAAATTGTGGTCAAGCCAGGGAGAATGAACAAGGGACCTGACCATTTATCTAGGTTGGAACGTGGAGAGGAACCTACTAGTTTGGAGGATACACTATCATATGCACAGTTTCTAGCCATTAGGAAGGTTGATGATCATTTCGTTGAGATAGTTCAGTTCATGTCAACAGGAATGGCACCTTGTAGATATACAATCATTCAGAAGAAACAATTGGTAGTTCACGCTGCATATTTTTCACTTATAGTTGGACAGCTATACAAGATGGGACCTGATGCGATTTTGAGGAAATGTGTTATGGAGGCAGAAAGACCATTGATTCTAGTAGAATCACATGAAGGCATCGCAGGAGGACACTACATAGGAAAATAAACAACATAGAAGGTTCTTAGAGTTGGCCTCCGATGGCCTACTTTACATAAAGATGCTAAGGAATACTATAAAGCATGTGATGTATGCTAGATAGTTGTGAAACCTTCCAGAAGATGTGAGATTCCTTTATCACCGTAACTGACTTTACAGGCATTTGAAAAATGGGCTATTGATTTTGTGGGACCTATTAACCCACCAGGGAAGCGCACAGGAGCTAGATACATCATCACTATGATAGAGTGTTTGACCAGATGGGAAGAATCAATATAAGTGGAGGACTGTAGTGTAACTACAGTTGCGTGATTTATATTTGATGATATCATAACCAGGTTTGGATGCCCGAAGACCCTGATGAGCAATCAAGGTACACACTTTATTAATAATACCATTGAAGCTTTGACTCAGGAATTTGAATTCCACCATCAGAAGAGTACTCCCTACCATCCACAAGTGAATGGGATAGTTGAAGCATTCAACAAGATCTTGGAGACAGCGCTGACGAAGATTTGCAGTGTGAACATGGATGACTGGGATTTGAGAGTACCAGCAGTGCTATGGGCCTATAGAAATACTTGCAAGAAGCTGGCAATGTAGACTCCCTTTAAGTTGGTTTATGGTCTAGAAGCAGTTGTCCCTATGGAATATTTGGTTCCTAGTCTCAGAATTGCAGCATTCATAGATATGGATGACACTGGCATTGTTCAAAAGAGGCTCATGCAGTTGGTAGATAGAAGAAGATATATTTATTACAGGATTTCATCAGCATGTACAGAAGGAACGAGAAAAGGCCTACAATGACAGACATATCAAGAAGAAATCATTTAAGCAAGAATATTTGGTATCGATATATGAAAGCAAGTTCATGAAGCATCCAGGGAAATTCAGAACAGATTGGCTTGGGCCATTTGAGGTCACCTATGTTATAGAAGGAGGAGCTACATAGTTGAAAACACTCAATGGAGAGTGGAAGGAAGGTTTAGTGAATGGGAGCGAGTTGAAATTGTACTATGACAACAAGCTACCTCTCATATCTCAGTAAAAGAAGAAGGAGACGAGTCTAGGTACCAGGTGTAGTTGAAACTAGGTACCAGACACAGAAAAGATAGTCTACACAAGGAATAAATGGATAGAGTGGAAATAACAAGATACCCCGCGCAGTCTAAAGTTGAAGTGAAACAGAAGGTTCATACCTGAAGTGCCTCGGGATGAATCACATGTGAGTGTTGGGGGCATGTTGGCCCTTGGTTATGGAAGGTTGTGAATATTAAGGAAAGAAGAACGAACTACGAGCTGCGCGGAAAGCACATTAATTGATATTGGGTCGAAGTGGCCAAAGAAGCAGAAAAGAAGGAGCGAAGTAAGAGAAAGTGAGTCATTGAAAGAGAAGACCAAGGAAGAAAGATCATCAAGGAAGATGGATCATGGAAAAATCAGAAAGTGGAAAAAGCCACCAACAGATGATTTGGAACACCTCATGGGAAAGAAGGAAAGACAAGCTGGAAAAGCCTTGAAAACATGGGTCAAGTTGACCTAGGGTTTTAGACAGCTAGGGTTTTGTAATTTTAGGGTTTTGACACCTAGGTTTCGGCCTAAGTTTGTCTGAGAATCATTGTAATGTATAAATAAAGTTCAATAATACCTAGGATGGGGTCGATGATGTAATGAGTGATTATTGTTGTTGAGAGAGAGAAGTGTTGGGTGAGAGAGCATTGTGTATTGTAATATCTTCAGTTGGGTGTGAATATCAACCCTGCACCTGGGTGCGCACGGAGGATAGAGGAGAAGAGAAAGAGAGAGAGATTTGCTAGCTAAGAGTGCAAATAGAACTGTATGTTTTGCTGTAATATCAAGAAACGTGGTTTTGTGGACGTATCCCTAGGGAGAGCGTGAACCACGTATATCTTGTTGTTATGTGGGATTGATCTTGTGTTCTTTTTCTTTATGATTACTCTGTTATTGCATCATTGTGTTAGATCTGAGATATAACTGTGCGAAGTAGGTTTGAGTGGGTAAACGATATCTAGATGTTGTTTTGTTGTTGTTTTAGACCCACTTTGCATTTCCTCTAGTTGTAGACACCTGTGTCCTACAACCGCCTATTGCTACTTCGGGTGAGACTACATCTGTTTCGCAGGTTTTGCCAAAAGGGCCAGTAGTTAGGGCTTGTTGGTGCATTTTTAGAGCTAAACCCTAGGTCTACCCCTGTGCCAACACTCTTCAAACAATGGAACAATTAAGGAATGCATCTTATGCAAGAAACACACCTATAATTGTGACAAGTGAAGGAGTTGATCTTAAGCATGAACATGAGATGGTTGTAGAATGGAAATTCAATCACAATTTGCTTCAAGATAATTTATTGTCGTGTAAGCCCATCAAACATATTGGTTTAGTTTCAGTCATATTTCTGATGTTATCACTGCTAATGTTTTCAACATGGATGGTAGTGGCTTTAGTAAGATGTGAAGGAGTTCAAGTGGCTAACAATATGTTTTCAGTTGTCATGGTTGTTTTGAAATTAATTATGATGTGATAGGTGCACAAGAAGAGTTTAAATACAAAGGACAAGTTCGGTGGCCTATCCCACACTTGATGACTGGTTAATACCCTTTTGGAGGACCAAAAGGTCTTATTGGGGAGGCATGATCGAAAATGGATATAGGAAGGCCTAAAACTCAAAGTTCACGGAATCAGATGAAACCAACTCCATTGTGTCGAGATCGTTGTGTTGATTCCATTCATATATTGTTTTCCAAAAATGGACACCGTATGCTAAAGTTATCATGTTCTGATCGATTTCCCAAACATGCAAAAAACATCAACTTGTCAACGTCATCAGGTCGTACTGTTGACGCCAGCACGATGTCATGATGACATCAGCAGGGACATGTGGCATCAAAAGGAGGTAACATGTGTCACTCATTTTTGGAATTTTTAGGGGATGATGTGGACCAATCAAAAATTGACAGGTGGCACTGCACGAACACGACACGTGGTTGTATGGAATGTTGACGTCGCCCAATGATAGTCTGACACATGGAGGCATAGATGACAGGTAGTCGTACGGATGTTGATGTGGCAGGTGACTTGGTGATCTAGGTGGATATCGATGGCCCCCACCTATTCCACTGGCTCAAAAAACATTTTTCCACCTTGGTAGTTTTTCGACAATTTTTTGGGTTCCAAACTTCCAAGGTCATTTTGAGGCCCTAAACGATGTTTTTTGGGGATCTGGGGCTCGAGTAATTTCCATAGGCACTAAATTTGGCTAGTCAAAAATCATTCTTCACATTTAGACCTTTCCAACAGGCTATTGTGTGCCTAAAACGGAGATCGTATGCAAAAGTTGCGACCTCGGGAAGTTAATGTACTAACTTACCCCAACGAGGCCCACATGACTTTTGGCACTTTATCTCCTAGTGTTATCTTTTTGGATGTATAGGTTTTTGGATTTCATATTTATTGTAACACTTCCTTCAAAGCCTCATTATATTCATCTTATTATGAATGAGAGCGACCATCACATCTCTTCTCAGAGATAAGCCGCCACCATGCTAGCAAGCTTGTTTTACGCTGCATTTTATAGTTTCCATCTTATTTCCTTATTGAATATAAATTAGTTTTACTGTATATATATTATTATGTGTTAAGCATATTTTGATAATAATATATATTCATTTTGTTCTTCTCATAAAATCTGGATCAGTGGTTTCATAGGAGTCTGCTCCTTGTTCTTCTTAATGCATGTCCCCAAAGAGATCAAGGTACAAAGAATTGGGTCTCTTGCTTGTTTCTCTTAAGGAAAAAATATCTCGCACGCCCAAACAAACTCTCATGGTAGGAGAAAATAAATATGACAGGACAGGAGATCCCTTCAAATTTTTTCTCGAGGAATCCCTCACGCAACAAAGGAACGAGATGATATATAGTTTTCCCAAATAATTCGACGGCTACCAACAAGCGACGCATCTTCCTCAAACGAAGGCATCTCCCCCTTCAAGGTACAAATCAACTTCGATACTTCTATATTTCAAGGTCATATAGATGCAGATGTTGTATACTAATGGTTGAATCTGCTAGAAGGGCATTTCTTTGTCCATAACTTCTCGAATAGAGAAAATATTATGTTTGCCCTCCTCAAAATCATTCCCCATGTGAAAGATTGGTGAGAAACTTTTTGTGAGCAAAAGGAAACAGAGCAACCCTCATTATTTATAGTTACGGTCACCTCGAAGTCCTTCAGGGATGTTATTAAGGAACAATACTACCCTATTGGAAGTTATGATGACATGTACACCAAATGGACCACACTACAACAAGAAAGAGACCAAGCACTGTCTGAGTTCACAAATATCTTCATACCTTGTGCACCAAGTTGGGTATCAAATATTTTGAGCGATATCTGGTGCTCAAGTATCACGGTGGCCTGCATAGATACATCTAGAATGAAATGGATTTTATGTACATATCATCCTTGGGCACGGCCTACCTATATATCGTCAAAATTGAGAAGAAGGTCAAACAAAAGACATGAAAATTTGGGCCTAGGAACCCCTCACAGCAAAATATAGGAAAAGGCAGCCCCAACCCGCAGAACAAAGTACAGAGAAAATATGGACCACCTCATGTCAACTAGTACAGGCCACAAGAAAATAAGGACACCAGAAAGACAAAGAAAGATATCGAGAAGTGGTGCAACTTCCATAAGAGCCCCTAGCATAACACTGTTTATTTCTGCTCAAAGTAGTCGCTCGTGGTTGAGGTGAAAGCCTCTGAATCAGATGCAGTTTCTGAATCTGATTCAGAACTAGAATGGGGGATATGGATCATTGATGTAGAACCTAGTGCCTGTTACTACCACCAAGATCCAACCCGGTGAACCAGACAAGCCAGAGGAAGGCGAGTGCCTTTTTCATTCATAGATGTGGGTGAAGGGTACCCCATTGCACTTCATCGTTGATAGCGGTAGCTAGAATAAACTCATCTCAATAGAGGTTTTCAAGCGACTTTCCTTTCCTACAATGCCGCACCCACATCCCTACACCATCGGATGGCTCCACCAAAGAAGCGACATCCACGTTATCTAACAATGTTGCATGCCATACAACATCTAGCCCTTCAAATATGAGGTATTGTGTGATGTTTTCCATCTTGAAGTTTGTAATGTTCTTTTGGGACAACCATATTTATGGAAATGCCATGTTTTATATGATTCTAGGCCTCGTAGTGTTATTATTACTTTGAACAATAAATTGTACAGGATAACCAAGGCAGTCGCACCTAGTGTTATTTCCTTGATCTCTGCCAAGCAATGTAGGGAGTTCATCTCTCAGATAGGGAATTTTGTCTTCTTCATGATTCGCTCTCAGAATGAGCAAAAGATCACAACCACATCCAAGGTCTCAGCGGTCGACCTATCCACATAGCATAAGAAAGTAGATAAGGTTTTGGAAGCATACTTGGATATCTTCTCCTCACCTCTTAGGGTACCTCTGCACTGTCAGGTCAAGCACCCCATTGATATGACCCCCGGTGCACCGCTACCCAATAGGTCAGTCTAACGTCACTCTCTGTTAGAGAATGAGGAGATCAAGCAGCAAATCCAAGAAATTCTCCACAAGGGGCACATCTATCCCATCCCATCACCTTGCAAGAGCCCAATCATGTCGGTACATAAGAAAGATGGAGTCTGACGACTCTGCATTGATTATCGGGCCCTGAATAAAATCACAGTAAAAAACCAGTACCTGATTACCCAAATTGATGACTTCCTTGATAAGCTCATGGGGGTCAAATACTTCAGTAATATTGATATGAAGTCTGGCTACCACTAGGTCCCAATAGAACACACATATCTATGGAAGATTGCCTTCAAGTCAAAGGAAGGTATTTTTGAATGATTGGTCATGCCCTTTGGTTTGAATAATTCTCCAGCCACTTTCATGAGGATGATGAACAATATCATGTGACCATTCACCAATAATTTTTTAGTGGTGTATCTAGATGACATTCTCATTTACAGCAAGACTTGGGTAGAACACTTGCAACATAGTCAACAGGTTCTGCGCACCCTGCGAAAGAACAATCCATATGCCAACTTGGAAAAATGCTCCTTCGGCATGGATAGGTTCCATTCCCTGGGATACATCCTTGATTAGCATGGCATACATGTGGATCCAACCAAGATCCAAGTCATCCATGACAGGCCAGACCCAACCACACTCACTAAGCTTCGGATCTTCTTAGGCCTTACCAATTTCTACCACAGGTTTGTGCTGGGATTCTCCCATATTGCATGGGCCCTCAGCCAAATAACCAGAGGTGGTGGTAAGGTGAAATTTGTGTGGGGTCAGTCCCAACAACAAGAATTTGATGATTTTAAGCAGCGTTTCTACTCAACCCCAATACTTTCACTATCGTACCTTTAGCAACCCTTTGATATCAAGATAGATGATTCAGACTATGTTGTGGACGTCATTCTCACTCAGCACGACCACCCCATGGCCTATAATAGTGAGACACTATCATATTTTATTCATAATTACCCTACTTATGACAAAGAAATGTACCCCATTGTGCAAGCTTATTGCTAGTGGAGACATTACATTCTTGGGAAGGAGACAGTAATCCACATTGATCATAAGCCACTACAGTTCATGCAAACACAAGGAAAATTGCAAAATGATTGACATCAGAAGGGTTCCACATAATTGCAACAATCACACCTCAACATAAAGTATAAAACAAGTAGCACCAACTGTGTCATGGATTGCCTCAATAGACCACCAATCATGGCACTCACCATGGTGCTAGACTCTTGTAGCCATGAAACCTTTGGATGGCCCCAACTCTATGAGACAGACCCAAACTTCGCCACCACCTACCAAATGTTGGGAGAAAACGTAGTTGTCAATAATTTCCATCTTTAGAATGGGTTGTTGTGCCATCTGGTCCATATCTTCATTCCATAAAGTGAGAAAGTGAAGCTGATCTGGGAAGCCCACTATAGTCAGGTGGCAGTACACTTCGGCGTCGAAAAGAAAGTGGAAATGATGCAGAAACATTTCTAATGGTTGAAACTTCGACATGAGGCCAGCAAGTATATTAGTTCCTACACTGCATGCCCTATTGCGAAACCGAACACAAATAAACAGGACCAGTACACCCCTTTGCCTACACTTGATAGGCCATGGGAATCCATATCAATGGACTACATGTCGGGCCTCTCATCCGCCAAGTGGGGCAATGATTATGTTTTTATGGTTGTTGATCGCTTTTCTAAGATGGCAATTTTGGTCGCCTATAAGAAGAGCATCACAATAGAGGCCACTACCAAGCTCTTCTTTGAACACGTCTGGGTACATTTTGGAATACCAAAAACCATTGTCTCAGACCAAGACATTCAATTTCTCATCACATTCTTGTCGAGCCTCTAGTCACTGTTGGACACCAAGATCACCAAATTCACGGCCTTCCACTCCCAAACAAATGGCCAAACTGAGGTCGTAAATTGAATGATTGTGAATATCCATCACATTTATAATTCCAAGCACCCTCTCACATGGGATGAGAGTCTTCCTTATGTTTAGCATAGCTACAATTGATCCCTACATAGCTCAACCAGTCACATCCCCTTTCAGGTGGGGTTGGGAATCCAACCATTGGGTCCCATAGATGTTGCACTACCCCTTGTGGTCACCTCAACTAACTCATCTAATGATCCAACTATAGTTGACAAAGCCACCTAGTTCATTGAGTGGATCCAGCACATCCTCCAATAGGTTCAGGATATCTTACAAAAGTCCAATGACAAGTACAATCAGTGCCATGATCAACATCGGGTGCCACATAAGTTTCAAGTGGGCGACAAAGTTTGGTTGCACTTGCAGAAAGAACGCCTTAGAGGACCCCATCAGAAGCTTATCCCACTCCGTTATGGGTCATACACCATCACCAAGGTTGTGGGTGATAATTCTTTTGAGCTCAATATTCCTCCTTTCCTTGGCCTGCACCCAGTGTTCAATGTGGATCTCTTTCGGCCTTATTTCCCACCATTATTGAACACCTCAGAGGTAACAGAACAAATGAGATCAATAGAGCTCAACCTAGACTGCATACAACATAAATCCAGTGATCATATTGTGGAAAAATAGGTCAATGGTACTCGCCAGCAAAGGATCTAGCTTTATCGAGTTGTCAAAGCCGAGCAGCTCCTACACCAAGGCAAGTGGCTCACCCGAGGCCAAATTCAGTAGAAATTTCCTCATTTGATGGGGGAATTCAACGCAATGGAGGAAATTACTTATTAAGGAGGGAGGATTGATCCAAGTGGATATCAGTGGCCACCCACCTATTCCACTGGCTCGAAAAACAGTTTTCCACCTTGGCAGTTTTTTGGCAGTTTTTTGAGTTCCAAACTTTTGGGGTCGTTTTTAGGCCCTAAACGACGTTTTTTGGGGATTATGGGCCCATGTTATTGTCAAATGTACCAACCTAGGCCATTAAAAATTCATTCTTCTTGGTTAGACCTTTCCAACGGCCTATCGTGCACCTAAAATAGAGATCGTATGCAAAAGTTACGACCCCAGGAAGCTGATGTACTAACTTACCCCAACGGGCCCACGTGACTTTTGACGCTTCATCTCCTAGGGTTAGGTTTTTGGATTTATAGGGTTTGGGAATTAATATTTATTTTAAAAATTCCTTCAAAGCCTCATTATATTCATCTTCTTGCGAATGAGCGCAACTGTCGCATCTCTTCTCAGAGATAAGTCGTCACCATTCTAGCAAGCTTGTTTTCCGCTGCATTTTACAGTTTCATCTTATTTCCTTATTGAATAGAAACTGGTTTTACTGTATATCTGTTATTTTGTGTTAAGAATATTTTGATAATAATCTATACTCATTTTGGTATTCTCATAAAATCTGGATCAGTGGTATCAGAGCAGTATGCTCCTTATCCTTCTTAATGCATGTCCCCAACGAGGTCAGGGTACAAAGAATTGGGTCTCGAGCTTGTTTTTATTGAGGACAAAATATCTCACACACCCAAGTGAACTCTCATGGTGGGAGAAAATAAATATAGCGCGACAGGAGATCCCTTCAAAAAATTTCTCAAGGAAGCCCTCACGCAATAGAGGAATGAGATGATATATAGTTTTGTGAAAATCCTTCGACGACTACCAACAGGCGACAGATCTTCCCCAAACAGAGTCGTTTCCTGCTTCAAGGTACAAATCAACTTTGGTATTCCTATATTTTAATGTTAGATAGATGCAGATGATGTATAAAAATGGTTGAATCTGCTAGAAGGGTATTTTTCTGTCCATAACTTCTCGAATAGAGAAAAGATTACTTTTGCGCTCCTCAAAKCCATTCCCCATGTCAAATATTGGTGGGAAACTTTCTACRAGMAAAAGGAAATAGAGTAACCCACATTATTTAYAGTYGYGGTCACTTGGAATTCCTTCATGGATGCTATTAAGGAACAATACTACCATGTTGGAAGTTATGACRACCTGTACACAAAATGGACCACATTGCGGCAGGAAAGAGACCAAGYAATGCYCRAGTTCACAAATATCTTCCATACATTKCACACCAAKATGGGTATCAAAKATTCTTAGCGACATCTGGTGCTCAAGTATCATAGMAKTCTACATAGATACATTCATATTGAAATGGARTTTATGGACATCTCATCCTTGGGCGCGACCTATCGATATGTCGTCAAAATAGAGCAAAAGCTCAAACAAAAGRCGCGACAATTTGGGCCYGGTAACCCCTCATAGAAAAAGCTAGGAAAAGGTGGCCCCAACCCGCAAAACAAAGGATAGAGAAAATATGGACCRCCTCAGGATAACCAGTCCAGRCCSCAAGCAAAGAAGAACASTAGAAAGAAAAAGAACGATACTGGGAAGTGGTGTGACTTCCATAGGACCTCCTGGCGTAACATTKTTKATTGTCTCTCAAAGTAGTCGYTGGTGGATGAGGTGAAAGMCTATGAATCATATGCGGGTTTYGACTCTGATTCAAAACTAGAAAGGGGTAGATGGGTCATTGACGCAGAACCYAGTGCTACCGTTGCTACCACCAAGCTCCAGCCCAGTGAACTAGACAAGCTAGAGGAAGGTGAGTGCATTTTTCATTCAGAGATGTGGGTGAAGGGTACCCCACTGCACTTCATCATTGATAGTGATATCTATAATAACCTCATCTCAACAGAGGTTGTCAAGCAACTTTCCCTGTCGACAATGCTGCACCCACAACCCTACACCATCGGATGGCTCCGCCAAGGAAGCGACATCTATGTCATCCAACAATGTCGTATGTCATACATCATCAAGCCCTTCAAATACAAGGTATTATGTGATGTTTCCCCTCTCAAAGTTTGTAATGTTATTTTGGGTCAACCATATTTATGGAAACTCCATGTTGTATATCAGTCTAGGCCTCGCAGTGTTATTATTACTTTGAACAAGAAATTGTACAGGATACCCGAGGCAGACCCACCTAGTGTTATTTCCTTGATATTTGCCAAGGAAGGAAGGAAGGTCATCTCTCAGATAGCGAAGTTTGTATTCTTCGTGATTCTCTCTCAGAATTAGCGAAAGATTGTAGCCACACCCAGGGTCTCTGTGGTTGACCTCTCCACATAGTAGCAGTAAGTAGATAAGGTTGTGGAAGAATACTCAGATATATTCCCCTCACCTACCGGGATACCTCTACATTGTTAGGTCAAGCACCCCATTGATATGACCCTCGATGCAATGTTGCCCAATGGTTCAGTCTACCGCCACTCTATGTTAGAGAACAAGGATATCAAGTGGGAGATCCAAGAACTACTCCAGAAATGGCATATTCGTCCCATCTCATCACCTTGTGAGACACCAATCATGCTGGTACAAAAAACGATGGAGCTTGGTGACTCTACATTGATTACCGGGCTCTGAATAAAATCACATTCATAAATTGGTACCTGATTCCACGAATCGAAGGCCTCCTTGATAATTTCATGGGGAAAAAATACTTCAGTAAGATTGATCTAAATTATGGCTACCACTAGGTCCTGATAGAACAGACATTCCCTTCAATTCAAAGGAAGGTATTTTTTAATGGTTGTTCATGCCCTTTGGTTTGACAAATTCTCCATCCACTTTCATGAGGATGATGGACGATATCCTATGACCATTCGCCAATACTTTTGTAGTGGTGTATCTGGATGACATTCTCATTTACAGCAAGACTTGGGCATAACACTTGCAACATATTCAGTAGGTTATGCACACCCAACGACAGCATAAGCTATATGCCAACTTGGGAAAAATCTCCTTCAACATGGAAAGGGACCAATACCTGGGCTAAATCGTTGTTCATCATGGCGTATATGTGGATCTATCCAAGAGCCAATTCATCCATGACTGGTCAACCCCAACCACACTCACCGAGCTTCAGAGCTTCTTGGGCCTTGCCAATTTCTACAACGGGTTTGTGTTGGGATTCTCCCATATTGCATGGTCCCTCAAACAAATAACCAGGGGTGGTAGTAAGGAGAAATTTTTGTGGGGTCGGTCTCAACAACAAGTGTTCGATGATTTGAAGTAGCGCTTATGCTCAGCCCTAGTACTTTTACTACCAGACCTGTAACATCCCTTTGAGATCGAGACAAATGATTCAAACTATGTTGTGGGCATCCTTCTCACTCAGTACAGCCACACCCTGGCCTATCATAGTGAGACACTATCAAATGTTGTCCATAAGTACCCTCCTTATGAAAAAGAAATGTACTCCATTTTGAAAGCATGCCGCCAGTAGAGACATTACATTCTTGGGAAGGAGACACTGATCCACACTGATCATAAGCCACTGTAGTTCATGCAGACACAAGGAAAATTGAAGAATGACTGCCATCAGAAGTGGTCCACATATTTGCAAAAACTCCACCTCAACATCAAGTATAAAACATGAGGCACCAACCACGTCGTTGATTGCCTCAACAGACCACAAGTCATGGAACTCACCATGATGCTAGACTCTTGCTTACATGATACCTCTAGATGGCCCCAACTCTACGAAACAGACCTAGACTTCGCCACCACTTACCAAATGTTGGGCACAAACATAGTTGTGGATAATTTCTATATTCATGATTCGTTGTTGTGTTGTCTAGGCCATATCTGCGTTCCATCAAGCGAGTGAGTGAATCTAATCTGGGAATCCCGCTACAGTCGGATGGCAGGACACTTCGGCATCAAAAAGGCAGTGGCAATGCTACAGAAACATTTCTACTTGACGAAAATTTAAGAGGAGGTCAGCAACTATAGCAGGTCCTGCACTACCTATGCTATTTCCAAAAGGACCACTAAGAAATAGGGCCTTTACACCCCTCTACCTACTCCTGATAGGCCATGGGAATCAATCTCAATGGACCACATGTCGGGCCTCCCGTCCACCAAGCGGGAAAATGACTGTATTTGTGTGGTTGTTGATCACTTTTCTAAGATGGCGATTATGGTTGCCCGCAAGAAGAGCATCACAACAGAGGCCGCTTCCAAGCTCTTATTTGAATGAGTCTAGGTACATTTTGGAATCCCATAAACCATTGTCTCATATCAGAATAGTCTATTTCTCAGCACATTATGGTCGAGCCTCTAGTCACTGCTAGACACCAAGCTCACCAAATCCACAACCTTCCACCCCAAGATAGATGGCCAAATCGAGGTTGTAAATCAAATGATCATGTGTATCCTACACATGTATAATTCCAATCACCCTCGCAAATGGGATGAGAGTCTTTCCTATGTCCAGCATAGCTACAACTGAGCCCTACATAGCTCAACCAACCACAACCCATTTCAGGTGGGTTTGGGATTCCAACCATTGGGTCCCATAGATGTTGCACTACCCCTTGCGGTCACCTTGACCGACTCATATTTTGATCCAAATACAGCTAGCAAATCCACCCGATTCATTGAAAAGATCCAGCAAATCCACCAGCAGGTTCATGATATCCTATAGAAGTCCAGTGATAAGTACAAGCAACACTGTGATCAACATCGGGCGCCACATAAGTTTCAGGTGGGCGACAAATTTTGGTTGCACTTGCATAAAGAACACCTTACAGGACCTCATCAGAAGCTTCACCCACTCCTTTATGGGTCGTACACCATCACCAAGGCTATGGGTGATAATTCTTTTGAGCTCAACATTCCTCCTTTCTTTTTCATGCACCTGGTGTTCAACGTGGATCTCCTTCGAACTTATTTCCCACCATTATTGGACACCTCAGAGGTAACAGAACAACTGACACCAATAGAGCTCAACCCCAAATACATACAACAGGCATCCAGTGATCATATTGTGGACAAACAGGTCAAGGGAAATCACTAGCAAAGGATCCAGCTTTATCGAGTTGTCAAAGTTGGGTAGCTCCTACACCAAGGCAAGTGGCTCACCCAGGGCCAAATTCAACAGAAATTTCCTCATTTGATAGGGGAACTCAACGCAATGGATAGCATTTCTTCATAAGGACGGAGGATTGATCCAGGTGGATATTTGTGGCCACCCACCTATTCCACTAGCTCGAAAAATAGTTTTCCACCTTGGCAGTTATTCAACAGTTTTTTGAGTTCCAGACTTCCAAGGTTGTTTTGAGGCCCTAAACGACGTTTTTTGGGGATTTGGGGACCAAATGACTGTCGGAGACACTGACCTGGGCCAGTCAAAAATCATTCTTCTCAATTATACTTTCCAATAGGCTATTGTGCACCTAAAACAGAGATTGTATGCAAAAGTCACGACCTTGAGAAGTTGATGTACTAACTTACCCCAACGAGGCCCACATGACTTTTGGTGCTTCATCTCCTAGGGTTAGGTTTTTGGATGTCTAGGTTTTTGGAATTCATATTTATTCTAAAAAAACCTTCAAAGCCTCATTGTATTCATCTTCTTGTGAATGAGCACAGTCGTCACATCTCTTCTTAGAGATAAGCTGCCACCATTCTAGAAATCTTGTTTTCCGCTGCATTTTACAGTTTCAGCTTATTTCCTTATTGAATAGAAATCAGTTTTATTGTATATCTGTTATTTTGTGTTAAGAATATTTTGATAATAATCTATATTCATTTCATTCTTCTCATAAAATATGGATCATTTGGCAGTACAGATGTTGACATGGCAGTCTCAGGGTACGAAAAGTGGTTGTACGACAGTGAAGGGCAGTATGACATGACGGTGTCGTGGTGATGACATGCACTGAATCTGTTGGTGACTGGACTGTATGGTCCAATCATAGGGTGACACATGGCCCAATCATAGGGTGCCATATGGCACCCTGAATTCGTTCAAGTTTGGTTGGGTCAAAAATTTGTTACCTTCGCGAGAATCAACCATGCAACCTATCCTCCATCCCAAGTCTTCGGGACAAGCACTAACCGTTTCATCTGTGTGTGTTACTTGTTTTGACAAGTAGTTGAATTTGCATTTAAAGTTAAGATTGGTGGTATTTTGGGGATAGGCCTTGGTCAGCGAGGACCAGCGCTCGGCCACATAGACCACCACATGACCAAAGCCAATGACAGAACAGGGAGTGGGCGCAATGGGCGCTTGGCACCGGGCCATATGGTGTTCTCATGCGACCTGGAAAGGGGGGATAGATCGAAGGTTTAGGGCCAGTGCTCAACACATGGCTATATGGAACACCCCATATGACCAGGATCCCAGGTAAAGGGGACTGGCATGCCCAATGTTTTCCAAATGTGGGTTTAAACTATATTATATGGATTTTTATGATTTTTTATGCTGATTTTGGAAGATTTTTCCCAAAACTGAGGATCTGGAGCTCTGTTTGAGGCCAGATATTGGGAGGAAGTTGGAAGGTGACCCCCAACTCATATTATACATAAACCAAAGGTTTTTGTCAGTCCAAAAAAGTTCAGAATAGGAGAAATGTTGAACAATTCATGAAGCTAAGCCATTTTTATTCAGGGAAGCCATTAAGGAAGCGAACTTTGGAGGCCAATTTCGGGATTCTACGCTCAGCCATTTTCAATGTTGTCATTTGTGTTGGATTCTTGAGGTCAATAAGAACAGAGACATACCATTTTCTAATCATTTTGATGCATTTCGGATGTATTTTTGAAGCATTGAATATTAATAAGAAAGCCACCCCCACTGAGAAAAAGGCCCAGAGACGTAGGCAACCTTGTTGAAATCAGTTATCAAGCTTGTTGTTATGGTTTATTGTTCCTTATGTTTACTTTATGATATGAATTATTTATGATGGTTGCAACATTCTTTCAATAATTTCTTCTTCTTTCTTTAATTCATGAGTGGTAATTTAACACATGCTTAAAACTCAACCAATTCTTTTAAAGATCATTTTCAGATCAGTATGCTAAAATGGATTCTTTTTTTCTTTCCCACTCTTTCAATAGATGTAAATTAGATACCAATGTTTACATGTTGAGGATTTATGACTCTCTTTTGATCTTATTTCTATATGTATATTACCTCCTTATTATGGGTAGTTCGACCTAAGAAATTGATGCAGTCAAAGACATTTTGCATGGCAGGTGCTCTATGACTGACATGGTTCCATTTCACTTTTTCCTTGGTCTTGAGATCAACCAGGATGATTCAGTCATCAATTTGTCTCAGACTAAGTATGTCAAGGATATCTTGGTTAGATTCCACATGATCGACTACAAGTTTCCAACCACACCCTTCTTGTCTAGAGCAAGGCTCAAGGATGGAACGGATACACCATCGATGGACAACACCAAATACATATAGCTAGTGGGGAGCCTTTATTACCTCACTCACTCCCATATATATATCTTGTATGTAGTGGGAATAGTTTCCAGGTACATGTAGGAGCCACATGAGCTTCACTGGAAAGTTGTGAAGCACATCCTCATATATTCAAGGGACCACCAGTCATGGGATTCACTATGTAGAAGGTTGTACATTATATCTCATGGGATTTAAAGATTCATCATGGGCTAGTGATAACATAGATAATGATTCCACTTCCAGGTACATTCTTAGTTTGGGATCCGACCCCATCTATTGGTTGAGTAAAAATAAATCAATGATTTATTTATCATTAGTAGAGGTTGGGTACAGAGGAGAGGTCAGCATCACCATTAAGGTGATTTAGCTATAGAACTTCCTCACTAATCTTAGTTTCTAGTTCCATCATAGTATTTTCATCTAGTGTGACAACCAGAGCACATTGAAGTTTTGCAGAGACCTAGTGCAATAGAAAAGGACAAAACACATCAAGATCCATATGAACTACATCATATATTTGGTTCATGACGAGATCACTGACTTGCAGTATTTTCCTTCCTCTCAATAGACTTGACATCTTCACCAAGACTTTCACTGAGAAAAAAATTATCTTTCTACATGACAGTCTTGGAGTTAAGGACATAGTTTCCTAGCAGTTGTCATTCTTCTTTTTTCAACATTATATCTTGAGCATGGGGGGGGTTCCCATGAGGTTTTCCATCTTTAGTCTTTTTCTGCTATTCCTTTTCATTATATCCATTGTAAAATGGGTACATAACATGGCTTTGTTCCAAGACCCATTCCTCATTTAATCCATAGTATTGTTCAAGAGGGGTGTTGGAGATATTACACACCCACCTAGAATTTATTTTCCTAGGTTGATTATTCTATGTTGAGGGTTCCCATAGTTAGAGATATCCTCCCTTAGATAAGAATATTATCTCCTAGATGAGGGTGCCACATTCACTTTAGTCATTACTCAATTACACTTTAGCCTAGTGGAGTAGAATCTTGCATGGAAACCTTGGTATTATCACCCAGTGTTGCATGCTCACCTCAGGATCATCACCATGAGGGTGAATTTACCTTGGGATAATCACTAGGAATGTATCACACATGTGCACGCATGATTCTCTCCTCACTCCACTTGTGATTAGCTAGTTAATTGATGAATGCATGGCTAGTTAACTAGGATTAGGTGGAAGTTCACTCCAGATTCTGTCAATGGGTATTCACATCTCTCTAGATCACTAATATGGCACATTAGTTCAACCATGTAGAGTATATCATGTGTATTATTTCATTCTTACATTCGGTTAATATAATTATCTCTCTCTCTCTCTCTCTCTCTCTCTCTCTCTCTCTCTCTCTCTCTCTCTCTCTCTCTCTCTCTCTCTCAAATTTGCAAGATTTGTGTGATTTGTTGCTAGCTAGATTCATTGTGCGGGTTTCATCCAAAATATACATATTGGAGGCTCTAACTCTGAGATCAGATCATAATGGAAATCAGGAGATAATGAAGAACTAGAAAAGGATTCAAGGAAAGAGCTTGAGAAAGATCAGACCAATTTGAGTGTCATTAACCTTTCACAATATCTATTCAATATGGAACAGAAAGTGGACATAAAGTCATACCAAGGTGAGATCGATGCATTAAAATTGAATCATTGTTTGCAAAAACTAGAAGTTTATTTCAATGTTCACCATATAGATGAGGAGCAAAGATATCATTTTCTAGACTGAATTTAGAGGGCCATGATTTAACCTAGTAGGAATGTCACATGGAGACACTTAGGTTGGAGGGTGATCCACCAAGAACTAAGAGGGAGGATTTCAAAACCCTCATTAAGTCCCATATATATCGTATTGGGTATGTAGAGGACCAATGGATCCGTTGGCATTACTTCAGGAAAATGTGGGGGCATAGTGTATATTAGTACACCACCGAGTTCAGAAAGATGGCCATCATGTTGGGTATCTCTCCCAAGAACCTAGATGTACTCCTCAAGTATCTAGGGGTTCTACATAGTCATTCATGAAATCAAGTGATTGTTTCAAGAAATGAACAATGGATGAGGCATGTGTATAGGAATAGTATATGGAAGACATAGGCCACAAGAAAGGGAAGCCAATTAGTTCCAAGTAGAAAGAGAAACAAGAAGCTTTCAAGGAGAGGAAGAAGAAGTGGAAGGGGGGAAGGATAATAAGATGGAATAAATTTCACATCAGTGCAAGGATCCCATAAAACATTGCAATATCGATGGTCACACTAAGGAAAAGTTATGGAAACTACATCCGGAGTTGAACTTGAAGAACCGCAAGAAGGATGTAAAGAAAAATAATCTTCTACCATGGATTCAAGCAACTAGGTCAAAATCAGCTCTGATGTGGATGAGAATATTTTATACACGTCAATGAAGAAGGAGGTAAATTTGAGTATTCTCCATCACCAAGAATACAAGGAGATGACCAAACTCATCCACATCAAGATCCAGGCCCAGAAGACTAAGATAGACATTTTGTTCAACTATGGTTCACAAGATAATCTCATTGTGGTGAATCTGGTCAGCAAGATTGGATTGGAGGATCATAATCATCCTATTCCCTATCCATTGGGTTGGGTAAAAAGGGATTTATAGATCAATGTAACAAAATAGTGTAAAATTAAATTTGTTGTAAGTGAAGACTTTATTAAGGAAGAGGTGTTGTATTTAGTATCATTGGATGTGTGTGGTGTAGTGTTTGGGAGCCCCTAAATGTATATGAGGGATGAAATATTCATGCAAAGAGACAACTAGTACTTCCTAATCAAGGATGGGAATTCTTACATTATCAATGCACACAAAGGTAAATCAAAGATCTCACTAGTAAGTGCCAAGCAAGCCAAGAAGTTATTTCGTTCAAGTAAGAAATATGTTTTACTTTTCATAGGAGAAAATCAATCTGATGATGAGNGATGCATTAAAATTGAATCATTGTTTGCAAAAACTAGAAGTTTATTTCAATGTTCACCATATAGATGAGGAGCAAAGATATCATTTTCTAGACTGAATTTAGAGGGCCATGATTTAACCTAGTAGGAATGTCACATGGAGACACTTAGGTTGGAGGGTGATCCACCAAGAACTAAGAGGGAGGATTTCAAAACCCTCATTAAGTCCCATATATATCGTATTGGGTATGTAGAGGACCAATGGATCCGTTGGCATTACTTCAGGAAAATGTGGGGGCATAGTGTATATTAGTACACCACCGAGTTCAGAAAGATGGCCATCATGTTGGGTATCTCTCCCAAGAACCTAGATGTACTCCTCAAGTATCTAGGGGTTCTACATAGTCATTCATGAAATCAAGTGATTGTTTTCAAGAAATGGACAATGGATGAGGCATGTGTATAGGAATAGTATATGGAAGACATGGGCCACAAGAAAGGGAAGCCAATTAATTCCAAGTAGAAAGAGAAACAAGAAGCTTTCAAGGAGAGGAAGAAGAAGTGGAAGGGGGGAAGGATAATAAGATGGAATAAATTTCAAATCAGTGCAAGGATCCCATAAAACATTGCAATATCGATGGTCACACTAAGGAAAAGTTATGGAAACTACATCCAGAGTTGAACTTGAAGAATCGCAAGAAGGATGTAAAGAAAAATAATCTTCTACCATGGATTCAAGCAACTAGGTCAAAATCAGATCTGATGTGGATGAGAATATTTTATAGACATTTTGTTCAACTATGGTTCACAAGATAATCTCATTGTGGTGAATCTGGTCGGAAAGATTGGATTGGAGGATCATAATCATCCTATCCCCTATCCATTGGGTTGGGTAAAAAAGGATTTATAGATCAATGTAACAAAATAGTGTAAAATTAAATTTGTTGTAAGTGAAGACTTTATTAAGGAAGAGGTGTTGTATTTAGTATCATTGGATGTGTGTGGTGTAGTCTTTGGGAGCCCCTACATGTATATGAGGGATGAAATATTCATGCAAAGAGACAACTAGTACTTCCTAATCAAGGATGGGAAGTCTTACATTATCAATGCACACAAAGGTAAATCAAAGATCTCACTAGTAAGTGCCAAGCAAGCCAAGAAGTTATTTCGTTCAAGTAAGAAATATGTTTTACTTTTCATAAGAGAAAATCAGTCTGATGATGAGTTAATAAGAGTAAATACATCCCTAGAGGGGTGTACTAAAGAGCATAAACATCAGTTGGAGGATTTTCTATAGGCATACCTAGGAGTGTTCTAGGAGCCTAAAGGGAAACCACCTAATAGGGAAGTGGAGCATGAAATATAGTTATTGCCAAATATTGGGCTATATAGATAGTCCATTCTAAAAGAAAATGAAGGGAATACGTAGTTGCAATAGTTGCTAGAGTAGGGAGTGATTCGATCAAGCACCTCACCTTGTGGGTCACCTATAATTATACTACCCAAGAAGGATAGGACTCAGAGGATGTGTATTAATTAAAAATATTTAAAAAATATTACACTCAGAATCGGTACAATCTACCTAGGATTGACAATTTGTAAAACCAATTGTGTAACATCCCCATTTTCAAACCCCAAAATAGCGATGTATATTGTAAGTGTGATGTATGTCTAAGGGCCAAGCAATGTAATATGTAAATGAGGTATATTGAATATAATAAATAAAATGTATCTCCAATTGTTTATGGATGTAGATGGATATTTAGGGGCTTGGTTTTCTCAAGAGAGAGAAGGGGTCCAAGGGGGAGAGTTTACACATGTCTATTAAACCCAAACCCTTTTCTTTCTAAATTATCCTTACTATGAACCTTTTTGTTTTTCGGTTGATTATATGTTTTATAGCATCAATTTCCACCACCGAAGCATTCATTCTCTTATTGGCTTAGTCCCTAACATATTTAAAGATAACTCTTCCCCATACCTCCTTGAGACCTTCTGGAAAAAAAAAATTAAGATGCATGTTCCCTCATAGTTATCCATCACGTGTATACGCTTGCTACTCAAGGGACAGTCATGTACATGATAATAAATTCCAAAAAAATATAATTATTCCTAATTAAATGTTTAGTTACGGGTTTGGTTAGTTTCCTAAATCCTTTCACCTGTACTCAACCATATCTAACCAACTAGAGACCGCATAAAAGTGACATTTTGTCCAAGGAAAAAAATGATACTTTGCACATCATAGAAAACACTTATTTGGCTATACTCTCCAGTTTGTAAGCACATACATATATGTGTTGTTGCGGGGTTTTTTGACCTATAAACCCTTGTTTCTAGCCTCCTTCTTATCACCAACCTATATAATCAAGAGCCTCCCATATATTCTCTTTGGGTCTATGGTGAATTCAAAGTCAAAACCATTCCTTACAGCAGGAGTTGGGGTGGAGGGAACCAGAGTCTCTTTTGACAAGGCAGTGCCACACCGAACATGTATAATCTGTAACTATATAATTGTTGTTTATAAATATAAACTCATTCCTTCAAAGTGTATTGCATTGGTAATGTTTAAATTCACAATTATTTCCTATATGCTTCAAAGAATAATAATTTTTTTTATCATTTCATTATTGTTCATTGGACTAATGGGTAGTTATTAGTATAACTACCTCTCTGTATAGGTTTTCATGTTCAAGGTTCTTGTAGGTTACAGAGGAACTATTGGAAAAGTGTGAGGAGATTCTGACAATTGGGGAAGACAACAACCATAGGACTCCTAGTGAGTTAACCTTCTTTCTCCTCTCAATAGTTAGTTATTTTCTTTGAATTTGGTTATGATATCTTTGCTTAGTATTATCTATGGAATTTGTTTTCTATACGATCATTGGTTTGTTGTAGTAACCCCACTATTGTAGGGGATTGTTTCCCCGAAAGTATAATTGGCGACCATACTTGGGATTTTTCCCTAGTGGGCCTGTTTTGGGTTGTGTTGTTGTGTTTTCTTGGTTTATTTCTTTTTCTTTTGTTTCAGAATGTTGTTTGATAGTTATTTTAGTAACTTACAATTATTAGAGTCTTTTCTTTTTTCACTTGAGCCATTTATGTTTCCCTTTTTCCTATCTTTTTTAGATTTCTATGGTATATATGTGCCCTGTGATTATCACACTCACATACATATACACACCAACCAGTTTAGAGAGTCATGTATACGTGGGATGCCTTTTGCACAGGCACATACATCTCCTCAGGAAGGATTTTTTTCATATCTTTTATGGTCTGAGTGTGTTTGTCCTGGTGTCTGAGGTCTCTTTTGGGACTTTAAGACTCTATTTATGAATCCTTGCTAAGTTTTGTAGTAGTTTGTTTGGACTCTTATAAAGAAAATAAAATATTTTTTGTGCATTTCGTTTGTGGATCATTTTCAAGTTTTTGAAGGTAGTTTGAGAAGTTACTTTCCAAGATATTTTTTTCTAGAGTGGCTTTTATTCTTGTTCTTGGAAAATATTTATAGGTATGGTTTATTTTCGACATTTTTTTTGTTGTTTCTTGTTGGTTTTAAGCAAAAAGTTTGTTTTCCAAATATTTCATGTGTATTTTACCTTTTAAACAAGAAAAGAAAAAACATGTATAGAAAGTATACATTGGTATTTTTTTTAATTCCTTGCCATTGTTTCACTGGAAACAAAAATTTTGTAGTGTGTTTTGTTTTTTTATAGTGCTTGTTAGTTTTCAAATTGCATTTTTCATTCTTGGAAAAGAAAAAAATGTCCTTTTCATAGTTTTGACGAAAAGAATTCCATAATTTTTCAATTGCATTGCATTTCAAAAA
>JZKD02S0124625.1:151834-174871 GCA_000966675.3 Picea glauca
GTTAGACATACCTTCAACCATACCTTTATCGTGTAGTAGTCGAAGACCCTTCTCTCTGATATGCCCCAGTCTTTGATGCCACAACATAACCTTTTCTCCAGAGAATGTAGGAGTTATTTATTCTTAAACTCCAATATTAGGAACAATGGAGCTATTACACCCATCACTAATAGTGTTTCCTTGTAGATTATACAGAGTTCCAAACCGAACTCCCTTCAGCAGCACCATTTCTCCTCGAAACATCCTGCAGGATTCCTTTTCAAATATTGTTTTTACCCTTGCAACATCCATTTTTCTTATAGAAATAAAATTTATGGCCAATCCTAGGATGTGCATAACATCAGGTAGTGTCCTAATCCTTCCATCTATGAGCCTCAACTTGAATTCTCCTCGACCTATGATTATGGTTTTCGAGTCATCACCTAGGAAAACATTACTTCCATCATACCTTTCATATTCACAAAACCACTCTCCGTGGGGATTCATATGAAAGCATGCACCTTTTATATTCAAGTGTTCTTGAAGAATCCAAGTACACATCCCCTCCTTCTTCCTTGGAGGTATTTTGTTCTGTAGAAGGAGATTCTTCAAATCCCTTGTTTTTCTCAACTTTGGATCTACATTGCTTCTTGTAGTGCCCTTCTTTTCCACATCTCCAACATACCTTTACAAAAATTTTGGGAGACTTAGATCTCCAACTTGAGGACTTAGATATATTTATTTCCTGGGAGATTCCTCTTGCAAATGATGCATTTGTGCTCTGTCATTCCATGTTCTTTCGCCTCATCTCCTCCAACAACAAGGATGAGACCACTTCATCAAACTTCAAGGCAGTTGTATTAATACCTATGGACACAACCAGACTATCCCATGAGTCTAGTAAAGAGCACAATAAATTTATACACTTATCTTCATCTGAAATATTAATCTCAACAGATACTAACTGACTGACCACAATATTGAAGGCGTTCAAATGCTCTACCACAGAGTCTCCATCTCTCATCCTCAGATTATACAGCTTCTTTCTCGGGAATAGTTTATTTACTAGGGACTTAGACTGATACAACTTCCCCAACTTATCCCATAAATATTTTGTTGTATCTTCCTCTGACACATTGAGTAATACTGAATCTGAGAGACACAGTTGGATTGTTCTCTTCTCCTTTCGATCCAAATTTTTCCATTCATTTGTTAAAGTTCTTGTAGGTGTAGTACATGGATCCACTGCAATCCAATGATCGCTTTACACCAACAGATCTTCCATCTTGACCTTCCACAGCTCAAAATTTTTCCCATTAAGCTTCTCAATCTCCATTTTCGAACTACTCACCATTTATTTTCACCTGAAAAATCAATACCACAGATCTCTTGTTGTAACAAGGCTTATCATAGTCCCAAGACAAACCCTTGAACAAAAAGGTGTCCCCCTGAAGCCAACAAAGCTCTGATACCAAATGTAGATTTTAACCTTGTACAATATTTTACTGCAAAGAGATTTTCAATAAAAGAATAGAAAAGATACAATGGAAAATACACACATTACACAAAGATTTTTCTCCTGGAAACCCAAACCAGGAAAACCAACATATTCTATATTCATTCATAGTGATACATTGTTTACAATACAATATACATATAGGATCTAGCGGCATCTAAAACCCTAACCCAATGACCTAGATTAGTCAACAACCCTAATTCCTTAACCGTAAATAGAAAACCATCGGCAGAAACCATGTGTTGAAAAACTGCCCAACAATCGACACGAAAATCAAGGTGATACGAAAAACGAGGAAAAATGTGACACATTTCCTGAGGAAAAAATTTCTCAGGGATGCTACTCCCGAACACCTGAAGGGGGGGCCTAGCGGCCCCCCCTCAAACCCCCTTTCATGCTCGGCACAATGTAGAAAACACTGGCGCTAGTCATGCAAAGACTATAACACATACCCAACATCCTTCACATCTCAATAAATTCCCCCATTTTCATATCATTGGCTCTTTAAGACCCCTATCATGAATATAAGTCACAACCTTTTCAAAGAACAAGGAACATAGGATTATCCTAAAATTGAAATTACCACCTGGGGTGTTTATATAGGAGCACAATTGGAACTTTACCACCATCGACATCATTTGGTCCCATACAAAACACTCTCCACTAGAATCATCATACCTTTGTAGTGGTAATGCAATGGGTCTATACAAACTCATATAGCCTCCTTCATCAAGGCATCACTAGCTGAGTATCATATAGCCTCCTCCATCAAGGTTTTATTAGGATATGACTCGACAGAAAAAATCACAGGACGCAAAAAGGTCAAGTTGTAGCTCAAGGATGGAAGGATTAGAACACTCCCTAGGGATTTTCACATTCCATAGTTGGATAGAAACTTGATATTTATAAGCAAGTTGAGTGATGCAGGTGTACATATTGTGTTCAAAAATGGAACCTATAAAATGGTTCAAGGAGTAGTGGTGTTGATGAGGAGAGTTTAGAATGAAACTCTATATAAGTTGTTGGTAAGAAAAATCAGTAATGGGTGTAACAATTTTGTTATTCCTAAGGGTAAATAAGACAAAACCACTATGGTCTCTAGAAAAAATACAATGCAATGGCATCAAATACTATGACATATTGGAGAGAAAGACCTTCGAGAAATACATAGTAAAGGTATGGTTGAAGGTATGTTTGATTGCACACTATATATTTATTTCTATGAACATAACATTTAAATGGCAAACAAAATCGGGTAAGATTCTCATCTTGGCTACAAGAGAAAAAGGAATCTCAGAGTTAGTACATAGTGATGTGTTTGGACCTATTCTTGTTCCATCATTAGGTAAATCTATGTACTATGTTTCGTTCATTGATGATTTCTCTAGGAATACATGGATTTATTTCCTCTAAAAGAAATTTGAGGTCTTTGGTAATTCCTATAGTTTAAGGCTCTTGTGGAGAATCAGACAGAGATGAAAGGTGTTGAGGACAAATAATGGTGGATATTTCTATGGGAACGAATTGGAGGAATGCTGTGAGAAGTGTGGTATAGAAAGGAAAATGACCACTCCACACACACCTCAAAAGAATAAGGTTGTATAAAGGATGAATAAGACATTGATGGAAAAATTAAGGAGCATTCTTAGTGGTGTCGGGTTAGGATAGGAATTATAGGTAGAGGTAGTTGGTATTGCATGTTACCTGGTAAATAGGTCACCCTCATCAACATTGGTGGAAAAAAACATGCATGAGGAATGGACGGGTAAGAAGCCCTCTCTTGAACATCTTAGAGTGTTTGGTTGTGATGCTTATATGCATGTTCCAAAGGAAAATAGGAGTAAGTTGGATAATAAAGCTGGAAAGTGTATCTTTATTGGTTCTAAAGATGGTTTAAAAGGCTATAATATTTAGAACCCATAAACTAAGAAGGTTGTCTACATGCGAGATGTCATCTTTAGAGAGGTTAAAGATGTTCCCAAATGGGAACTCTCATCGAAAGAAAAATAACTAGAGACAATAGAGTTTGAGTTGGAGGGTAAATAATCTGACTCAACAAAAGAACAAGAACCTCATATTCTAGTATTTAGGAGATCGATTCCAGAAAGAAGACATCTAGAAAGGTATTCTCCACTTGATTTACATTCTAATTTTTCTTTGTCTATTACTATTGATGATCCTAGAACTATTAGGGAGGTAGTGTATTCAAAGGATGGTAAACTCTAGAAGAAAGTTGTGGTTGAAGAAATGAGTAGCTTGGATTAAAATGAGGCTTGTGATCTAGTTGAGTTGTTGACTAGGAGAAAGATAGTTGGTATAAAATTGGTGTTTAAGAAGAATTTGAATGAAAAAGCTAAAGTGGACAAGAATAAATCTCACCTGGTAGAAAAAGGATGTTCCCAAGTAGAGGGAATTCATTTTGGTGACATTTTTCTCATGTTGCTAAATTTATTTCTATATACATATTCGAACTCCCTTTAGCAACACCATTGCCCCTCGAACCATTCTACAAGTTTCATTTTCAAACATTGTTTTTACACCTTCATCATCCATATTGATTACGGAAATAAAATTCCTAACCAATCCTGGGATATGAGGAACAACAAGAAGTGTTCTAATCCTACCATCCATGAGCTCCAACTTGACTTTTCCTCATACTATGATTTTGGATGTCAAGTCATCTTCTAGAAAAACATCACCCTCATCATGCCTTTCATGTTCACAAAACCACTCCCTATGAGGATTCATATGAAATGACGCCCCTAAGTCAAGCAACCATGCATCATGATATTCATGTGTGCTTGAAGAAGCCAAGTACACAACCCCTCCTTCAATTGTGGAGGTTTTTGCTTTTGTAAAAGAGGCATCATCAGATCCATTCCTTGAGCTCAACACTTTTAGATCTACAATGTTTCTTGTAATGCCCTTATTTTCCACATCTTGTGCATACCTTTACAAATTTTCCAGGATATTTAGATCTCCCACTTGAGGACTTATTTATATTACTTTCCTAGGCGTTTCCTCTTGCAAATAAGGAATCTATGCTCTAGCTTTCCATGTTTTTTCACCTCATATCCTCTAAAAACAAGGATGAGACCACATCATTGAAACTTAAAGTAGTTGCATTAATATCCATGGCCACAACCAAACTATCCCATGAGTTTGGTAAGGAGAACAATAAATGGATACACTTATCTTCATCAAAAATCTTAATATCAACATACAATAATTGACTTACTACAATATTGAAGGTGTTTATATGCTTTGTTGGTGAGTCTCCATCTTTCATATTCAAGTTGTGAAAATTATTTCACATGAACAATTTGTTTACCAAGGACTTAGACTGATACAAATCCCCTAACTTATTCCATAATTCCTTGGTTGCAGCTTCCCCTGACACATTCAATAATATTGAATTTGAGAGACAGAACTGGATTGTCCTTTTCGCCTTCCGATATAACTTTTCCTAGTCTTCTATTGAATTTCTTGTAGGTGCAATACCTGGATCCACAAAAATCCATTGGTCTTTGTCTACCAACATATCTTCCATATTGAGCTTCCACAACTCAAAATGTTTCCCAATAATTTTATCAATCTCTATTTTTGAACTACTCGTGATTTATTTTCACCACAAGAATCGATACTGAAGAGCTCCCACTGTAACAAGATTTATCACAAATCCGAGCCAAACCCCTCGCCACAAAGTAGTCCCCTTGAATCCAATAACTACTCTGATACCAAATGTAAGTGTTTTAAACCTTTTATTGTAATTATATGTACACATAGATTCTTAAAATAGAAAAGAAAACAATTGCAATCACACACATACACAGAAATTTACCCTGGAAACCCAAGCTAGGAAAACCAACAACATGTTTAGAGTCACACCTTTACTTCTTATTCATCATCATCATACAACTTAGTTTTTTACAATACAATATATATATATATATATGATCTCATGGCATCCAAAACAATCCATTGAACCAAATTAGACTAGAACCCTAATTCCTTAACTAGAATTATAAAACCACGAGTTGAAATACCATGCACCATTAAATCGCCAAAGGTGAAAAACCACCCAAACATTACCAATTTGTTGAGTACCATGTTGCAACTTACTCTTCCACCAGATGAGTGTTGTGCTTTCCAGACGAAGCGATGTCAATTTGATCTTGGTTGCCTCATCATTGATTTGTTGCACACTGCAATATACCTCCATCTGTCTGACCTAGTTATCAAGATTTTCAGCATTGACTTCTCCATTATACATGGGCAACTCGAATTTCACATCAATTTTAAGTAATGGCATGTCAGACTTATGTTTATGGGAATGAGAATTTTTTATTGCAAAAGTAGGATTCGAACTTGTACTTGAAGAAGAAGAAAAAGATGGAGATGAAGGAGGTGAAGGAGGAGCTTTTGGAGGGTCCTCTACTTCTTTAATTTTGTATTTCTTTGAATGTTGCCCTTGAATGGGTCTCTTTCATTCCAAGTAATCAGCATACAACACTTTTACCATCTCTGAAATGGGAAAAAAAAAATTCGAAATTCTCTTTCGTGTTGAGAAAGTCCTTCTTCATATGTCATCTTCTCACGTTGAGATGTCCTCTTTCTTGATCCAATCTTGTGATATCCTTCTAGAAGCTCTCCTTCACCATGCCTTAGATTTTCTCTGGTGATCATGTATACTCAAAAAAACCAATTGTCAATATGCTCTGATACCACTTGATCTGAAATGATCTTTTAAAGACTTTGGTTAAGTATTTTGCATGAGTTGATTTAACATTTAGAAATTAAGGAGAAGAAGAAGATTTAATGAAATAATGTTGCTGCCATCATTAAGAATGCAGAACAAAAAATGAGCATTAATAACAGCAAACCATAATGCCAAAAATTGTTAACGGAGTTCGGCAAAGTTGCCTACGTCTCTGGGCCTTTGTCTCAGTGGGGGAGGTTTTCTTATTAATCTTCAATTCGTCAAAAGTACATCAAAATTACATCAATTTGTTATCTGACTGACACAACAATGTTCTACTCTTTCTCAAGAATGAACGCAACAGATGGAACTGAAAAAGGTGTAGTAGAACTCCCAGAAATGGCCTTTAAATATTTCCTACTCTCATGGCTTCCCTGCATAAAAATGGCTTGGAATTCACAAATTATTCATCATTCTCCTATTCTGAACTTGTTTTACATGGAAAAAATGTTGGATTTATATAGGATTTGAGTTGGGGGTCACATCCCAACTTCCTCCCAATATATGGGCTCCAGATCCTCAAAAAATGGGCAAATCCCCTTTAAAATGGATGAAATATATTAAAAAATCCAATTTCTAAAGCTAAAAACCCACTCCTAGCATAATTTAGGCGTGCACCTTCTAGTCCTTCGCTCCTGGTCCTATGGTACCCATGTGTCCATCATTTAGGGCTAAACAGTTAGGCCCACGCCCAAGGTTCTCGACCCTGGTCATGTAGAAGGCCATGTGGCCACGCCCTGGTCCAATGTCACTGTGCCCCCTGCTCCTTAGGTCATGGTCATATGCCAGTTCATCCTGGTCTAGCGCCTTGGTAGAAGGGTACCCCCCCTTGACCGAGCACTAACCCCCACACTTTGCGCTAACTCAACTTAAAAATATAATGTGCCACATGGTTTAAAAAGTAATACATCGACCTTGGTGGCTAGTGCGTGGTGGTTAGATCATTGCTTGCCCAGGAGGTCAAAAGGTCAATCTACCAGAGCTGCATACAAACTTTTGACCCGACCCTTATTTCTTATCAGGGGTTCCACGTGGCACCCTGTGATTGGTCCNATTACATCAATTTGTTATCTGACTGACACAACAATGTTCTACTCTTTCTCAAGAATGAACGCAACAGATGGAACTGAAAAAGGTGTAGTAGAACTCCCAGAAATGGCCTTTAAATCTTTGCTACTCTCATGGCTTCCCTGCATAAAAATGGCTTGGAATTCACAAATTATTCATCATTCTCCTATTCTGAACTTGTTTTACATGGAAAAAATGTTGGATTTATATAGGATTCGAGTTGGGGGTCACATCCCAACTTCCTCCCAATATCTGGGCTCCAGATCCTCAAAAAATGGGCAAATCCCCTTTAAAATGGCTGAAATATATTAAAAAATCCAATTTCTAAAGCTAAAAACCCACTCCTAGCATAATTTAGGCGTGCACCTTCTAGTCCTTCGCTCTTAGTCCTATGGTACCCATGTATCCAGCATTTAGGGCTAAACAGTTAGGCCCACGCCCAAGGTTCTCGACCCTGGTCATGTAGAAGGCCATGTGGCCACGCCCTGGTCCAATGTCACTGTGCCCCCTGCTCCTTAGGTCACGGTCATATGCCAGTTCATCCTGGTCTAGCGCCTTGGTAGAAGGGTAGCCCCCCTTGACCGAGCACTAACCCCCACACTCTGCGCTAACTCAACTTAAAAATATAATGTGCCACATGGTTTAAAAAGTAATACATCGGCCTTGGTGGCTAGTGCGTGGTGGTTAGATCATCGTTTGCCCAAGAGGTCAAAAGGTCAATCTACCAGAGCTGCATACAAACTTTTGACCCAACCCTTATTGCTTATCATGGGTTCCACGTGGCACCCTGTGATTGGTCCATGTGTCACCCTATGACTGGTTTGTACTGCTGACTCATTGGTCCAATCAACCTGCGCAGTCAATACCCCTACCACGTGTCACACCCAGACGAAGCCACCTATTTTATAGATCAGGATCGTATTTCCATGTCACTTCCATGCATCCTTCCATACTGCCACATGTCTGCACCAGGGTCTGCCACATCACTATAGAGACTTCCATGTCAGCTTCCATACAGTCCAGTCATCTGCCACATCAACACCCGAAAACACCAAATATGCATGCCATGTGTCATCATCAGGTGCTTCCACGTCAGCATGCTAACATCATCTTCCATGCCATGCTGGCGTACTGCTGATGTCAGCAGTATGAACTGTTTACTTTGACTTTTTGCATGTTTGGTAAAAATTTCAGATCACGATAATTTCGCCATACGGAGTCCATTTTCAAAAAATAATATATTGTCGGAATCGACACGATGAGAACTAAGCGATGACGCTAGTTTCGTCCAAATATGAGAACTTTGAATTTTTGGCCTTTTTGGATCTATTTGGATCAGTTCTCCAAAAAGGAGGGAGAAGACTGTGATGATAGCTTGTTCCAGTAACCAAATATACCTTTACCTGAGCTATTTTATCTCTTGCAGTATCCATGGGTTGGAGTTTACATCAGATGGATGTAAATATTGTTTTTCTCAACAAAGTAATTGAAGAAGAAGCATATGTAGAGAAACCTCAAGGTTTTGAGGTATACCAGAAAGAGACCCATGTATGAATATGGAAGAAGACCTTGTATGGATTCAAGAAACTTGGTGCAGAGCCTCTCATGTACAGCAGAATAGTGGTGAAAACTTCCTATGATAGAGGAAGTGTATTGAAATGGTTCTTCAAAAGTCCAGGATAATGGATTACAAATTTATGGCAAACTCCCATGATGACAGATCTAAAGAAGATGAGAAAATATGATCCAGTAGACTTGTCCTTGTATCAACAATTGAATGGATCATTAATGTATTTGGAGAATACTCAACCAAATCTATGATTTGTTGTGAAAATAGTTCCAGGTGGAACCTAGCCATGAAAATTGAACAACTACCAGATATCTTCATGGGACATTTGAGTTATGATATACAGTTGCATGGATTTATCGATTCAGATTGGACAGGGAGTGAAGATGACATAAGAAGTGCTTCTTGGATATGTTTCAGTTTGAACTTTGCCAGGATATCATGGTCTAGCAGAAAACAGAAGTTTGTTGCACTCAGCACTGCAGAAGTAGAGTATATTGCAACTTGTGATGCTTGTACGGAAGCAATGTGGCCCCATAAGTTGGTTTTTGGACTGTTTGATCAGGTTTTGGATTCGACTATGATATATTGTGATAACCATATCTATGTGAAGCTCTCAGAGAACTCGATGTTCCGTGATAGGTTGAAGCACATTGAGATCAGGTACTATTTTCTCTGTGATAAAGTCCGAAGGGGAGAAGTGGTTCTCCAGTATATATCCACTGATGAGAAGATAGAAAATATTTTGGTAAATCCTCTATCCAAGATGAAAAGTTTGCATACTTAAGGGACAAGTTGGACTCGTGGAGATGATTTTTTTATTGGAAAAGGAAGTGATTACTCCCCAAGTTGGGAGGGAGCATTGATATATTATTGATGTATGGACAATGATTTTTCAGTTTGGAAAATGGTCCAAGTTGGGCAGTCACCTTCCAGTCTGGAAAGTGGCCCAAGATTTATGACGGATAGTCATTTTCCAGTTCAGAAAATGGTCCAAATTGGACATTCATTTTTGTAATGAAAATGGTATGATATATTGTTGATATACCATAGACAGTGATTCCCCTTGTGGCAAGTGTGGGGGAATGGTCTAGGATAGTCATTCTTCTTGGAAGTCACTATGAGTAGTAGTAAAGCAGAATGGTTTTCCTCTTTGAGCAGTCATTCTTTCGAATTTCACAGTTGTGAGCAGTTTCAAAGAATGGTGTGTTATAGGAGGTTGGTGCAGGACAGTCATTTCTATAGGAAATGGTCCGGACAGTCATTTTCTAGGGAAGACTCATTCTCTCCAGGTTGAACTATGATTAGTGTCGGAAGAATGGCCCAGTTAGGTGAATGGTCTAGGTTCAACAATCAAGGAAAGTCATTCCCTAGGGAAAACACATTCTCTCCATGTTTCATTGTGATTAGTGTCAGAAGAATGGCCTAGTTAGGTGAATGGAATAGGTTCAGAAATCATAGACAATTATTCTTCTATGCTTGAGAAGAATATTCCAGATAGCCCATGGATGATGTTTAACTTTTTGAGGGAAGAAACTCTTCCATATCTCACATATATGAGTGGAAGAATGGCCCAGATGAATAATTTTGTATCATGATATTGTTTATCAAGTTGATATCAGATGATATGATTGTTGTGGAGACTGTATGTCTCTGAACAGTAGTTGTATTCTATTGTGGTGGATGCGATCCACTGGTAGTGATTGTGTGTCACTGGTTAGTAGTTGTGTTCTACTAGGAGTGGTTGTGTACCATTGGATAGTAATCGTATACTACTATGGATAGACACAGTTGTGTTCTATTGGATGGTATTGTAGTAGTTGCATGCTATTATCTAATTTCCATGGAGACTACCACTAGTGTTGGAGATAATTTCCAGCTAGATGGACAGTCAGTGTGTTGGTGCACAGACATTCTCCTTGTGAAGAATGGTCCAGGTTGACAGATTGTTGATGTATCATGTACTGGTATTTTCCTAAGGCATAGATTGTGTCTTGATTAGGAAAATGGTTCAGGACCAATATTCTCCTGAGGCACAGTTATTGGCCCAATCAGGTTGAATAGTATGCCCCCTAAGGACATGACGCCCGATTAGGGTGGTTGATATGGGACCGATATTTTCTAAGGCATATGAGTAGATATTGATCTCTATGGTACATATGACCCGATTAGAAAATAGTTCGAGACTTACATTCCTATAGGAATGGTCTAAGTAGCCCATGGTGTGGCTTTCAGCATCTGGGAGGACTGACATTCTTCTAGGACTATGTCTGGAATAGAAGAATGGTCCTTGTATCACTCTTTTGAGTAAGTGAATTATTCAGCATTGTACCTGATTACTCAGATGGAGTATGGCCTCGATAAATGATGCAATTGACGCTATCAGATGATACTAATAATGGTGATGTTACTCTAGAGTTAATCTACATGATCATGAAATAGTCTGTGTGGCTATGATGATGCTACTGGTTGAATGGTCTGTTTGTACTCAATACCATTTCCTTTAATACCTCTCTAGATAGGAGGGAGTGTTGATATTATGGTAGTTGTGGGAGGTATTAACCTACATGTATAACCTTTGACCATATTAGAATGTTCTAGAAGCTATAGAAACCCTAAACAGATGTATATAAACCCTAGAAGACATGGCGGCTCAATAAAAGAATTAATATTTAAGTGTTAGCCTCTAAAATAAGAATTCAGACTTGACAAGTGACAAATAGCACTATAAATAGAGGGCACTTGAGCTCATTTGGCCATTCACTCACTCACAGCTCACATAAGACAAGTGGTGCACAAGTTTGGAGGAGTGCAGTTGCATGAGCTACTGCAGCTGGGTTTTTGGTCTTGGTTTCTAGTTTATGGACTTTCTGTTTGGTGCATTATTCTTGGAGAAAGAGAGATAAGCTATCTCTTGGTTATCTGTTGGGTCTGGTACTACTTCTAGAATCATTATATCTATCAAGGTTATGGTGCTCAGGAGTGGTTCTGTGTCTATGGTTGGGTGACAATATTGATATATTGTCTATGGAAAAATGAGCACATATATTGTATTATAACATTGATTTTAAGGTTTTTCTGAGCTACTGTATGAGTTTTGAAGGCCATGCTTGAAAAATGTTGTAATTTTGACCCTGTTAGAAAAAATGGTGCTACCGGTAGCACCACGTTTTGATTTGGGGGTTGATTTTGATGTTTTTTATGCAAAAATATGGGTTTTAAGAGCTAGAGTTATCGTTTTGAGGTCATAGTTCTCGTTAAGTTAGTAACTTTGTTTAGTGCATGTTGGAGGGTATATAGAGAATTTTGGAGTTGAATATTGAAGAGCCAGGTTGTTAGGTCTGAAGAGTGAACTCTTGAGTGAGTTGCACTAAAACAACAAGTGTTTGATGTTGTTTGTTGGTAGTTTCTCCTAGCAGTGAGTTCCCTTGAGTTACCAGCTAAGATATTCCTAGCTACATGTGCCAAAGAAACCCTGATAAACTAATGGGATGCCTAAGGGACTGAGATTAGTGAAGGGGTGCATCCATTGGATTGGACAGGTCAAGAGGAAGAGATTTGGTGGAAAATCAGGGTAGTTGTATGAGAATACCAGTGGGATTGTGAGTCTTATGAATTGTGAGTGGATAGTGAGAGAACAACCTCTTTTGTGGATTACTAGCATCATATTAGGGGTGACTGGTTGTTGAGATTTGGAATGGTCAGTCTATGATTGGGTGGAACGTCGATCCTAAGCAGTTGGTTGCACAAGTATTTATAAAAGATAAGTGTTTATCTTGTTTATGTTGTATTACAAGTCTTAATTTGTTGTGCATGAACTCTGTGTTTGAGAAAGATTAAATGATGGTTTATTAAGTTTATTAGATGCATTTCCTATCTATTTTAAATGGATATAGATGCATGTAATTAATTGTAATGGATAGTGGCTAGATTTGGTTTTAATTTGTAGTTGAAAGCTATAGAAACTTAATTAGTTAGAAGATTTCATTCTTACGAGTATTTTGCACCGTAATGTCCCTTGGTTAGGCTTGGGGATGTTACATTTTGGTATCAGACCATATAGTTGAAACAATGGGCTTGTATGGGCCAAGAACCACAACAAATTCATCAAATTCACTGTTACAGATTTTCCTGTGTGAATTTGGGGGGAAACGGAGAGAAATTCTCAAATTCGTGAGAAATATTTGAGTTTAAATGAATCAGATTTGTTTAATGGGTTCAATGGAGTGAAAATGCAAATTTG
Organism: Picea glauca; assembly: GCA_000966675.3. Lineage (NCBI taxonomy): Eukaryota > Viridiplantae > Streptophyta > Pinopsida > Pinales > Pinaceae > Picea > Picea glauca. Next base: position 164,967 of record JZKD02S0124625.1, read on the forward strand.
TAGGGTTGAATTCGACTTGGAATGGTTGAATTTTGAGTTTTAATGGCCACCTGTAGAAGTTGGACAGAGTTAATGAATCAACGATTGAGATCGTGAGATCGTTTGATCTCACGATTGACAATCGAAATTTTTCATGATAAATTTAAAAATCCATAAGGTTTCGACTGTTTGGAAGGTTCAGCGAATCAACAGCTAGGATTTATTTTCGACCATTTGAAAAATAGAACAGATCAACGATCAAGATTAATTTCCGGTTGTTTCGAAAATGGATCAAATTGACGGTCGAGATTCATTTTCGGTCGTTGGGGGGTTGGGGGGAATTAACAACCAAGATTCATTTCGAGAGTTTTTGAAATGGATCAGATCGACAATTGAGGTTCGTTGATAGAGTTGCGTGAATTTCGGTGAATCAATGGTTCATATTGTTTCGATTGGGAGATCGACAGTCCAGATCAATCGGATAAATGTCGAAAATTTTCTAAGTGTTGAAGTTCACCAAGAGAAATCGTCGACGGTCGATGGTCGGGTCGGCCGAATTGGTGAACAGTTTGGTTCAGCCAAATGAAATCGTCGATGGTCGATGGACCAATGCTCGAGCATCAGCAAATCTAGTGAAGTGTTTCGAATCAAGAAAGAAAATTTGTCCATGGTCGATGGGCTAATGATCAAGCATCGGTCGATTCGGCAAGGTGTTTGGGTCATCCAAGAAAATTGATCGATGGTCAATGGAGAAAAGAGGGTAATGATGTGTCATGCCACATCAACATCCATGTTTCATGTCATTCCATCCAAGTTGGCACCTCATGATTATATGTCATTCCATGTTAGCATCCACATGTTGTGCCACATTAGTAGTTTCCACATCATTCCAAAAGTGGTCGACAACCGATGGTCGGGTCGATCGAATTGGAGATCTTCGATCACTAATGGGACAATGGTTGGGTGTCATATAAATTAGTGAAGAGTTTCCATTCTCCAATGGTTGATGGTCGGGTCAGTCAGTTTAGAGTTGTGTGTAAATCGGTTGTTGGGTGAATGGGCCAACAACCGACAGTCGGGTCAACAATTTGAGAAAAATGATGTACATGCCCAAAAGAGAACATCGATCACCAATGGCCAATGGAGCATGGATAAACAAATTAGATTCCATGAAATTTGAGATCAGCGGTTTGGATTTAAGGGCTGCTAACATAGTAAAACAGTCAATTTTATGTGAAATTTTGTGGTTTTTTAAGGTCATTAACTTGTGGGGCGATTTTGAGGGCATGAACAACGTTTTAGCCAACAAAAAATCATGAGAAAAAAGTGTACCAAGGTACACTATGTATTTTTAGCTCAAATAAAAAAACTCAGAGAGAGTTATCCAATGAGCTAAATTGTTCCCAAAACAGAGATCGTATGAGAAAGTTACATCCAAAACAATAAGGGTAAAATTGCAGCGTCAGATTACTTTCAGAGGGCATAACTCCTTGCTAAAAGGTCAATTTGGGGCACAAGAGTATTCTATGGAAATATCATGAACCATAGAAGACAACCATGGAGTCATATTTGGGATATGGGTATGTAAAAATGTATTGGGAATGAAATAAGACGTGTGTAGCATACATTAGATAAATTGAGTAAAACAACCTAAACTTCTCTGGACCATAACTTTCATCTTTGAGCTTGGATTTGAGCAAATGAATAGTTGTTGGAAAGGTATTGAGGAGTAGAAGAAATCTTTCCACACATCATTTTGAATTGGACAAAAAAAATCTCAAAAATTAATAAAGATATTTTTGTAGCAATAAAAAAGTGGAAATTGCAACATGTAAATGTTGTAAATTTTCGCTCAGAACTCAGATTGAGGCATGAGTACAGCCATTAGAAATAATTTTTAGAGAAGAATGCATATAAGAAATCAAAATTTGAATTGTTGAAATTTTCCTTCATAAATTGATGAAGAAATAATATGTATTCTAATGGATGGAATGTTTTATGCTATGCATGTTCTAACATTAATTATTACATGCACATTTATTGCAGAATTAGAGGTACGAGAAAGAAACTTTAGTTATTATATGAGGAATGGAGTTATGGAAGAAGATTAGGGATCTTACAACCATGAGGGAGATATCATAGGTTTGCATGTCGAAATGGAGAATGTTGAGACATAGTCAAATGGAGGAAGAGATAGGAAGAAGCCTGTAACTATGATAAGCTTGCATAGGGAAGTGCATAGCTATAGAGATAATAATGAAAGGATAAATAAGGATAAATAAGAGATACATTAGAGCTTAAATATGTTACATAAGAAAGTCAACAAAGACTCTAGCACCAAGAAATCATCTAGTGTTAGACAAGTGTCAACACCGAAATCTCAAAGTAAAAGAGATGATCATGGGAATGACAGGCAGTCAAGAAGCTTGATTAGGCACCATCATTCTCCAAAGCATTCAACCAGAAGAACTCATGCAATTTAGGGATAAGGGAGAGTCCCAAGTGTGTCTCTTATCTAGAGGAAAAGGAGAAGGCTTGAGGCAGACATCTTGCATGGTGAGCTCAGGAAAATCAATCCACCAACTTTCAATGGTGAGCATGGGAAAGAAGAAGAGGTCGAAGCCTAGATGTTGGAAATGATGAAACATCAGATGCATGATTACCCCTCAAGGTTAGAAGATAGAATTAAAACCTATCACTTGCAAGGAAAGACAGGCATGTGGTGGGATTATCTTAAGCAAGCCAAGAACCTTGATGAGAAGAGGATCTCATGGAGGCAATTCAAAGGATATTTCCATAATAAATATTTGTTTGAATATTACTATGAAAGGAAGATGAAAGATTTTTTTGAACTCAAGTTGGGAACCATGAAAATGGAGGAATATGAGAAAAGGTTCTTTGAGTTACTAAAATAAATTGACTTCATCGAAGATGAGAAGGTCAAAATCCAAAGGTTTCTAAGTGGGTTACCCTCTTTCTATATTGACTAGATTCAATATGATAATCCCAAGAATTTGAAAGAAACCACAAGGAGACCAAGGAATATTTATGATCAAAGAAGAGAAAGACCAATTTTCCAAAAGGCTTGGAATGACAAGATGAAAGGGAAAAATGATCAAAAGAAAAACAATTTTAAACCACCTTTTTAAAAAAACAACACCCAAGCAAATCAACAAGGTCAGTCAGCCAAAAATGAGCACAAGTTTACAGATTCATTTGGGAAAATTCCAAGGAAGCAACTTGTAGAATGTTGGGGATGTGAGAGAAACCATTTATATAGGGACTTCCCTCACAAAGGAGAAAGAATGAGGGGACTATCCACAACATTCAGGAGGTTTAAACGGTGGAAGACATGGGACAAAACATGTCAAGGATTTATACAGCCTTGGACAACAAGCAAGTTGAATATCAATACCCCATGATTGAAGTGGAAGGTAAGATTGACAACCAACTTATAGAACTTTTAATTGATTATGGAGCTATCCATAGTTACATAAATGCTAAAATTGTTGAAAGATTCCACTTGCAAAAGAGTAAGCATAAAAAATCTTGGTTAGTTCAGTTAGTCATCAGGGCTAAGAGGAAAATCAATGAGTTGGTTGAATATTGTCAGATAAACATAAATGGACTCAACACAAAGGTAGATGTAAACATCATACCATTGGGTTCATATGATTGTCTAATTGGCATGGATTGATTGGGAAAACATCATGTTGTCCTAGACTATTACAACAAGACAATTGCATGTCTTGATGAAGAAGGGTAGTAAGGTAAGATTCAGGGTATTCCAAGAGTTGTAGTTGTTAGAGAGATTTCAACTATACAGCTAAAAAATAGTTTCAGGAAGGAATGTCAAATTTTTGCAGCCCGTATGGAAGTAGCCAAAGATAAAGTGGTAAGCATTGAAGACCATCCGGCCTTAAGGGATTTTGAAGATGTTTTTAGGGAAATCTCAGGATTTCCACCAAAGAGAGACATTGATTTCTCTATTGATTTCGTGCGAGGAGCTTCCCCGGTGTCTAAGACACCATACATAATGGGCACACTAGAATTGTAAGAGTTGTAGATGCAACTTGAAGAATTTTTAAAGAAGGGGTATATATGCCCAAGTGTGTTACCTTGGGGAGCCCCGGTGCTATTTGTAAGGAAACAAGATGGAACCGTAAGGCTTTGTATTGATTTCAAATAGTTGAATAAGGTCACAATAAAGAACAAATATCATTTTCCAAGAATTGATAGTTTGTTTGATCAACTGAAATATGCAAGAATCTTTTCCAATATTGACTTGAGATCAGGATATCATCGAGTGAGGATAAAGGAAGAAGATATCAGTAAGACAACATTTAGGACAAGATATGGGAATTATGAATTCACGATAGTGCCATTTGGACTATCAAATGCCCCATTTGTTTTCATGTGTCTGATGAATGGAGTGTTCAAAGAGTACCTGGATAAGTTTGTGATTGTGCTCCTAGATGAAATACTCATATATTTTAAGCCAGAAGAGGAACAGGAGCAACATTTAAGAATGGTGATGCAAGTTTTAAGAGAGCACAAATTGTATGCTAAGCTAAGTAAGTGAATTTTTTTATCAAAAGAAGCTTCACTACTTGGGGCATATAATTTCAGTAGAAGGGATAGTAGTGGATCCTGAAAAGATAGAGACCATTAAAAGATGGCCAATGCCAAGAAATGTGTCAGAGGTCAGATCATTCATGGGTCTTGTAGATTATTACCGAAGATTCATAAAAGGGTTTTCAAACATTGCAAGTCCAACAACTTCTTTACTAAAGAAGGGAGTGAAGTTTGAATGGACTCCAAAATGTGAAGAGAGTTTTCACCAGCTGAAAGACATATTGACAAGTGAGTCAATATTGAAGATTGCATATCCAAATAAAGATTATGTTGTGTGCATTGATGCATGCAAGGAAGGGCTTGATGGATTCCTTAGTCAAAAAGATCATGTGGTATTCTCTGAGTCCAGAAAATTACAAGAATACGAAAATAATTATGCTACACATGACTTGGAGTTAGTGGCAATTGTGCATGCATTAAAAATGTGGAGACATTACCTCATGGATAATAAATTTGAGCTAAGGACGGACCATTGTGGTCTGAAACATTTGTTTGAACAACCAACACTAAATGTTAGACAAATTAGATGATTTGAATTTCTTAGTGAATGTGATTTTGAAATTAAGCATATAAAAGGAAAAGAAAATCAAGTGGTTGATGCACTCAGCAGAAAAGCACATGAGAAGCATATTGCAGCCACTAGCATGTATATGATTGATCTGAAAGATCAAATTACTGCAACAGCAAATTCAGATAAACAATATGTAAAAATAAAAGAAACATTACAACAAGGAAATTTGCAGCATAAATTTAGTTCTTATAAGTTGAAAGAAGATGGGATTCTCATGTATAAAGACAAAGTATATGTGTCGAATTTCAGTACGCTGAAAAATGTAGTTTTGAAGGAAACACATAATGTGTCATATGTCGGGAACTTGAGATATCAGAAGACAATTGCTATTGTAAGAAGTCAATATTTGTTGCTAGGAATAAAGAAGGAAGTGGCTAATTACATATCCAGATGTCTAGAGTGTCAGAAAGTGAATACTGAATATAGACATCCAACATGGTTGCTACAACCATTACCCATTCCAGAATGGAAGTGGGAAATTGTCATAATTGATTTTATTACAAAGTTGCCTAGAATAGTGAAGCCACATGATTCCATCATGGTGGTGGTGGATAAATTAACTAAGGTAAAACATTTTATTCTGATGAAGACAACACACAAAGAAACAAATATTGCAGAGTTCTACATGAAGGAGGTTGCTAGGATACATGGAGTGCCTATGGGAATAATTTCATATAGAGATCTGAAGTTTACTTCCAATTTTTTGAAAGGTTTGTTCAAGTTGTTTGGGGAAAATCTAAATCTTATTGCAACGTATCACCCAGAGTGTGAGGGGAAAACAGGGAGGACTAACAAAATAATTGAGGACATGCATAGAATGTATATGATGGATCAACCATCAAAGTGGGAGGATTATATTCATTTAGTTGAATTTGCATACAATAATGGATATTAGGCCTCATTGAAAATGAATTCATTTGAAGCATTATATGGCAAAAAGTGTAACACACCAGTGAGTTGGGATAATCCAGCAGACAAAGCAATTGTTGGGCCATATTTGTTAAAGGAAATGGGAGAGCAAATGTCAAAGATTAAGCAGAATTTAAAAGTTGTCCAGGATAGGCAAAAGCGTTATGCAGAGAATAATAGAGTATTTAGAGATTTTTAAGTGGGGGAACGAGTGTTTTTAAAAGTGAATGCAAAGATTTAGAAGTTCTCTAAGATTAGGGAGTTTCTCAAAGTTAGCAGTGGGGTGGGACTTTTTAAAATATTAAAAAAGATAGGGCTAGTTGCATGCATGCTAACATTTCTTGCATCCATGAGAGTGAATCATGCATTTCATGTGTCATTATTAAATAAATATGTGTCTGGCCCTAACCACATAATTGATTGGAATGTGATCCAGGTGGAGCACGAAGGGGATTTATGAGTGCAACTAGTACGCATCATGGATCAGAAAGTCAAAGTGATCAAGAACAAAGCCATGGAGATGGTAAAGGTTCAATGGATCTACTATGGCCCTGAAGATGCTACATGGGAGCATGAAGAAAACATGCAGGAATAATACCTACAAATTTTCGACAACTTTGAAGAAAACATAATGAAAAACTCCATTTTGAGCAGCTAGAGTTCTGAAACTACATCTCAGAGTCCTAGCCAACTGCATTAGGGACCCTGATAAAAGAATGACTCATTCCTTGGATTAATCTTGATAAACGAATGGTACATTCCTTNTGAATGGACTCCAAAATGTGAAGAGAGTTTTCACCAGCTGAAAGACATATTGACAAGTGAGTCAATATTGAAGATTGCATATCCAAATAAAGATTATGTTGTGTGCATTGATGCACGCAAGGAAGGGCTTGATGGATTCCTTAGTCAAAAAGATCATGTGGTATTCTATGAGTCCAGAAAATTACAAGAGTACGAAAATAATTATGCTACACATGACTTGGAGTTAGTGGCAATTGTGCATGCATTAAAAATGCGGAGACATTACCTCATGGATAATAAATTTGAGCTAAGGACGGACCATTGTGGTCTGAAACATTTGTTTGAACAACCAACACTAAATGTTAAACAAATTAGATGATTTGAATTTCTTAGTGAATGTGATTTTGAAATTATGCATATAAAAGGAAAAGAAAATCAAGTGGTTGATGCACTCAGCAGAAAAGAACATGAAAAGCATATTGCAGCCACTAGCATGTATATGATTGATCTGAAAGATCAAATTACTGCAACAACAAATTCAGATAAACAATATGTAAAAATAAAAGAAACATTACAAGAAGGAAATTTGCAGCATAAATTTAATTCTTATAAGTTGAAAGATGGGATTCTCATGTATAAAGACAAAGTATATGTGTCGAATTTCAGTAAGCTGAAAAATGTAGTTTTGAAGGAAACACATAATGTGTCATATGTCGGGAACCTGAGATATCAGAAGACAATTGCTATTGTAAGAAGTCAATATTTGTTGCTAGGAATAAAGAAGGAAGTGACTAATTACATAGCCAGATGTCTAGAGTGTCAGAAAGTGAATACCGAATATAGACATCCAACATGGTTGCTACAACCATTACCCATTCCAGAATGGAAGTGGGAAATTGTCATAATTGATTTTATTACAAAGTTGCCTAGAATAGTGAAGCGACATGATTCCATCATGGTGGTGGTGGATAAATTAACTAAGGTAAAACATTTTATTCTGATGAAGACAACACACAAAGAAACAAATATTGCAGAGTTCTACATGAAGGAGGTTGCTAGGATACATGGAGTGCCTATGGGAGTAATTTCATATAGAGATCTGAAGTTTACTTCCAATTTTTTGAAAGGTTTGTTCAAGTTGTTTGGGGAAAATCTAAATCTTATTGCAATGTATCACCCAGAGTGTGAGGGGAAAACAGGGAGGACTAACAAAATAATTGAGGACATGCATAGAATGTATATGATGGATCAACCATCAAAGTTGGAGGATTATATTCATTTAGTTGAATTTGCATACAATAATGGATATTAGGCCTCATTGAAAATGAATTCATTTGAAGCATTATATGGCAAAAAGTGTAACATGCCAGTGAGTTGGGATAATCCAGCAGAGTTACCCAGTAGAGGGAGAACATGTTACCCAGATTTTTAAGTGGGGGAACGTGTGTTTTTAAAAGTGAATGCAAAGATTTAGAAGTTCTCTAAGATTAGGAAGTTTCTCAAAGTTAGCAGTGGGGTGGGACTTTTTAAAATATTAAAAAAGATAGGGCTAGTTGCATGCATGCTAACATTTCTTGCATCCATGAGAGTGAATCATGCATTTCATGTGTCATTATTAAATAAATATGTGTCTGGCCCTAACCACATAATTGATTGGAATGTGATCCAGGTGGAGCACGAAGGGGATTTATGAGTGCAACTAGTACGCATCATGGATCAGAAAGTCAAAGTGATCAAGAACAAAGCCATGGAGATGGTAAAGGTTCAATGGATCTACTATGGCCCTGAAGATGCTACATGGGAGCATGAAGAAAACATGCAGGAATAATACCTACAAATTTTCGACAACTTTGAAGAAAACATAATGAAAAACTCCATTTTGAGCAGCTAGAGTTCTGAAACTACATCTCAGAGTCCTAGCCAACTGCATTAGGGACCCTGATAAAAGAATGACTCATTCCTTGGATTAATCTTGATAAACGAATGGTACATTCCTTAGATCAAACTTGATAAATGAATGATGCATTCCTTGGGTTGGACGATTAGGAGGAACAAGAGATTATGATTGGAACTGTTGTTGGAGTTGTTAAATTGCAGAATTTTATTTCTAAGTATTGTGATGTAAATTTGCATATATGTATATCGGCATGGTGTGCACTGAGGACGACACACAGTTGTAGGGGAGGGGGAATGTAACATCCCCACTATAATCCCCATTTTATTTAAGGATTAATGTAGATATAATGTGTGGCTACGACCAAAGTGATGTATATGTGAACTGTATTTCATTGTTTTAATAATAAAATGTGATGCCAATTGCTAAAGGGACATGGATAGATATGGGGGTTGAATTAATCCACAAGAGAGGGGAGGGTCTAGGAGAATGGCCAAGAGGAGTCCAAGGGGGAATTACTCATGTATATTAATTCAACCCATTTTCCTAAAATTGCTATTGGTATATGAACTTTATAATTGTTTATTGAGTGTTCCCAAAGCCAATCATTGAATACATGTAAGAGGGTGGGTGTGAGTGGTCACATCCAAAATTTATTAGGCACATGGGGGTTGAGTAAAATAATCTTGGGGAACCCCCGGATGGGGTGCCATCGTGGGCCACTTGGCAGAGGGGGTGGCCAGAGGGGCACGGAGCCATGTGCCCGGCTCGTGCCCCACGCAGCCGTCACCCCTGGGTTTCAATGAACATTTACAGCCGATGACAGGAGCATTTACTCCTTCCTCCCGGACCGCCTCCTTGTATCGCACTATGCAGCGACCTCTCGGCATTTCCGTTTTGCGGTGTGGTTTCATYYAGCGCTCTGCATTTTTCATGGTTTCTTGGGTAATTCTCGTCCTTTCTCTTGGCTCTGCAGACCCTCTGCAGAAGCCGAGTCCGGCCATGCCTCGCCTTCGCCTTCGTATGCGTCCCCGCCGGGGCTCTCCATGGCACCCACAGCGCCCCAGCAAGTCTTCCTCGCCCTCTGGTTCTGCAGTTTCAACTCGGGACAATTGGGCCATGGTGGACACCCTTTGGACTCCAGCACAGCCCTTTCGCAGTGTCAAGCACTCC
>JZKD02S0124625.1:174881-191812 GCA_000966675.3 Picea glauca
ACTTGCAGACGTGCCTTACGCTGCGTTGGGGCGCCCAACCTTGGTGAGGCCGTATTAAAAAGTCTACCTCCAAGCCAAAATTTGTTCTTATCCATCCTCCAGCTCGTCTTTTAGCATAGTGCTCCCTTTTGTGGACGTTTTCGTTGCGGATGAGTTTTGCGTTTGGGCGACCATCTTGCAGACGAGCCTTGCGTTGTGTTGGGGTGCCCAACTTGCGGACGTGCGGACGTGCCTTGCGTTTGCGTTGTGGACGTGCGTTGGGGCGCCCAACTTGCGGATGTGCCTTTCGTTGCGTTGGGGCGCACAACTTGCAGACGTGCCTTGTGTTGCGTTTGCCACCCATCTTGCGGAAGTGCCTTGCGTTGCATTGGGGCGCCCAACCTTGGTTAGGCCGTATTAAAAAGTCTACCTCCAAGCCAAAATTTGTTCTTATCCATCCTCCAGGTCGTCTTTTAGCCTAGTGCTCCCTTGTGTGGACGTTTTCATTGCGGATCCGTTTTTCGTTTGGGCGCCCATCTTGCGGACGCGCCTTGCGTTGCGTTTGGTCGCCCATCCAGTGGACGCGCTGTTCATTGCATTGGGGCACCCAACCTTGGTGAGTCCGTATTAAAAAGTATACCTCCAAGCCAAAATTTGTTCTTATCCATCCTCCAGCTCGTCTTTTTTCCTAGTGCTCCCTTGTGTGGAATTTTTCATTGCGGATGAGTTTTTCGTTTGGGCGCCCATCTTGAAGACGTGCCTTGCGTTGCATTGGGGCGCCCAACTTGCGGACGTGCCTTGCGTTTTGTTGGGTCACCCAACTTGCGAACATGCCTTGCGTTGCGTTGTGACGCCCAACCTTGGTGAGGCCGTATTAAAAAGTCTACCTCCAAGACAAAATTTATTCTTATCCATCCTCCAGCTCGTCTTTTAGCCTAGTGGTCCCTTGCGTGGACATTTTCGTTGTGGATGAGTTTTGCGTTTGGGCAACCATCTTGCAGACGTGCCTTGCGTTGTGTTGGGGCGCCCGACTTGCGGACCTGCGGACGTGCCTTGCGTTTTCGTTGCGGACATGCATTGGGGCACCCAACTTGCTGATGTGCCTTGCATTGCATTTGGGTGTGCAACTTGCGGACGTGTCTTGGGTTGCGTTTGGGCGCCCATCTTGCGGACGTGCCGTGCATTGCNATTTGTATGCTCAAAAAGTATTGAGAGAAGCATTCCAAGATTATCATAGTTTTGATGTTGGGAGGTTAGGAAGGTCAGTAATGTGACATATATTTTTAAATTGGGATATAATATAGGTATTGGCAGGGCAATCCAAGAGAAAGTGTTTTTTTATCTTCTACTTGCTTAGTGTCACACACACAAACACACATATAAACTTATTTCAAAGCAGAAATTTTATTTTTAAGCCGAAAGACCCCTTCTATAGTTCAATATGAGGGAGGATAACTCTATATAGAGAGAAAGGTATCAAATACCTAAAAGTAAAAAAAATCTTGTTTTGTTGATAGATGTTTTCTACTTTCCAAAATGATGGAGATGGGCAATTCATTCAATGCTTAATATTATGGAGTTAGCATGTGGCATTTTGATTAAAACATTTGAATGGTGGGTTGAGTATGAGGGAGATGTGCAATTCTTTTTGTGCTCAACATAGAATTGACAAGTGACACATATATATACAAGCAATCCCCAAAAATATGAATATTTTATATATGGACCAAATTTAAAATATATATAGAAAGAGAGAAAGAGTAAATCCATCTTAACTCTAATCATGTGTTGAGAAGCATCAAATCTTTAAAAATACAAACATTTCTTCAAATTTTATACTCTTGTTTCTTAAAAAAATGTCACTACATCTACACTAATTTATTTAAAATATATATATTATTTATCTTAATATAAAAATAAATTTAATTTTACAAAAATTTAAAAATTTATTAATATAAAATTTAAGATTATTATAACAAATTAACAATACATTCATTAAAAACTCAATATATCATTTTCTAAGAAATGAAATATCACTTTGTAAAAACCCAATATATCACTTTCTAAGAATGGAAATATCACTTTGTAAGAGTGAAAAGCGAATGAAAGAATGTAACTTTCAATCTCACAACTCATTCAATTAAATCCAATTAATTATGATTTTTTACATTAAATAATTTTTATTAACGTCCATAAATAAATAAATTAATTAATTAATTAAAAAAAATTAAATAAAAAAATATATATATTATATATATATATATATATATATATATATATATATATATATATATATATTTTTACACTCACTTATTTAAAGACATAATGTATACAAAATTTTAAATTTGAATGCTTGGTCGCAACTATACATCATAGCCTCCACCTTCTTTACACACCTCACATAACTCGCCTCTTGCACAAAAAGTCCCCAGGCTGATTTTTGACTCCGTAAATAAAGAGTTAGAACAATGGAGGAGTTGGTATTTGATGGCGGAGATATAAGAGAGTCAACGCACCTTTTTGACCCAAGTGATCCTTGGCATTCCACAAGTTGTCAATCATTTCTTTCCCAAAACCAAGTTGGAAAATATCACACTTTTGTTAGGTATCCACGTTTCTATATGGCGTGGAAAGAAGGTAAATTATATATAATTTTAATCCTCGTAGCAAACAAGAGTAACGTTATTTTTTGGAAAACACCTTAGGTATTTAGTTAGTTAAATAATCATGGGAATACTTAAGTTTTATATATAGAGAGATAGATAACAGGTTTGTGTCAAGTATATATACACATATTTGACACATTGTATATATAAAGTTTTTTAAAAAGAAAATTTCTTTAGTAAATATAATTAATTACAACCCTTTTGGACTCATTAACTGTCCAATCCATAATATTGATTCAAAATCCAAAATATCAGCATATAACCTTGAGAAGCATATAAAAAAAACAAAAAGATTACATTTTTAATGGATTAAAGGTTCAGATACATAATCAAGAATTCTAAAAATAAATTAGCAAAATTTTGATAGAAAAACGCATTGTTAATAGATTTAGATGTAATCTCTCTGACCCTCAATGTCATTTTCCACATTGTAAAAAATGATCCCACCTTCGGGTTCCATAATGGACTTCTTTGAGAGAAGGCCCGCCTCATTGTTGTGTGCCCTGTAGATGTGGTGAAAACTAACATCCTGAAAAAATTGATAAGGCCCAGAGCTTTCTCTTTCCAACCTTCAATGGCGCAAGCTTGGAGTCTGCCTTTCTTGTTTAACCAGTCTATAACCACCTTCGAATCTCCAAAGAGCTGCAAGTTTGTATAAGAAAGGTGAAGTGCCATAGTCAAAGACGCCTAAACGCCCAAGAGCTCTGCTTTTGAATTAGTGCCATGTCCAAAGTTTAAAAGCCATTTTGTAACAATGGGGCCTTGTGTTTTTAGAAACCACCTGCTCCACAAAAAGTTCCATCTGAGCTGGTCGCACCATCAAAACATCCAAAGGAGAAACCTTCGCGAGGAGTGAAGTCACAGGGACGAGTTTGTAGCGGTTTTTGAATGTCATATTTCCATTGAAGAGCGCTCGTAATTTTTATAATCACCCGACTGACAAAAGGAGTAGAAACCTAAAAAAGAGTTGTGTTTCTCTCCAGCCATATAACCCAACAGGTGAGCGTCGGAAGGTAGGGGATGCTTGAATTTTCTGAAATCCACAGATTATAGCAATCCGATAGGGAAGAGCCCTTCCATATATCCTTAAGGAGTAGAATTGTTTTTAATCTCTGCCAAATGGAGGAGGTTAAACAACAAGAGATAAAAAGATGTTTTATGTCTTCTGTAGATGAATTACAAAGAGTACAGCGACTCGGACCTGCCCAACCTTTCCGCTAGAGTGTCTCCCCAGTGTGGATCTTCCCCTCGATGGCCAACCACGTAAATAATTTGATCTTTTGTTGTATTGGCCATTTCCAAAGACCACGCCTCCAACCTGAAATGACGTTGTTGTCCTATGTATTATATAAAGCCAAATAAACATTTTTTGTTGTTATTTTACCAGAGTGATCTCCTCCCATCCACATCAGACTGTCGTTTTTGTTTCCAATGAAGACTCTGGCGCTATTAAGAGCAATCCTAAAACGTTCCCATTCTCTTTCCATTGGCCCAGATAGGTGCAGCTCTGAATAACTAAACCATGTAGGCGAGAGTCTGAAACCAGCCTCCCTATTCCAAGCCTGTGAGAGAGTGTAGATCTTCTTTTGATTTAAGACTATAATCAATTCTGTAGAAAGGAAGGATCTGTCCTCCAGCCCCATAATTTTATCAATTTCGATTGTCACAAGATGTCCAGTCCCCGGAAGCCAGCTAAGCCAATTGGTAATCAAGTGAATAGATTTTAAAAGACATCCCCATATATTGGAAACAGACAATGTAATAAAGATGGGGGATCTGAGCCAATTTATAACCGTGTGGGGGGAGAGGTACTTGTCCTTTATAACATCATGCCATATACCCACGCCCATAAGAACCCTCCAAAGTGTATTAGTAGCTAGGGAAATGTTGAAAAGAGAGATGTTCCGGAAGCCCCAACCTCCATGGCTCTTTGGTTTAGCCAATGACATCCAATTGCACAAGTGTAGGTGAGGAACGTTGTTATTCCCTCTCCAGAGTAAATTATACATGAGACTCTTGATCTTATTTAACACGGAACAAGGGATGATGGCTAAAGACAAGGGATTACGGCTAAAGACAACCAATACACTGGTAAGCTTTCCGGAGTCGATTTAACTAAAACGAAGCGGCCACCCAGGGACAACCACCTGTTACACCACAAATCAATTTTATTTTCCAGTTTAGACAAAATCCAGTCCCAGTCTGAATTTCTATGGGGCCTAGTCGACATATGGAAACCGAGATATTTGAAACCTATATGTAAAGAGGAAAAACTATATGGAAGAATATCTCGAAACGAAGCAAGTTCAGATTCAGTTAATCCGACAAAAAGAGCACTGGACTTTTGAACATTTACCTTTAAACCCGAAGCTATGTAGAAAAAATTGATGATCTCTTCAATTTCTATCCACTCATTTAAAGAAGCTTTTGTCATAATCAAAATATCATTCACAAAAAAGATGTGAATAATCCTGATCATCCTCGACACTTTTATACCTGTGATCTTCCCTGTTGCCTTACTATCTTTTAGGAGTAAACTAAGACCTTCTAACAAAATGATGAATAATAACGGGGACAAACGACAGCCTTGACGTAGGCCCATGTCGCTCCTGAAGAAATCGGTTGGTTCCCCATTCACTAAGACTGCAAAAGAAGAAGAGGTAATACAACTCATCCAGTTGGAAACTTGACTATCGAAAACCTGTCTGTATCAAAATCAGCCTCATAGTATCCCAATTAACACAGTCATAGGCCTTGTCCAGTTTTAGGATTATAGATTTGTATTTTTTCTTTTTGATGCTATGCAGACATTCGTGTGCAGTACCGATGGCGTCATGTACCTGTCGACCTTTGAGAAACCCGAGTTGTTATGTAGAGATGAAACTGGAAAGGATGGGTTTGATACCGTTTGCGATTATTTTTTAAATTAATTTATAAACAAGATTGCAAACAAAGATGGGCTTGTAGTCATTGAAGGTGGACAGTTTGTTAGATTTTGGAACGAGCGCAATGAAAGTAGAGTTGACCCCGCTAATAATCTGTCCCTTTGTTCTAGATTTGTAACATCCTTGGCCCTCCAGAGATCGGGTAATGCTACCACGCGGAATATACACTTATATGATATATATATATGCATTTCAATGAATTTGAAACACTTAATCACGATAAACACAGAATTGCATCTACTAGTTCATAATCAATGGAACTAACCGTAATTCATATATGCAACGGGATACATGATAACATTCAAGCATCACAAAACATGCATAAAATACATAATTAAGCACAACAATGATACTTATCTTTTGGCTGGAGTAAATCCACCAACTGCGTGCAGACCTTCCACAAACCTCCCAGCCTTAGATCGCGCTGCTCATCACTCTCAGCAGTAGGTCATCCCTGAGCTAGGACTAAACTCCACCAGGCAAGGGAATTCTAGGCTTGGCAAGGACAACAAGGAAGTTGCACAAAGCAACAGGAAGGATCTTTTATACCAGGAGCCACTTACGCCCACAACCCACAGACCCTCATTCTCCACATGCCTGCTCCACCTCAGAAGGATACACCTTCACTAATACAAGTCGATCGGCTAGTACCCCTCCCTTACCTTGGGCTTCAGCAACAGGCTGGACCAGAAGTCTCAGAGTACTGTAGTTGCTATGGGACTCCCTTCCAGGAGAACTCACTTCCCAACAAACTCTATCACCTGGGAGAGTTGCTCATAGGCCTGACAACCTGCCTCTTCAACTAGTCCTTGACTTAGCTACAGCCGGGTACGTGTGACAACAACAAAAACAACAATAACAATAGAGAACAACGGTTATGGACACCCAAAAGGCAAAAACCTAACGCTAAGTCACAACACGGCTTAGGCAACTACAATTGCGTCGGGCCTCACAGGAAGCAACACAGGACGGTTTCACGGTTTCTGTTTTCAGAGATGCGTGAGGGTATGCAGAGGTCAGACGACGAAGGTCTCAGGTTCATTCGGAGGATGGGAGAATGGACAGGACAAACTCAGACGGAGGATGGTAGAATGACCAACGAACCCCCAACACAGCTGACGCTTAAGCTTTTAACTGCACGAGCCCAGGTCGACACTTGTCTTCCTGGAGCTGCATGCGCTCCATTTAGCCTACGTCCCCTTTCCAGGAACTTAGGATAACAAAAATATATCATGTCCACCTTAGTCTTCGGGAAATAGTATTAAAATATTATTCCTCTAGAGGTAAGACCCCTAGCTTAGCCCCTAGGCCCACATACTTAGCCCCCTCCCTTGCCCAACCTTGTGGAAGATTAGTCCCCCATCATTATTTCTTTGTGGTCGGTCTACATGCAACGATGTTTTTATATTAACAAAGTGCATAATTACATGTACAAAATAGGCTCCTGGCCTTTAACACCTAGGCTCTCCGGCCTACTTGCACATAAGATTTCCAGCTTACAATTTCTCGACCCACCAGCCTACAAAACAGTTTTGCATTGTCCTCAGTGCAACTTACTTACACATATATAATTAAAAAATTCTTCAAAAGCTCCAAGCTTCAGCTGTTGGAAGCCCATTATCCAACTTTACTTTCAAGTACCAATTATGGTATCCATACTGCAGCTGAAACTCAATTGCTCTATTCCATAGAGTTGCTTCAGGAAAACATTCAGCTTATTGTTCCTTGTTACATGCTTCAATTAAACCCCATTGAAAGCACTGAATGGCTGTAGATCCACGATGTTCCATCCATTGATAAACTCTCAGCAGTGCTATGACTCCACAGACGTAAACACTTTGCTCATACACCTATTCATCCGGAAGCAACATTAGAACATACATGCAATATATATACAGTCAATTCTAATAACATTATAACCTGCATACGAATTACGAGATACATATCATACAATGAATAGAGAATTGATACTTATCTTTTGATCGAGAAGACTTCCATATCAACATGGTCTAGGCCAAGGTACCAAACCCCAGCAACATTCCAACCAACAGTCTCTCTTCCCCACATGCCTGTCCCACCCTAGGAGTGTGTAGCTTCATTGTCACACAGTCCATCGGTTGTTACACCTCCCTTTCCTTGGGCTTCAGCAACAGGCCGAACCATAAGTCTTAGAGCACTGTGGCTCAAGGAGTTCCAATTGCCCTCAGAGGTCTCCAATCGGCATCTTCCCCGAGATACTCTTTGTAGTCAACATTCTAAATTTTATCAACATCATATCATCTGCATCACCCACATGCAGTTATCATGAGAGAACATAAAACAATTCATTTAGGAACTCCAACTTAGCTCAAAAAGGAATTCAACTTTTTCTCCAAAACATGAAATTCCATTTCATAATTCTTCTTGGTTGTTTCCATATTAGGAATGCAACCTTCCTTGTGGTTTTCCACAAGCACCAAACTGCATACCGTTTTCATGCAAAGCTTCATCTTTCATACTGCCAACAATTGTCAGTATTTCCTGTACATCATAATTCAATTGCAATATGTACAAAATCTTATGCAGTGATCTTAGAATTTTCCGCACCTAGCAATTCAATCACAATTACCCAACAATTAATAAACTAGAACGACTCGTCATTCTATGCATATGCATGTTCACAGTAATATCTATAAGTTCATTACTTATTTTTCTGAACAAGAAAATTTCCTGTAGTCAATGCTCATGTGACTACTTGACTTGCAACTTCCTGTTGCAATGTCTAACACCTCCCTGAAATGTCCTCAACTTCATGAGTTAACAACATTTCAGTTGTTAGTAACAATTATTTCCATGCAATAATATATATGCATTTACTGACAAAACACATTCAATCATTGCATTTAGTATAAAATTATGTCACTTATTATGCATGAGTGCAATTCTCAATGCATAATTAATCAGTGCACATTGCATTGGATTACATAATGCTCTTTATCTCAGTCATGTATCTCACCATCCATAAGTTGGAATTCAGGCCAATGTGTTGACACATTCTCCACACACTTCCTATTGTCTTCCCAATTAATTGGATGCCTTCCTTTTCAACCTGAACACTACACCAAGATTATAATCTGTGGTGTTCATTAGTGTTAGCAAAAATGTTACAGTCCAAGTTTTATTTAAAGGTATGAAGCTTTTAGTACTTGTGTGGATCATAACCTTTCCATATCCATACTTTGCCATATCCAACCATGTCCTGGTCTCATACATGACTAGCTTACTGGCATTCATTCCTATAACAAGTTCTTATCTTTTAATTATTTGGTTATTACCCCATAACCAAATTAACATGACATTCTACTATGTCAGTGTGTGCATTCATAAGCTAAAATATTTGAATTAATACAGGCCTCCAGTCTTTACCACATCCAGTGGTATGCATTCAATAATATAATCATGTGATTTTATAAAATAACTCTGGTTGAGGAAATTCTTACCTAAATTTCCTTTTAGCAATTATGCAAAAAGAGTAATAAAAAACTCATACCTGCATGATTGCCATTAATAAATTTTATACTACCTAAATGTCTGATGGCAGTAGAATATTTCATGCTTCTTTTATCAAACTTATAACCAACACTTCAGCTCTTTGTTAGTTCCCTTCTTATGCAACAACATCACCAACAACACTTGCAAACATGTAAGCACTCTTTCCTCTAACTGACCCAACAAGTCGTAACAGACTTGCTGCCACATAAATTGCAGCAACTTCTTTCTCCCTATAAAACTTTTCCTTGTTGATCCTAGAAGTCTACAATTCTTCCTGGATTCCTGAATCTTCTTGTGCTCTCATTGTAGTCACTGTACATGACTATTTATGTCCTGATCACTTTCGACGTAGTGCCTCTACCTCAGTGGGTTTTGCTGACCTCCCAGTCAAAGGATCTTTCAATCTTTTGAGTCGAATTGACTCTTCGAGATTGTGATTGAACCCAAAACAATTATACACAGACCCCCTTTTCTCCTTTAGGCGCAGGTCCTGTCAAACCTGCGGGCTATTCCTACACATTTCCAAAACTCCAAGTTTCAGGTGCTAGCCCCTTTTCATTAGCCCTTTCCTTCATATGACCCTGGGCTATGATCTCATGGAAAAATTTGATTGCGGGCGTGGGCAAGAGTGGTTTTAGGCCAACCCGCTTTTCACCCCGCAATTCACCTCCAGTTTCCACGCATCACTTATTAAAACCATGGTATAAATTGCGGCCCACTCTCAGATTTTTAACATCCGAGCAAGTTCTGGCCCCGCAATCCAGCTCGTCCTTTGACCTCCAATTCCTTGGCGATGATCCGCGATCAACGACTACTATCTATCCTCCCTTTTCTACCTTCTTTCCTCCTTCCACACGCGATCTCATATCTACACAATCTGTCGACACGTAGCTCCCTTCCAAATCAATGACTACAATTGATTCCGGCTCTCCGACCCTCAGGAGTTTCAACTCTCAACTATATGCTTTTCCACGTATGACAATATTCCAGAGTGGAAGATATATTGACACATGTCCTCAACAATCGAAAGGTTTTGATGAACTCCGGATCTCCGACCTTCGGGCGTTCTCACGTCTCCACACACATAAATCTGTGAAGTGAATTTCCTCGAAGTGATAGATCTTCTGCCACGCATCCTATCCAAATCAACAACCCTGATTCTCTTCGGGACTTTGACTCTTTCCAACCAAGACCAAATCAACGGTCCTTAGACCTCCTCCTCTATCAATGATCGAGATCTCCTTTGGGACTTTGGCGCTTTCATTCTCTGCTTTCCTCTGGAGTGCTAAGTACCTGGAGTTCCAGATCTGGCGCCACGCGTCCACTTTCAGATCAACGACCAAGATTTACTTCGGATTTTTCTCCTCCTCGTCCACAAACTTCCAAAGTTGTGGATCTTACGCCACATGTCCTCCTTGGCGATGGACGGTCCCAAATCACTTCGGGACTTTGGGACTTTGACAAGTCCACTTATCCTATGCACACAAGGGTTAAGTCTCATGTTCTTACCTCCGGATCCAACGATTGTTGGTCCTTCGCGCTCAGACCTAACGGATGGGATCCGTTCCTCTCCTCTGCGTTTCCTTTGTTCTGTTGGACGCTAATCCAACGGTCCAGGATCCTCCCCACAACCGATCTGATGACTGTTTTTGCTCCTCCTCCTGAGATTTTGACTTCTTCCACCCTAGAATATTTTTTCAGTGTTCAAAGGCTTTGGCCTTTGACCTTTCTCTTGCGAGTCTGCCTCCTGGATCTCGTCTTCGATCTTGTAAGTTTTATCTCTTCTGAGCTTTAGGAATTATAATGAGTCTATCTCCCACGCACTCCTTGCATTATCTCTTCTGAGCTTTTCGGTTTACTTAGTCTCCTAAGGGTCTCAACCCTTCTGTTTCCTTTCAAAGGAAAACTTTGTGCCCTCTTGGAAACCTTTTGCTCAAAGCACACCTTGTTGAGCGTTTTCTACAGAGTGTTCAACAACTCTATGAGTATCTTCCTCTGATACTCTTCTCCCTAAACTCAAAAAATATTTCTCTTTGTGCACACTTGCACTCGCTCGATGCCCGCCTGGCAGAGCCCTACAGAGTTCTCAATGAGTCTATCTCTCTCTGAACTCAACACAGAGTTCTCCCTATGCACTCCTTGCACTTCTGTTGATGAAGGTTCAACAATATCTCTCCTGAGATTCTTCGAGGTTAACTTACCTCTGTCAACCCACTCCTTGCGGACAATGTGCACTTGAAAACTCAAAGAAGAGAAACAATTGAAACTTATTCAATACTTCACTAGTTTACGCATTCAAACCATGAACAACATATAACAACATAATAATGAACAAAAATACATAAACACACTATATGCAGGGAAAACTGCTTTTTTATTATCTTTGTGAGTGTCTCCTAAGCGCTCTGTGAAAATTCGATTTTCTTCTAACACTCGTTTAACTCTGCAAACACAACGTGCAATCAACCGAAATTTGTCAGGCCATCATTCCTTAACAAATCCCACAACATTCATAAACCAATCTGATTTAAGAAAATGTTCAGATTTCATTTTCTTTCCGAGCTCTTCTCTTCTCTGTAATAATTTTCGAACACTAGCCCCTTTCTCTCAGTCCCCAATCCATGTGATCATGGGCCATGACCAAGCGCTAGATCACTAGGTTCTTACTCGGGCCTTCAGCTTCCGAAGATTTCAAAGCACCACACAACAATCTCTTGGAGTTTTAGATTACCAAACTCACGACGTAGGGCGGATAAACCGTCCACGTCTACTCAGAATCTGATGGCTGACACTTACTAACCTCAGGTGTCCGAGTTCCAGATCTTTGGGTCTTTGGGACTTCGAAGCTTTGGAGGATCTCGCATCCACACATCCGAACTATTAATCTTCGAACATTCCCAATCACCTTTGGTGACGTCATTATGTCACATCACTTAGCGTTTTCCAATTGCGGGGGCATGCGACAGTGGTTTGGAGTAATATGCCTTTCATCCCGCAATTCTTTTGACGCTGACATGTAACCCCTCAGTGAAACCGCGGTTTGGATTGCGGGATCGCCTTGAATAATT
This sequence comes from Picea glauca, assembly GCA_000966675.3. NCBI lineage: Eukaryota > Viridiplantae > Streptophyta > Pinopsida > Pinales > Pinaceae > Picea > Picea glauca. The sequence goes on from JZKD02S0124625.1 coordinate 187,071, forward strand.
AACTTCCGTGTGAATTGGGTCCCTGCAATTCCTCCTGGATGTCGATCTGGATGTATCGTGATCAATGCCAGTGTGGGTCCTCCGACCTTTAACTACATTACGTAATATCAACCCCACTAGCCCTCCTCATATGGAAAGCCACATGGCAGAATACTAGTGGCTGATACGTGGCCCATTCAAATGGGTGACACACGTCACGTTCCAAATGCCATTTCAATCTTCCACGATTCGGATTCCACTTACACTTGGCACACAAACCATGTGTCCACGTCACCTCCAGGTGACATCATCATGACTCACCACTTCGGCTCTTCGGGCTTCGGAGCTTCATACTTCGGGAGTTTCAACTCCTCTACGCTCACTTTTCCCAAAGTGCTTTCTACTAGAGTTCACGATCTACCGACGCGTGTTCTCCTTCATGTTCAACGACTATGAGTGACTTCGGCACTTCGGGCTTCGAGAGTTTCAAACTCACAACACTTGCCTCCTCACGAAGTGCTTCCACTTGAAGTAAACGATCTCTTAATCCGTGTCCTTTGCAATGGATGGTTGCGATCTACTTCGGCCTTCGGGACTTCGAGAGTTTGTCACACTCCACACTTGAAATCCTCCAAAGTGACTTTCCCTGAAGTCTCAGATCTGTTGACACATGTCCCTCTTAACAGACTGTCTAGATTAACTCTGGACTTCGGAGCTTCTGAAGCTTTCTCCCTTCATCACTGCGTTTGACCTTTCGACATTGGTTGATCCAACGGTTGAGCTCTTCTCCCAGATCTACGGTGTAGATCCACTTCGGGGATTCAAGATTTCTCTTATTTTTCATCAACTTCACCAAAGTCGTGAAGTCCGAAGGGCTTCCAGGTTAACCCTTCTACACCCTCTCCATATCTGACGATTGTAAGGGTTTTCCCTTCTCTTCTGAGCAGATCCTACGGTTCACATTACTCTGCGGTCCAACACCGCTTCTGTCGTGGTTTTACGATACCGCTACTCCTCCTGAGATTCTTAACACGACCAAGGTAACCTCTTGGCACTCAAGAACATTCTGAGGTTCGAAATTGGTTCCTCCAGATACAATTTCACTTGAACCTTGAGTCCAATGACAACTTACCCAACCCATCCAAGATCCGTGTTGAAACCTTGGGTCAGAACTTGAGTTTTGTCCATTTCGACAACAACTCCTTCTGAAAATCTTGCTTCAACTTCCACTAACATGGCCCATCCAGGCTTAGTGTTGAAACCTTGCTTTGATACCATATTGTAACATCCCCAAACCTCCATAGATCAGGTAATGCTACCACGCAGAATATACACTTATATGATATATATATGCATTTTAATGAATTTAAAACACTTAATCATGATAAACAAAGAATTACAGCTACCAGTTCAAAATCAATGGAACTAACCGTAATTCATATATGCAATGGAATACATGATAACATTCAAGCATCAAAAAACATGCATAAAATACATAATTAAGCACATCAATGATACTTATCTTTTAGCTAGAGTAAATCCACCAACTATGTGCAGACCTTCCACGAACCTCCCATCCTTAGACCGCGCTTCTCATCACTCTCAGCAGTAGGTCACCCCCGAGCTGGGACTAAGCTCCATCAGACAAGGGAATTCTAGGCTTGGCAAGGACAACAAGGAAGTTGCACAAAGCAATAGGAAGGATCTTTTATCCCAGGAACCACTTACGCCCACAACCCATAAACCCTCATTCCCCACACGCCTGCTCCACCCCAGGAGGATACACCTTCACTAATACAAGTCATCGGCTAGTACCCCTCCCTTACCTTAGGCTTCAACAACAGGCTAGACCAGAAGTTTCAGAGTACCGTAGCTGCTATGGGACTCCCTTCCAAGAGAACTCACTTCATAACAAACTCTCTCACCTGAGAGAGTTTCTCATAGGCCTGACAACCTGCCTCTTCAACCAGTCTTCAACTCAGCTACAACCGGGTACGGGTGACAACAACAACAACATGGAAAAATGGTTATGGACACCCAAAAGGAAACAACCTAATGCTAAGTCACAACACGGCTCAGGCGACTACAATTGCATCAGGCCTCACAAGAAGCAACACATGACAACTTCATGGTTTTTGTTTTCATAGATGCGTGAGGGTATGCAGAGGTTAGATGACAGAGGTCTCGGGTTCAGACGGAGGATGGGAGAATGGACATAACGAACTCTAGAGGAGGATGGCAGAATGAACAGCGAACCCCCAACACAGCTGACGCTTCAACTTTTAACTACATGAGCCCAGGTCGACACTTGTCTTCCTAGAGCTGCATGCGCTCCATTTAGCCTACGTCCCCTTTCTAGGAACTTAGGATAAAAAAACATATCATGTCCATCTTAGTCTTTAGGAATTAATATTAAAATATTATTCCTCTAGAGGTAAGCCCCCTAGCTTAGCCCTTAGGCCCACATACTTAGCCCCCTCCCTTGCCCAACCTTGTGGAAGCTTAGTCCCCCATCAATCTTTCTTCATGGTCGGTCTACACACAACGATGTTTTTATATTAACAAAGTGCATAATTACATGTACAAAATAGGCTCCTAGCCTTTAACACCTAGGCTCTCCGGCCTACTTGCACATAATCTTACCAGCTTACAATTGATCGGCTCACCAGCTTACAAAACATTGTTTACAATACATAGTTATAATTGGGGCTCATCCTTGGGGCATTACATGATTCCTCCACCATATCCAACAGATCGTTCCCCACAAGGTCGAAAAAAGCGATGAATAACTCTACGGTGCATCCATCGGGACCTGGGCTCTTATATTTCTTAAAAGAAATAAGCACTTTCTTTAACTCTTCTAAATTGACCGGATTGGCTAGAGAGTTTGAATCTGCCTCTGTAACCATATGAGGAAAGAGTCCAACCTATTTGCATTGTTTCACAGATAATTGTTGTCCCTTTTCTTTGAAGAAATTGTCAAAATACCTCACAGCCTCTGCTTTTATCTTCTCTTGGCCTGTATTTTGTTGCCCAGATGAGTCCACAATTTCCCATATGTGTTTCCTATTTATCCTAAAGCTGGCGAAACGGTGAAAAAACTTTGTGTTTTGGTCGCCGCCCTTTATCCATATAGCTCTGTTGCGCTGCCTCCATAAATATTCTTTTGATTTTAAAAGGTTATTGCATTCCTGTTCCAAGCCAATTAATAACTTTTCCTTATCTGCAGTTAGATCACCGTTGACCCGTTGAAATAAGATCTCATTAATATCAAATTCCAACTGTTCCATTTTCAACAAATTAATCTTGTTCTTTTCACTGATCCAAAGCTTGGTTATATATTTTAACTCTTTTCATTTCCAGAAAATTCTATGTTGTTTTCCACCTTCAGAAAGAAACCAAGGATCCGACCAGGTCTCATGTACAAGAGAGATATATCCTTTATCCGTGAGCCAATGCGGGTTGAGATTAAAAGGATAGGGTTTAAAACTTTCTCTGATCTCTAACTACAAAAGAATAGGTGCATGATCAAATATAAATGGGTATTCCACCCAAGAACGGTGAATACCAACTTTTGTGAGAAGCTCTTCCGATACATAGAACCTCTCTAACCGCTTAGCTGTAGAGTTGGATCCTTGGCGACAATTTCTCCATGTAGGGATGATATTGTCCGGTTTCACATCGACCATGTGATTGTTTTGAAAAAAAGTTTTTAAATATTCAAATAGTGGACCCGACAGTGACGACCCTCCCCAAATTTCACTAGGGGACATGGTGAAATTTAAATCTCCAACTAGAATTAAAGTTTCATGCAACAAAATTCCGCTTTCCTCTACTTCTTTCCAAAAGACCCTTCACTTTGCGCAAGGACCATATGTATTTAGAATAAGAAGCTCACTCTTATTTGCAATGCATTGAGCTGTCAATAATAAGCCACCAACGGATAGACAAGGGACCAGATTAAAGCTTGCAGGGTCCCAAGAAACCATGAGCCCTCCTGAATTCCCAACAATGTTTAACACACATACAACCCAAGATGGTTGGAGGCCAAGCATGTATGAAATCGCTTTTTGTTCAGGAACCAAGGTTTCTTGAAATAATATGATGTTCGGGTGAGTCTTGTCCAAGAGGCATCTCACAGAGGCAGTTTTAAGGGGGGCACCCACCCCTCGAAGGTTGAGGGAAAAAATGATCATTATCTAGCCCTTGCAAGGGCCTTCACTGCTCTAAGTGCCCCACCATCTATGGAAGTTGAAGTAGAATCAGGTTGTTGTGCAGAAGAGGGAGTGACCTTCTTCCTGACACTACGGGTTTTAATGGGTGAGTATTTTATCCCCAAACTGCGTGACCAAGAAAAATCTTTCCCTATGTCTGATACAGTCGGACGAGACATGCTAGCAGAGCCATCTATAGGCTAGTTTTTATACAAATAATTGCCCAAATATGTCGACAAAGGGATAGTGGAGGAGTGGTCCCGCAGGTAAGACAGAAGGGAATCGAGAACCTCGTTTAAAGTGGTGTCAGTTTCCGCGGATTCCTGAAAAACCCGGAAGGATGGTAGAAGAATCAGGAAGGTTAGCAGATGAAGAGGGAGGGGGGCTAGAAGGTAGAGTGAGATCCGACATTGGTGAGGTTTCAGAGGGAGCAAGAGATATTTCTAGAGGAGACGTCAGCCTATGAGAAACAAGAGAGGCACAGGCTGGTTGAGGCAAATTCCTTGCCTCTTTTGAAATCTGTGAAAGGGTGTCTTTATCTGTCAAACC
>JZKD02S0124625.1:201734-220758 GCA_000966675.3 Picea glauca
TATCCCTTATACCTAAAAAGGACAATCCTTCATCCTTCGAGGAATTTAGGCCTATCTCTCTTTGTAATTGTATTCACAAAATGATTAATAAAATTATTGTTGTGAGGGTAAAAAATAATAATTTCATAGTTAATTTAAAAAAAAACAGTTTCGGTTCATGGGAGGCAAATTCATGAAGTTATAGGAGTGGCTCAAGAAGGGTTACATTCTATTAAAAATTATAGGCTACACGATATGATTATAAAATTGGAGCTATTCAAGGCCCATGATAGACCTAATTGGTTGTATCTCATGCTTATCCTAATCCACATTGGTTTTTGGGTCTACATGGTGAACTAGATCATGGGATACTTATCATTTGTTTCCTTTGCAATACTTATTACTAGCTTTGCATGAGATTTTTTCAGGCCAAGCAGAGGACTAAGGCAAGGCTACTCTTTGTCACCTTAATTTGTTTTTTTTTTAATTATTGCATGAGGGTTAAGTAGGAAAATGATATAAGTTAAGAGATCAGGTGTCTTAGGTGGTATTAATATAAGTGTTTCTTTCTACGTGACTCACCTTCTATTTGTAGATGATTTGTGGCTATTCTATCATGGTTTTTTTGAACACTCAACCCACCCTCAAAATTCCTAGAATTTTTCGGTACCGCTTTACTTCATTTTCATTTTCAGACTTTGATTTTGTCTAATTATAACTTGTTTTAAGACTTTCTCTTGAATGACTTCTGCTCATTTTGTTGTATCCCAAGCCTAATTTGAATAAATATCCAAAGGAAGAAAGCACAATTAGTTTCATTTTTGAGAGAAAGGGGTTTATGACTTAGTTATTTTGAAGATCAGTGGAAAAACCTGTCAAAAGTCCTGACTTTCTCGACCCCTGAAGGGAAAATTTTCCAATCGTCGACAGTGCATTAGGCGTCGACCGTTTCCATATGTGAAACCCATAATAGGCAAGCACACTCGCCAATCGTTGATGTTCATCGGTGGTCAACGTCGACCGTTGAACATTGCGAAGCTTGTAGAGGTAAGCTTTAAGATCGTTGACGCCAATGTACCAAACCTAGCAAAGTGACGTGGTCGTTCGCCACCAACATTGAGTCGATCTTGGTCGTTGATACCCAAATGTAACAACCAATTAATTGCTTTTAATTATTATGATTAATTAATTTTAATTTAATTCAATTAATAATTGAGTTGAAGGAATTTTTTAATTATCTTTTAAATTTAGTAATGCAACAACAAAAGAATTATTATTTTATTTTATTAAGGGAGGATAAATAATTAATGACAAAGATAATGCAGATGGAAAATTTATGAGGGGGAGGGAGTAGTTGGATGGAGGGGGATAAGGAAGGGTGTTGGGTGCATTGGGGAAGGGGAATTTGCAGAGGAGGGGAAGGGAGATTTGAGAAGGAGAATTGGAGGAAAATCCTGGAGGAGTTATGGAGCTAGTGGACTGGTTACTGGGATTTTGGGCTCGAGGCCCAGGAAATCCAATTTCCTAGAGATAGGGAGACGAAGAGGCTCTGTTCCTAGCTGGTTGGGAGGAAACAGTTTCAGGCAGGAAATTTTGGGCAGTTTCAGGCAAGCAGTTGCAACAGGACAACCTCCTTCTTCAAGAGGTATTTCATTGTTATTACTCTTTATTGTTATTCACTGTAAACAATTAATTTATGTTATTGTTTTTATGAATAAAGGATAAACATATATGTATATATACACACCCACATCTAGAACTGAAGAAGAAAATTGATTTACTTAAATAAGAAAGAGTAACATATTTATTTGATTAACAATTTATTGGTATAACCATGAATCCTTGAGTAGAGGGCATTGTTACACCGAAACTGATATTTTATTGATTTAGGCTTGATGAATGTCCACGTCATCTTTGACATGTCATATGCCACATGGACTTCTATATTTCCACATCATCAAGGTAACCATATATGGCCATGTCAACTATGCCACGTCAGTCCATACGATTCTTAAGTTCATCGATGTGTGGAGAAATATTGTGACAAAGTCAGAAAACGTAAACGACATGAAAGCTTTCCAACGCCAGTGAAGTTCATCGGTCATCGGCAAGTCACGTTTTGGTTTGCAAAAATTGAAGAGGCAAGTATCTTTGCTGACACCGATACTTCATCAGTCGTTGAAAAGAAGTGTGCTCTGTTGCGAAAATACGATAATGAAAGTCCCCATGTCGATGGTTTGATGTTCTATCGGTGTCGAACATTCACTTTCCCAAATTACCCTTTTCAACTCATACAAAATTGTGTTGATAGCCGAATTCGTTAAAGGTGAGCTTTTAATCCGGACCATCTATATTATATCGTCGGCTGATCCTGACCATTGAGAGCCCAAACGAGAAATTGGTTGTTCACGTAGGTTTTATCCAAAATCGTATCCACATCTGGTTATATCACCATATGATGGAAAATTAAAAACATGCCACATCATATTTAACACTCCCAATAAACATGTTGCATGACTCATGTGCCACATCACCACCTTGAAAAACGTGCTACATTACGATAACCAAAAAGGAGAAATTTTCTACATAATGTTTTGTTAGGATCGGTGGATAGATAATGCCACGAAACAAGTTCGAACTATCGATTAGCTCACATCCCTGAACCTTGACAAAGATGTCACTATGTGCCAAATCACATTGATTTAAAAATACCGATGAACTAAGACTAGCACAACCGACTTGCAGCTGGAGAATGCCAAAAGGTATTGGCCACTGAAACGTCGTCGTGCTAGTTGAAATGACGCCCAGCTTCCACTGCGTCCAACTACCACTGCCGTAGCTACCACTGCGTCCAGCTACAAACGCTTAATCTCAAGGAACGTGGCAATGCAAAGTTTTATACATATTATTTTTTCTTAATCAGTTAACCTGTCAATCAATGGTTAGAGAAGTAATTTCTTAATCATATTAAGTAAATGTGAAAAAGTAAACAAGGTAACATAAGTATTCAGAAATTCAAGGAAGTTATGAGCATTAAATTTCATTCATTGATTAGAGAGTACAACTAAGAATATGCCAGCATCTTCAATTGTTAGCCATAAGATTAGAATTTTAAATTAAAAGGTGATTAATTGTGCCCATTGTCAATAGGTGTACACCTTTCGGCGTAATAACGGTCTCCTTGCGTCGTTGTTTGACGTAACTTATTAATGTCGAACTTGTCGTAGGTGTTCCATTCAAGCCTCTAAGATTTTAGAGATTTCATTGTATTCAATGAGTGTAAATGCCAGATTTGATCGATAGAAGGTAGGGTATATGAGCACAACCATTCCTTAACTTATGCATTCTTTCAATTAAGCGTTTGGGAGAAATCCTCTAGTGAAGAATTTCTAAGAAATAGACGTTGCACATAGTATAGCTTGGATATTGCTGAAATTCCAATTGTGGTGATTGAAACCAGTAAATGTGAGTTTAATTTTTTATTGTTTATCTAGGTATACATGTCAGTTTGATAATTGTTTCATTTCTCACAATTGTGGATAAGCTGCGAATTTAACTATGGGTTATGTGCAATAAAATGTCGTTGCGAAGACCGACAACTTGATAGTCCCCAAAAACACCCAACGGGAAGAACATATAGACTTATGAAGCTTTGAGTCGAGCCACTGTTGAAGAATCGAACCCTGTTTCAAAGGTAAAACTTGTGATTCAGATGCTCCAGAAGAAGGTTATCACTCAGCCATCGTTGTATAAATACACTGATTTGGGCACCGCATCCAAGGTACTTCTACCCACCTAGAATGATTTGTATAAAAAAATACATCACTCAGATTTTCCGGAGTTTACACCCCACAGTGACCCAGAAGTTAGAATCCTAGATGACCAAGTTTTTATGAACATCAAATTCTCCCTATTGCACATGGTTTCCTCCAGGACCCTTGTCTTACCTTACATGGAGGCTTTAGAATGGATAATCAGTCACAGAGATGCCAATAAGTGTTTGATAAATGATGCACAAGGGAAGTGTGTGGCATTTTTTTTTCCAGTAGAAATAAAAAATACTATAAGCTCAAGGAACCGAAATTTAGGCTAAACAATGATTTCTTGGTTAAATTCTATCAAAGGAATGATACCAACAAACTGCTAGCTTCCTAGTGGAAAGAGGACACAAAATTCGTAAATAGAGCTATTGGGTGGTATAGTATTGTGAACCTAAGAGAGCCCTACATTCATTTAATGGCATTGATATATCGTTTATGTGGGGAGAAAGACTGATCTAGGTTCTATGAATCTTGGATTCCCCTAGCCTACACTGTGGAAATATCGGGAAGTATTTTCAATTGGGAGCCATCATCTCCAAACAGCTAAGTACCAGAATATAGTAAGCCCAAAACCCAAAGCCAAGAGATATACCCTCCTTCTATATGGCATCTTATTTGCTAGATGTAATTTGTGCCAGAAGCATCTTTTCAGGAATGAGCTTCAGTTGGCATGTATCAAAGCTACCTGTGCATGTATATTTTAGTGCCCTATGGGAGAATAGGTACAAAAAAGACTATGCCATGATATGTGGTGAGTTTCTAGCCAGATTACACTTCATCATTTTCAAACAAGAGTGCCAAAGGCTCTCTAAGTCAACCAAATACATAATCTCCTTTATTGGACACTGGTATCTGGAGGAGAAAAGTACTTATCTAAAAACATTTGGAGCCATTGGAGCTCCACCTCTGTTTTTGACCTATGTGTCAGACCGATTGGTCCTAGGAGAAATTTGCTATCAAACCATTTTGCAAGGTTTCAATGTTTCGTTGGTGAATGAAAAGAAGAGTTTTTTCATCCCATATGGCTTCCAAATGGGATAATACTTTGTAAAAGATACCACACATGCAAAACAAGAAGGCCTAAGTCACTTGGAATATAGGTTCCTAACATGCATATGCCACAATAATGACCCTAAGAATTTAGTATCCAAACATGCCGGGAAGGTGGTATCATATTGGCCATATGCACACGATAAATTTGAAGACAAAGCCTTCACAGAAAATGCATAGGACTGGGACAAAGTGCTTCAAAGGAGATCCATTCCATAATTGACTTGGTTTAAGTCCATGTCAATGGATGAACATGTTGAGTTAATCATTCAAACAACTGAAGCAGTTGTAAAAGCACAGACCGAAAGACCTGGAGGAGAAAGACTTCCAACAGAAGTCGAGATGAGAATTCGTGAAGATGAACAAAACATAGAAACTGAGGGATTAGAGTAGCCAAGGGGAACTAAAGAAGATGCAAATCCATGGGGGGTTGAGCAGAGGCCTCAAGGAGGAATCACACTGGAAATGGTTAGCACTCAAACATAATTATGCATAAGGCAGGTGCAAATAGAGCAACTGGGAACAATTGTAGGATATGAGAGTTTGACCAGGGCACCATACACAACAGTCTTGGCACCTATAATTTCAAATTTAATAATGATTTATAATGATGATAACGATGAGATGGACACTTTTGGGGTTCCCATTTTAGATGAGTCCAAGGAAGGGGAGGAAGTATGTCCAACTCTTAAAAGAGCACAACTAGAAGGAGGGGTTGTGACAACTAATACAACTAAGAAAGTAGCGACACCTCCAAAACAAGGATCATAGTCACAAAACAAAGAAGAAAAGGTTCAAGATGAAGAAGGTAGAAATGGGGATTAAGAGCATAGCTCGAAAGGTACCACCTCTAAGGAAAAGGACAATGAAAATGGTGAAGATCATGACAAAAAGAAATAAGATGTTGTAGGAAGAAAGGATGAATATGAGGAACAAATCACCTATCCATTAAGTGTAGAAATTGTAACTAACCCTCTGGCCACTTCATTTCCTAAGGAAGTAGAATTACCAACAGTGACAAAAAAAAAATGTACCGGAAGACAATACAACCCTAGAGAAAACAAAATATGTATCTATAGAGGCAGGGACATAACCCACCGACAGTTCAGATCAACCTTCCATGGCACCAAGCCAAGAGTAACCAACATGTGGAGAGAGAGGGAAACTAAGAGGTCAAGCATCAATAGTTGTTAAAGTTAAGGCACTTGTCTTGAAACATTTTCATACTACGAGTAGCCTAGGAAATATGCTAGCATGGTGTGGCCAACAAATACCGGATCCTATAGATGAAGTGGAAAACATTGAGGCTATAGCATATGATTGGAAAAGACAGTTACTGGTGAAGACGACAAGCAAGAAGAGAAATCTTACCTTGGACAATGTTGTAATTGTAACTATTGAGGAGACCATGTTTGATGCTAAGAAATCCAAGGTAAGTGAATTGTTGGGGGCAAGGATGGCCTTATCCAGTGCCACCACCGATGGAGCCAAATAATATCAAAGAGAAGTAGAGGCCATGAGAAGAGAGCTTGACCATATCAGACATAAGGTTGAGTATTATCAGAATACCACTCAAGCAATCATAGTCCTAAAGGAATAATTCATGGAAGAATATAGGAGGTATAAGTTGGAAAGGGACAATTTCATGGCCAAAACTGTAAATTATTAGAAGGAGACTTTTCTAGCCTTGGTGGCACAGAAAGATATGTTTAGGTGGTCTTAACGGGTGCACAAATCCCTGGATTAGATTGAATATGTTCAAAAAATCCAAAAGGGATGAGGAGGGGAGGAACATGGTGTCAGAATTCTCATTGGGAATAACATAGAAATAATACAAAGAGAAATTGAATACTATACCTAAGCAGTGGTTGAACCACAATGGAAACTGTTGGAAAGATTGGAGGAATGTCTCAGGAGCTTGGAGGAAAGAAATGAGAAAATGAGAGAGATTCAATTCCCCGATTTTGGCTCACTAGAAAATTTTCGAGACCTCAAAGATATTATGAAACAACATGTGGTTTGGGATCAACAATATGAGTTGAAGGTCCTTCAAATAACCACCAGGGTGAGAGGACATGTTAGGAGATTCGTGGAAGGACCAATGAAAGCATCGGTGGTTTTACAATACATGGTTGCTAGGCTGTATGTGTTTAGACAACACACTATGGAAATGAAGAAGGTGCTAAGCACCCCAATGTATCAGTACCGATTCCCTTACACACACATGTGAAAATCTCTTCGCCCGATGGTCTGAATATGATAAGGAAAACCCGTTGGAGTAATCACCTAAGCAATTGAAATACGATTGTAGGAGTACACGTGAATTAGTCCACATCGCTATATGTTTTATTTAATTAGACTAGACTTTAAAGCTATTTTTAGACATTTCAATTTTGATAAATAAGGGAATTGACCATGCGAAAAAGGGTCTATGGTTTTTGCATGAAATTTCTTAATTGGCGTGAAGAACTATTTCTCACTACGATTATTTGAGAAGTTCCATGAGAGCCAGATCTGTGGATTGTTTCCGCTTTTGTTTAACGACTACATGAATTCAATAAGATCGTCATTCTTTTGAGTTATCTTGAGTGATTGATTGATATTTTAATGAAAGTTAGTGAAAATAGTTGTGTTTTAATTTGTTACATATAAGTACAACTTAGAATTATTTCTTGTTAATCTTCTTCTTATGTATTTTTGCATGCATGTCATTTCTTTATGTTTTTGAAATATTATTTCATGGTTGATGATTCATAGTATTATTGCTTGAATTATTCAGTTGTAGGTATTGTTTACATATTGTTGTCTAAAGGTTATCCCGAACCCATATTTCTTTAAAAAAAATCAGTCTTCTTAAGAATAATCTTATTCTCTTGCATCAAAACAAAAAAGAAATAATCATTTAAAAGACATAAATAGTTTGAAAGGAACATTCAGAAACAAATATCTGATCATTAAATCCCATCAAAAAATTGTCGAATCACAAATCCAGAGAATCACACTACTCCAAATGAAGACGAGTCTAATTGAGCCTCATCTTCGAGTGTGATTCCTATTGTTGAGCTAGAGGGAATCCAACCCCCTCAACAGGTTCCAGAAAATATGTAGATAAACTTAGGGTATTTTTGGCATGTGTATTACATCATCAAGCATGGAGATAAATTTGTAGAAATATTCCATTTCCTTTAACAAAGTGGAGGAGGATCATGAGAGAAGAACTCTTGGGATTTTTTCCTTTCAGAAGGTGGACCTATAGGAAGGTTTTAGTTACCTAGGGCCTTTGTTTAAACCAAATTATTACAGGAAGAGATATAGGAAGTGATTGATTAAGAAGGTAGAAAAAAGAACTAAGATGTGTTGTAACAAATGGTTGTCCCTTACAAGAATATTAATATTACTTAGGACAATCTCATAGGCCATACATGTTTATTGACACACTTTGGCTTACATTTTAAAAGGGGTTCTTGAAACTACCAAGAAGGTACGCTTTTAATTCCTCGGGATAGAAAAAGAAAAAACATTTGACAAACCCTAGTAAAGTGGAAATCATTGGCCAAGCCTAAAGAGGCAGGTGGGTGGGGTCGAAGAAAATCCACTTCTTTGGGAAGTCTCTAGCAACCAAAAGCTTAAGGAGGTTGATTTTTAAGGATGGCTTATGGAGGTAGGTGATTTTTTAAAAGTATATAGAACATTTTTCAATAAAAGAATGGATTAGACACGAGATTAAACCTATTATAAAAGTGTCAATGTTTTGGAAGGCCATAGTTCAATCCTTCTCCTTAGTGGGTAACTATCTAGCTTGGGAAATTGGCAAAAGGGGATAAATTAAGGATAGGATCATATCCATAGGTTGGCATGGAGAAGGCTATATAATATATGAGGAGTTGATTGACACTTTGAAAAATCAAGGTAATCTTAAAATTGATTAGGTTATTGATCCTATCACTACTACATCGTGCTCTCAAGGTTGGAAAAATGCAAAAGAGTTAATTCTATCTAAGGTGGAAGCTGAGAAGTGGAGGGGTTATGTTGTTCATATATAGAAGAACCATATTACACTTAAAAAGGAGGAAGACCCTAGTATGGTCAAATAATATAGCCTTGGGGATTTGTACTCCTAGGATGGGGCACAAAGTAATGTGTTTGTTGAGGATACACAAGATGGAGTAGTTTGGTGATGGAAGGCTTTGTGGAAACTCAAAGCTCCACTCAAAGCCAAAGTTTATATGTGCCTTTCCTTAATAAATGAGGAGTTAACATGGGAGGTCCTATAAAAATGGGTCATCGATGGACCTAGATGTTGTACTATGTGCAATCAAGCCTTAAAAACTATAGATCATTTATTAGTTAAATCTACATTTTCAAGTGAGGTCTAGTTGGATATGGAAGCAATAACATGGGTGAATGATGGGTGGCAAGGTATATCACTTGAAGAATGATTGAAAAATTGGATTCAAAAGAAGGAACTAAAGGCCTGTAGAGCACTACTAATAGTGCTATCTTAGGGTTTTAGGCTTGCTAGGAACTCATAAAGATTTTAAAGGAAGTATATTCCCCCCTTTTAGTGCACTTCCAAATTAGGTAAATATTTCAAATTTTAAAGTTACTATAAATCCAATCAAATATAGGATATTTTTTAATCTTCCAATCTCAAATACTGCGGGATGTAGCTATTTTCATGGGGTTAGAAAAGAAGATCAAGCAATGAGTGGTGTTGGAACCATACTTTATCTCAATGATTCCCATTGGTTGAAATCCAAATTTGTAGTAGGGTAGTTTCAAACAACTGCACAAAACTATTTTCTTTGAAAGTTTTGATAAGAATAATAGTAAAGGAGGGGGTTTTGGACCTTCGAGTCTTTGGTTATTCAACTTTGATAACCAATTGGATAGTAGCCAGGTTTTTGTTGGAGAACATGCACCTACAATTGATATTTGAGAAATTAAATAGGTTGGAGTTGTCATTTCATAATATTTTCTTTCAACATGTTTATTGAGAGTTTAGCTCTGAAATTGATGTTCTATCTAAGGAGGGTATATTGTTGCAACCCTTCTCAGGTTTTTTTTTATGGAGAACATGAATGGGACTATTCACTCAAAGAGGCCAATGCTAGGCTTTGTCCCATAATTTACCATGTTATCTTAGTATGTAAAGGACAAGTGGCCTTTTATCATCCAAGTAATGATTTTGATGTAGATTTTTGTTTTCTTTTAAAGGATTGTGTATTGTGATTTTAATATGTAAGGAGGTTTATGAAAGCTAGTTGACAACCTATACATGTTTTTTGTTGGAATAGTGAAAGCATAGTTATATCATGACTAATAATAGGTATATGATGATGAGAATATTAAAATGTAATTTTCCTTTTCTAGAAGAGATTTTGTAATGTACCCAACTCCCTTGTTGGGCCATGTTACTACTAAACTAACTAACATACCGATTCAAATGTAGAAATATACACAACACAACATAAAATCTCATGCAATTATCAATAAATTTAAATTCGTGAAATCATGTAATTAAACGCATACAACAACATCCATACATACAAAATACAAAGTAAATGCAACATTCAACCATAACATTAAAACTGTAAATGACACACAATGGTAAAAACACTTATCTTTCAAAAATGTTTTACACAATCAAATGCATATGAAGGGTGTTCTAACCAACCATAGATTATGATACTCCAATTCTCTCATTAACAAGTCACCCCCGAGCTAGGGCTATGAGTCCAAAAGGATGAACAGGCGCCTACAGGTGTCTACATTCCACTATAACAACTCAAAACTCATTAAAACGCAATGGAAATGACTCCTATAACAACTCCAACTACCCAACTCTCTTCCCCATCAGTCTTCACAACCCAAGGGATGATATTTCCTTCTCTACACCACAGTTCCTCAGAGAATCTCCATCCCCTCTAAGGCTCCAACATAGACTCGCCAGGAATCTCTCTATTGGGGGCTCTAGGAAATCTAGCTACAACAAGAGTGCTCACAATATCCTTTACATAGGATCTTCACGTAATTTCTCACCAGAAATCACTCATAGGCATAAAAACTTCATTCTCAACATAATTACCATGTTCAACAAGTTATCTTCAATACCCACTATGGTTACCTACTCATTTCCAGCACTCACCTATGGTTTTCCTCACTTCTTGCTAACTGTAAAAAATGTCTTCCTTCCTACTTGAATTTCTTCTTTTCCCATGCTTGCTTGAATCTTACTCTTCCCCCAAGGATGATTACACTCAACCCATGTTGTCATAACTGAGTGAGCTCAATTTCTCACCCAACCTCTTACATGAATTGAATGATTGATTGTTCAATAAGTCAAAGGGATAAATGCCTAAATGAAAAAGTGATTTATGAAGATGGCTTACGACTTAAGGCATGTGGAAACCCCTAAAAACCCACATCATGCCCCCTCTCTTATGGAATCATAGCCTCCCATTACTTTGGTCTTTAATAGTTTAGCAACTGGTGATGTATTTCATTTTATTATTTTTCAATGTACAATGATTACATATTACATTGCTTAGTCCCTCCTCGCCATTCATAATATTTACAATTATACAATGCTACATTGAGTATCAAAACTGGGGTGTTATAGATCTTGGCAGCGCCAACAAATAGATTAGTTGAAAGAAATTCCTTTTGACAATAAGTATTTTGAATGCTAGAGATAACATATGCAACATCTTTAATTTTTATAGCTAGCAAAAAGTAATGAGTTTTTTTCCAAGGAAAAAAACAACAAGTATATGAGAGTGATATTATTATGTATTAAAAGCTTGGAGTTGAATGAATCATGTGATCTTGTTATCTATATATAAATTTCTTGGTGTGACTCTTAATTGTGCCATAAAAATATCACTATTTAGTTGTTGTGAGTCGTGATCAAATGATTTGCTCTTACAATCATGTAGTGTATTGTCAAATTGGAAAAAATCATAAGAGGTGATGTCATTGTGGACATAACTTATAAACTTATCTTGATAGATGAGTGAAGTTATTTGACATTAATCATACCATTGATGGACCAATGCAAAAGGCATTAGCATGGGAAACTGAAAAAATTGAATCTATTGCTACCGAGGAAGACTAGTTTTTATGGTTGTGGAGTTGGTCTTGTGAAAATTTGGTAGGGTGCAATTGCAACATAAAAAACACTTTAAATTGGCCTATCATAATACGAAATGAGAATAAGTAGAAATTTCAATGCAAAACAATAGTCTTTTTACTACACTCTATCACTTTTGCTTGACCCTAACCCAAGAAGATACAATTACCCTTATCTAGTAAATATATTGCTTAACAAAGCCTTCAACTCCTCTCCATTCACATTAACAAAACCAAGAAGGGAAAACATCCTCAGCCTACCATTAAAACCTCCAACGTTATCACTATTCGTAACAACAATGAAGAGCTCTCTTTCTTAGACAAAATACGAGAGATCACTTTATTTTCCAAGTGTTATATGTATGTAATTGCATGTTTTACAACATATATCTTGTCCATCTGCTTGCCAATTTCAATTATTCAACCATTGAATTGAACTATGAATTATGATTGATGGTAGTATAATTTTTAATTTCAAAGGAACATAAAGCTAAGTTCAAGTTGTCTCACTATCGATGTTTGCACTAACATTTCAATCTACAATGTGGCTAACATATTTTTGAGGATATCCATGGAGAAATGGTTCGAAGTTGAGTTGGATTTCTAAAGAATTTGACATTATTTTAGTTTTGGAAACTTGGAAGTATGAGGAATGTCACGTCCCTAATATGGAGGGGTTTACTATATGGTCACTATGGAATAAATTCATGGTCAACATATTGTCAAGGATATCCATGGAGAAAGGGTCCTAAGTTGAGTAATTTTTGTAAATAAGTGTAGGTTAGCTATTTACATACAGTGCCATATATTAAAATATTTATATGCTTTTGGATAATTTAGTTGAGAAACCCTTAGAATGAATCCTCTATAATGGTCTCTTAAGTCCATTGTCTTGAATAATGCCATATTCAAATTTGAAAAACTTTGAGTATGTCCTAGTAGAAACAAAAAAAATATAGTTGTGGGTTTTGCTTAGCCACTAGCCACTAAATCCTAGTAGTAAAAAAAGAAAACATGATTGGATATAACTTGGCTCCTAGCCACTAAATCCTATGTTTTTGTGACAAAAAAATAAAAACAGATGAATAAAGCCTTAGATATAGAGGGGATCTGTAATATACCAGATATAAAAAGTATGTAGAACATAAATAAAATGCTAGAAATGGCAGAATAACAATAATATAACCTGTATAATCTCCACAATAACACATAAATGATATAAGAACAACAACATAAATAACACTTTGATTCAGAGAGAAATGTTCATGGGCCTCTTCGAGGGGGAAACCTCCAGTCGAGCAACGTTCTATTACAATAATCTCCAAGCTAGGGTTCTCATACCCTCGACTCCTATTTATACTAAATATGTCTATCAAAAGAATCATCTAGAGGAAGATCCTTCTAGAAGCGGAAGCTTCTATTAGGTCTTCTTACATCCGCCTTATTCTATTATTAATATTGACATTTATTACATCTGAATATATTGTTCTACCTATGTGCGGGTTAGGACCCTAACATGTCCGCCCCCTTAAAAACAACCTTGTCCTCAAGGCTTGAAATGTGGAAATTGTTGCAGAATGGTAGCTGGTTCCCAAGTGGCATCTGTTGGAGTTGTATCTTTCCACTGGACTAGCACTTCCTTGATGGTTCTCTGACATAGGCGATGCTCACGCTGGTCAAAAACTACTTGTGGTTGTAGCCAAATGGATCCTTCTTCAGTTAACTCGGGAAGGTTGGTTTGAATTTGGCACTTAGCTCCAATCACCTTCTTTAAGCATGAAACATGAAAACCAAGATGTAGCTTCGAATGGCTGGGCAGAGCTAACTGATAGGCTACTTGTCCCACGCGCTTGAGAACTGTATAAGGACCATAAAATTTGGGCGCTAGCTTATGACAATGCTCGACCTTGAAGGAAGTTTGCTTGTAAGGTTATAGTCGAAGAAACACCTGATCCCCTTCTGCAAATTGACGTTCAGAGCGACCTTGATCTGCTTGTTGCTTCATGAGATTCTGTGCCATGACCAAATTCTCTTTGAGGGTACGAAGAATAGCCTCTCGAACTGTAAGTGTGTGCTCAACTGCCTGGACCTTCGAGGCACCTGGTAAGTAGGAGAGAACTAAAGGTGGATTCTATCCATATATCGCTTCAAAAGGAGTCATGCATGTAGTTGTATGGCAGGAAGTGTTGTACCACCATTCAACTAGGGGTAACCATTGAGCCCACTGTTTTTTATTTTTCGAGGCAAAACACCTCAGATATGTTTCCAAACACTTGTTGACAACTTATGTTTGACCATCAGTCCGGGGATGATAAGTTGTGCTGAGATGCAATTGGGTGCCTTGTAGCTTGAATAGTTCTTGCCAAAAATTGCTTGTGAAAGTTGGTTCGCGGTCAGAAACAATAGAGTGTGGCATGCTATGAAGCTTGAAGACATGATCCATCAAAATTTGAGCCACTGTGGACACTGTAAATGTGTGTTGAAGAGCGCAGAAATGAGCATACTTGGAAAGGCGATCAACAACCACCATGATGATTGATTTATTTCCCGATTTGGGTAAGCCGGTAATAAAATCCATAGAGATATCCTTCCAAATAGCAGGTGGAATCAGAAGTGGTTGTAGTGTGCCCAGAGATTTGACTGTTTCTCCCTTGTTGTGTTGACACACATTACATTCAAAGACAAAATTACGGATGTCTGTTTCATACCATCCTAGAAAAAAGAACGTTTGACCCTGTCATAGGTTTTGGTGAACTCGGAGTGCCCCGTTGTGGGTGTAGCATGAAGCTCAGAATGTACTGTGGATTTAAGCTTGGATTGTTTACTTAAATACAAACGGCCTTTGTATTGAAGCTCATCTTGGAGCCAAGAGTACCCTGGGGAAGCTGGAGCATTGGACTGCAATTATTGGATCAGATGTGAACTTTTGAGATCTTGTAGCCATTCTTGGCGAATGGCTTGGAGCCAATCTGGTACAATGAAGGAAAGAGAAAAAAGCGAGCCTTCATCTTCATATTTTCGGGAAAGTGCATCTGCAACCACATTGTCTTTGCCTTTCTTGTAAATGATCTCATAATCATATCCAAAGAGCTTAGTCACCCATTTTTGTTTCTCCAGGGAGGAAATGTGTTGTTCCAGAAAATACTTGAGGCTTTGATGGTCTGTCTTAATTTGGAAACATTGCCCCAATAGATAAGGGTGCCACAAATCAATGGCATGCAAAATAGCCAACATTTTATTTTCATAGATGGATTTGCCCAGATTTATTTCAGATAGTTCCTTGCTGGTAAAGGCCAGAGGTCAACCCTCTTGCATAAGGACAACACCAATTCCTTTCCCTGAGGCATCACATTCCAACACAAAGGTCTTTGTGAAACCAGGAAGGGCCAGAACTGGAGTGGTGCACATGGCCATATTCAAGGTTTGAAAAGCTTGAGCAGCCACTGGATTCCAAGTGAAAGAGTTCTTTTTTAGGAGAGCAGTCAAAGGTGCATCAATCTTTCCATAATTCTTAACAAACTTGCGATAATACCCTGTTAAGCCTAGAAATCCACGCAAGCTTTTGAGAGTCTTTGGGTGAGGCCAGTCTTGCATAGATTCATTTTTTTTCAGATCCACCCTGACACCATCCTTTCCAACCAGATGACCCAAGTATTCTACTTCTAAGGCGCCAAAAGTGCATTTAGACTGTTTCAGGAAAAGTTGGTGCTGAGAGAGTAGATGGAGAACGCGATCCACATGAGCAAGATGGTATGTCCAGGTTTTGCTATAGATGAGGATATCATCAAAGAAAACTAAGACAAATTGATGGAGAAAAGGACGGAAGACATGATTCATGAGGATTTGGAAGGTGGAGGGGGCATTACACAAGCCAAAGGGCATGACCAAAAACTCATAGTGGCCCTCATGAGTTGTAAAGGAAGTCTTGGGAATGTCTGCCTCTTTCATACGTATCTGGTGGTAGCCCGAACGAAGATCAAGTTTAATAAATAATTGGGTGCCACTCAATTCATCCAGGAGGTCATCAATGACAGGAATGGGAAATTTGTCTTTAATGGTCAGTTTGTTGAGGGCACGAAAGTCAGGACACATTCGCCAAGAACCTTCTTTCTTCAGGACCCTGACCATGGGAGAAGAGTAGGGGCTCGTACTAGGGCGGATAACACATGCATTAAGAAGTTTTTGGACCATTTTCTCAATTTCATTTTTTTGTGAAAAGGGGTGACGATACAGACGGATATTGGGAGGAAGGATTCCGGGTACAAGGGGAATAGAATCATCATGAACACCACGGGAAGGAGGGAGTCCTTGGGGAGTGGAAAATACCATTTGATGTTTAGAAAGGAGGGCTTGGAGGTCTTGCGGCACCAAGGGTGTCTATGTTTCTTGTATGGCATGGAGTTGGGCAATAACACCAGAATGACCTTTTTTGAGAAATTTTTCCATGCGATGGGAACTAATGATCTTAGGTGAACCAGTGGTGATACCTTGGAATTTATATTGGTGGCCCTCTTGATCGAATTGCATGGTTAATTCCTTAAAATCCATGAGAATGGAGCCCAAAGTCCTTAGCCAGTCTGCACCCAACACAATGTCACAACCACCCATGTCGATAGCAAACATATGAGATTTAAGGTGGTAGTCACCAATTTGGAGACACACATTTTCACAACGCCCTCCACATTTCATGGAACCACCATTGACAATCATGATTTAGAAATTGTTGACGACATGGATGTAGCAATGAGTTTCTTGGGCAATGCGGCGATGAATAAAATTATGAGTGCTTCCACTATCAACCAGAATGATGACCTTCTGATGCTTGATGTAACCGATTATCTTGAGGGTTTGGGGAGCGGAGAAGCCAGTGAGAGCATTGAGGGAAATGACCGGTTCTACTTCGGGAGGGTCTGAGGGAGGGGTTATGTCAGTGGTTTCAAGTGACTCAGACACAAGGGGGGTTTCAACATCCTCTTCCGAATTATCCTCGGAAATGGCGTTCAACCATTTGAGCCCTGGTCAATTTTTGGATCTTTAGTGGGGCAAAGGGAGTAGTGGGATTTACGGGTTTAGGGCGAGGGATAAAGGAGGGTTTTCGGTTTTGAGAAGATACAACCTATTGTGCTTCTTTATCTCTTTTAGTAGCCTCCACCCAACTCTAAGGCCAAGCCATGAGGACATGGGCTCGAATCTCATCCTTGAGGCCACTGATAAAACACTCTTGGAAAAAGGCATCAGACATGCCCTCTGTTCGAAAAGCCAGGCGCTCAATGGAAGCTATAAAGTCTTCCACTGTTTCTGATTGTTTCAACTTTGTCAAACGACCCAAATGGTTGGTGTTAGTGTCAAATCATTCATAAATCTCTACCACAAAGTGTTTCCAAGCAATATACCCTTGACGTGAAGTTTTTCTCCATTGCCACCATTGCCAACATTCTTGATCTAGATGGAGAACACCATACCGAAGTTTGGCCAAGTCATCTGTAATTCCGTATAAAGAGAAATAATGTTCCATTTGGGTTACCCAACCAGTGGGGTCCGAGCCATCAAATTTGGTCACATCCACCCGTGGAAGGCGTAGGTCACGTTGAAAGTGATGGTGCTGAAAGTTATGGGAATGAGAGGAATTTTCACCGTTAGTATGTGGAGGTGAATCAGAGGAAGGGTTATTTGTAGGGATATGCAGTTTGGTGCAGGGTGATGAAAAGAAAAATTCAAGCTGGGTGGTCAGTTCTTGTTTGAATTCCTCCATTGAGGACTGCATGGTTGTATTGATGGCGGCAACATTGGCACTGAGTTGTTTCACTTCTTGTTGGGTCTCGGTGAGACTAGATTGCAAGGTATTGAAGCGAGCTACCAATTCTTGGCTACGAGTATGGGCCATGAGGATGAGGGAACCGAAAAGGGGCGAGTGGGGTCAAACTTTTTGCCGAAAAATGATATGTATGAAGGTGATAAGGGAGAAGATGTGAATCCAATGCTATAGGTCTCAAATAATGGTGAAAATTTTTCCAGACTTTAACACCTATGGAGTTATACTCCAGTCTAAAGAATACTGTAGTGATGAAATGGCCAAATGCTTAACCATGAAGAAATGTGTAGTGATTTGGCAACACGAACACAGTTCCACGGAAATAGATCTTGTTTGTTTTAATTTGTTTATGTTTCTGTCCCCCAAGGGTTAGGTATTCAAGGGTTCTACAGACAAGGGTTTTCCCTATGCTATAACTCTCTGATATACAAGCGGGGTCCAACAGTAGTACTTGGACCAATATATCAGGGCACTAACTAAGGAGGCTAGACCGTACCCTTATCCATACTACCCGACTACCCAAGTACTAGAGAGTACCTTCCCGAGTGTTGTTCTCGGTGGCACTATAGTTGTCAGGCGGTCGATCGGTTTATCTAAAGAGGGCTTCAGGAAATCTAGGCTGATCCGTACACAGGTGTTGTCTAATGCACTACCACTCGAAGGGGTACCAACATGGCTTACAAGGGTGGCCAACATATGTGTGCTTAAGAACCACTTTTATTTCCTGCGTTTATGAATCCCTCAACCGTGGGTTTATGTGTGTAACGACATATCTCTGTGGCTTAAAGACGCTGGAATACGTCTCTACCCTGAAAAAAAATTACCCACAATTTCTGCCAAGGAAAGTGCTCTGATACCACTTGTAATATACCAGATATAAAAAGTATGTAGAACATAAATAAAATGGTAGAAATGGTAGAATAACAGTAATATAACCAACATAATCTCCACAATAACACAAAAATGATATATTAACAACAACATAAATAAAACTTTGATTCATAGAGAAATGTTCATGGGCCTCTTCGAGGGGGCAACCTCCAGTCGAGCAACACTCTATTACAATAATATCCAAGCTAGGGTTCTCATACCCTCGACTCCTATTTATACTAAATAGTCTATCAAAAGAAGCATCTAGAGGAAGATCCTTCTAGAAGCGGAAGCTTCTATTAGGTCTTCTTACATCCGCCTTATTCTATTTTATTGAAAGGCCTTATTAATATTGACCTTT
>JZKD02S0124625.1:245520-260857 GCA_000966675.3 Picea glauca
AAACACCATTCGACCACATCTGCCAATCAACAACTTCCACGTCAACACATGCCACATCAGCGTACGATCGTACGGCCCTGCCACATCATCCTATATGGACTGTACGGACTGCACAGTCTGCATCCTTTTTTTACCTGTTTGACGATTCGAACAGATCGCAATATCTCTCGCTCCCGACGTCCGCTTGAGACAAAACGAGTTGCGTTGGGTTCACAACGACGAGGCCTACTCTCTCGTTCGATTTGAAGCGATTCTAAGAAATTTGAATTTTTGAGCAAAATTTGATCCCCTGATCAGATAAACACGAGGTCGTATGCGGAAAGGTAGAGGAGATAACCCCTCCAAAGTTGGACCAATCATAGTGGAGAACACATATAGAGGGCTTGTTTTGGGATTATGTTGATTGCATTTTCCACGGGGCTTCATGGGTCTCAAATCCATTCGAGGTCCTCAGTTGTCTTCTGGACCACTTGCTTTCGATACCCTTGATAGGTTTTGGGCTCGATACCCTGCTCATTGTGGTCTACCCGACTTTCGACTGTACCCGCCTGGTGACTGTTCGCGCGCTGGCAACCTAGTTGCCTACCTTTTTTAGGGACATACACAGGTGACTGCGGGGGTATACCGCGGTACCTAGGATAGACATCGGGGCACGCTTTGCAGAGTATACCCAAAGGGTGCTTCCGTGTTTGAGTTGCACTTGCACCAGTAAGTTGCTCTAGTGTTGGTTGTTGTAACTATTCTTCCAATTAATTTAGTGTTTGTCTGTCTTATCTTCTAGGGACTTTTTTAGTGTGTGTTATTTTTGAACATTTAGACTACCCTAGAGTGTCTTTTATCTTCTCACACAGTGGAGGATCACGAGCTCCACCGATCACGAAGGCTTCTTGGCCTGCCGCCAGTTACACTGGAGCCACCTCGCCACCATTAAGGCAAAAGCTAGACCAACAAGGGTCTTTTGAAGCGACCGGGTCACCAGACATTGTGCTCGACCAACATCTGGAGGAATCGACCATTTTGGACCTTGGAGAGAATGGTCTTGTCCTGGTTGAAACCCCAACCACTGATTTCTTAGCACCTTTCATCGTACCAATTCAATTTTACGAGCGCCAGATAGTGTTGCACACAGCAATGGAAACAAATGTTGTTACTCCTTCTGGAAATTCTTCAATTCCCACTATGGTTGTCACCACAGGAGAGTTTTCACCTCCTAACCCACTGTCACTGGTCCGAGCCACCATGGTCTCGACTACCTCTACATCGCACAGTGGTATGATCCCGTCTTTGGCGGAAACCACAATACCTTTCACACCAAGTGCAACAGGCCCTCCGTTCTCTTACGGGATGCCTAGTTCAGGTACAAGTCATGTACTTTCCTACTCCACTTTACAGACTTCAGGTCTGGGGGCAGGGAGATCTAGCACTCCTCTGCAAGGTCACATGGGGGGCACTCCTGCTCCTTTTAACACTTTCCCTTATGGAGGAGGTCATATACCTCCTTCATCCCCTTCACTCGGTGGCTCGCATCAGCAATCCGTCGGGCAACCTACATACCATAGTTTATTTGGAGTGGGGATTCAAGGACCACCTTCACATAATATGCCAGTAGGTTCGACACCATTTTCTTTGGCCGGAACATTTGGTAACAATGCCTTCTCATCAGTTGCCTTCCCGACTGGGGGCAATCCCAGTATTGGACAATCTATTCCTATGTAGGGTATTATTCCTGCACAGGGGGAAAACCTAGGAACTTCTTCCGCATCAGGGCCTTGGAATTCTTGGTAGGGATCCATCCCCTCGTCCGGAATGTCGATCTGGGGTAATTCTTTCCACAATCAATGGAACCCCCGACAAACTACTATGCCTATCCCCACAGGACCGACATGGGGCAACCCTTCCTAGAGTCCTTCAAATATAATCTATGCCCAGCCATATATGTCCTATCTGGGAAATTAGTCGATGATGTCTCCACATACGCAAAATCCATACGCTGGCTAGGGCCATGGTTTCTACTAGAATCTAGGCCAGGAGCCAAACTTTTTCTGGCAACCTGGTGCCAGTCAAACTCCAGGCCCGTTTTTCCCAGGTTATCACGAACAACCCAAACTACCCTTCCTGGCAACTTTGCACTTGCCATATTTGACAAGGTTGTTGAATGACCCCATTTGTCATGATCCACATTGGCCTCTTATGCCGACAAAGTTGCCTTCGAACATTCCAAAGTTCAAAGACAAGCCTAACGAAGATCCAAGAGATCATGTGAATACCTTCCATCTTTGGTGCTCATCTAACTCATTGAAAAATGACTCCGTACAGTTGCGATTGTTTCAATGTACTCTCATTGGGAGTGTTGTGAAATGGTACATTGAGCTCGATCGCTCAAGATACTCTTCCTTCGGTGAGCTGGAAATGGATTTCCTAAACCATTTCCAGTTACCTGTGAGATACGACGTTGGCACAGAGCTGCTGACCAATTTCAAACAGACGACAGCGGACCATATCTCTGATCACATCCAAGAATGGAGATTCCAGAAGAGTCTAATTAAGGTGTCAGTCCCACCAGCATTCCTGCTTGAGTGGTTCCTTAAGTCTTTGGTCCCGCAGTTATCCAAAGACATCGCAATGTCGGGAGTATTCTCCGAAGAAGACGCCATCATGAGAGCTCAACAATTTGATTTCATCTATTCTCAGTCCGGTTTATTATACAATATCTTTCCCGATGTGCCACGCTCAATCCTTGATAAAACTAGACAGAGAGTTGGACCACATGTCGATGGTATTGTTGGTTCAACACAAACAAAGCTTGTTGAGCAATTGACAAAGCAGTTGCAGCAGTTATCTATACAACACACAACGGCCAAACTACTACTTTGGCTGCTCCCCCTACCAAAACGTCGGAGGTACACACAGTGCAATCGACTAACCCAAAGGCCACCCAGAAGCCATAAGGCAAGAAAAAACAACGAAAGAAGGGTAAGGGGTATAAAAAACCTACCGATAATGCTGGCGGGGACAACACTGAGAAAAGGAAGGCAAGGTATCCATGCAACTTGTGTGCGGAAGACCACCCAACCCATCTATGTCCTCAGCTTGTAGAAGCCCAAAATTTTGTGACACAGCAACAGCCTGCTGTGTTGACCAATCCCTTTCAACATGGGCAAAATCTAACCCAAGCCTCTGCAAGCACGGAAGGGGGCAGCCAAGAACCCAGTCCTCCTGCGAACAACCCCGCATCCATGAACATATATATGGTGAGGGGTGATGCTTTTATATCGACTAGACTGCATGACTATAGTAAATCGAGCACTTATGAGAAGGGTAAAGAAGTTGAACTCCCATCTCTTCCTCTACAGATTGAGAAGACGTTGGGTGAAACAATGACACGCATTCCCAAAGGCACATTCAAAAACGCTTCTCATAACCCAAACGCAAGGGCCGCCCAGAACTACTCTGTGGTGTAAGATTTATCACAAACCCCTTGTGTGATGTCCGCTTTGGAGGTCCTCCAAAGCTTCCCTTCCTAGAGGAAAGCCTTGTTAACCACTTTAGGATCTACCGAGAATTGTAATCCAGGTACAATCATGCTGGATACAACCGACTTAAAACCTTGTCTGCCTTACCACATAGCATTTCAGATAGTAGTGGATTATCCCACAAAAAAATTTACTCGTAATATCTTCCGCACAGTGGTTGATGAGGGTGCCTCGACATGCGTTATGTCATTGGCATGTTGGAAGGTCATTGGCCAGCCCGTTTTGTCTCCGTCACCTACTCTCCTCACCACTTTCGACGATCATTCGTTCTGACCACATGGTATCATTCCTTCTTTCCCCATGCAGTTAGGAGAGAAGACTGTGTGTTTCGAAGTAGAGGTAGTTGATGCTCCCCTCGACTATAACCTCTTGTTAGGAAGGAGTTGGACTTATGCCATGCAAGTTGTGGTTGCTACAATTTTCTGGGTCTTGTTGTTTCCACATGAGGGTCGGATAGTGACCATCGATCAATTGTCCTTCTCCAGACCTGACCCTGCATTGGGGGTATCCACGGTCCCGATGATTGATAATCCTCAACCAGGTGTCGTCAACGTAGGGGTTGGTTTGTGCCCATCTTTGATGGGTACCTTCGATTACCTGCCCCCTCAAGGCGACATCAAGTTTATATCCAATCACCATAAGGTTGATATTTTTCAAGTTTCATCATTCCGCATGACTTACTTCGATGATCTGTGGATACTTCCTTCCCCGTCGGCCACAATGGATGGGACAGGGCACCCGGGCATGTCCATGCCCTTATCCGCAGTTGAAGTAGTGTACTCTTTAGTCTAGCAAATTTCATCCCACACTAATCCAACTCCTGCACAAGAGTTTGATCCACTTCTAGAGCCTATTTGGGCTTAATATTCTCTCACTAACACCGATTCGTTAGACTTAGTCTTGCCCTCTGATGAAGCAATGACTAGTCCGAACAAACCCTGGGATGATCTTCATCACAGATCATACTTCCTCCCAGATTTAAGCAGAAACGAGGCCGGAGAATTCACCTTGACTATGAATGGAGATAGGTCTTGTCCTATTAATCCCTTAGCTACACACAAGATCTATGCTGAGGGTAATATGGCAACCATTGTTGAAACGATACCCATCAATATCTCCAGAACCCCTAGCGTCATAAACAATGTTTTTGTCGAATCATACTGCTCCCCCGAGGACATGCTAGACATCGACCCACAAAGAGTCAATCATGAGCTCACTTTGTTGTTTTTCAAGCTCGCTTTGAGATCCGAAAGCAACATCCAGCGAGACTGCATTTATGCTTTTCGATCTCGTCTGGATTAACTGAGAAATGTAACCTCTACGGGTCTTCTTTTAAGCCCTTTTTAGACCCTCTAAACATGAAAAGATTGTCGAGCAATCTTGTGGCCCTTCACGCTCGTTAAACTGAAATTTGAAGTCACGTCTGTCTGGCGGTAGTTTACCCATTTTTCGGTCCAGATGGTCAACTGTATGAACAAAGGTATACTCTATGGAACTTCATCTCTATAGAAGAGTACTCTCAAGTATAATTTTATCCCTTTTTCGGGCCTGAGGGACTAAACTTACGAAGAAGGAACCCCCACGGAGNCAGTCCGGTTTATTATACAATATCTTTCCCGATGTGCCACGCTCAATCCTTGATAAAACTAGACAGAGAGTTGGACCACATGTCGATGGTATTGTTGGTTCAACACAAACAAAGCCTGTTGAGCAATTGACAAAGCAGTTGCAGCAATTATCTATACAACACACAACGGCCAAACTACTACTTTGGTTGCTCCCCCTACCAAAACGTCGGAGGTACACACAGTGCAATCGACTAACCCAAAGGCCACCCAGAAGCCAGAAGGAAAGAAAAAACAACGAAAGAAGGGTAAGGGATATAAAAAACCTATCGATAATGTTGGCAGGGACAACACTGAGAAACGGAAGGCAAGGTATCCATGCAACTTGTGTGCGGAAGACCACCCGACCCATCTATGTCCTCAGCTTGTAGAAGCCCAAAATTTTGTGACACAGCAACAGCCTGCTGTGTTGACCAATCCCTTTCAACATGGGCAAAATCTAACCCAAGCCTCTGCAAGCACAGAAGGGGGCAGCCAAGAACCCAATCCGCCTACGAACAACCCCGCATCCGCGAACATATATATGGTGAGGGGTGATGCTTTTATATCGACTATAGTGCATGACTATAGTAAACCGAGCACTTATGAGAAGGGTAAAGAAGTTGAACTCCCATCTCTTCCTCTACAAATTGAGAAGACGTTGGGTGAAACAATGACATGCATTCCCAAAGGCACATTCAAAAAAGCTTCTCATAACCCAAATGCAAGGGCCACCCAGAACTACTCTGTGCTGTAAGATTTATCACAAACCCCTTGTGTGATGTCCGCTTTGGAGGTCCTCCAAAGCTTCCCTTCCCAGAGGAAAGCCTTGTTAACCACTTTAGGATCTACCGAGAATTGTAATCCGGGTACAATCATGCTGGATACAACCGACTTAAAACCTTGTCTGCCTTACCACATAGCGTTTCAGATAGTAGTGGATTATCCCACAAAAAATTTTACTCGTAATATCTTCCGCACGGTGGTTGATGAGGGTGCCTCGACATGCGTTATGTCATTGGCATGTTGGAAGGTCATTGGCCAGCCCGTTTTGTCTCCGTCACCTACTCTCCTCACCACTTTCGATGATCGTTCGTTCTGACCACATGGTATCGTTCCTTCTTTCCCCATGCAGTTAGGAGAGAAGACTGTGTGTTTTGAAGTAGAGGTAGTTGATGATCCCCTTGACTATAACCTCTTGTTAGGAAGGAGTTGGACTTACGCCATGCAAGTTGTGGTTGCTACAATTTTCTGGGTCTTGTTGTTTCCACATGAGGGTCGGATAGTGACCATCGATCAATTGTCCTTCTCCAGACCTGACCCTGCATTGGGGGTATCCACGGTCCCGATGATTGATAATCCTCAACCAGGTGTCGTCAACGTAGGGGTTGGTTTGTGCCCATCTTTGATGGGTACCTTCGATTACCTGCCCCCTCAAGGCGACATCAAGTTTATATCCAATCACCATAAGGTTGATATTTTTCAAGTTTCATCATTCCGCATGACTTACTTCGATGATCTGTGGATACTTCCTTCCCCGTCGGCCACAATGGATGGGACAGGGCACCCGGGCATGTCCATGCCCTTATCCGCAGTTGAAGTAGTGTACTCTTTAGTCTAGCAAATTTCATCCCACACTAATCCAACTCCTGCACAAGAGTTTGATCCACTTCTAGAGCCTATTTGGGCTTAATATTCTCTCACTAACACCGATTCGTTAGACTTAGTCTTGCCCTCTGATGAAGCAATGACTAGTCCGAACAAACCCTGGGATGATCTTCATCACAGATCATACTTCCTCCCAGATTTAAGCAGAAACGAGGCCGGAGAATTCACCTTGACTATGAATGGAGATAGGTCTTGTCCTATTAATCCCTTAGCTACACACAAGATCTATGCTGAGGGTAATATGGCAACCATTGTTGAAACGATACCCATCAATATCTCCAGAACCCCTAGCGTCATAAACAATGTTTTTGTCGAATCATACTGCTCCCCCGAGGACATGCTAGACATCGACCCACAAAGAGTCAATCATGAGCTCACTTTGTTGTTTTTCAAGCTCGCTTTGAGATCCGAAAGCAACATCCAGCGAGACTGCATTTATGCTTTTCGATCTCGTCTGGATTAACTGAGAAATGTAACCTCTACGGGTCTTCTTTTAAGCCCTTTTTAGACCCTCTAAACATGAAAAGATTGTCGAGCAATCTTGTGGCCCTTCACGCTCGTTAAACTGAAATTTGAAGTCACGTCTGTCTGGCGGTAGTTTACCCATTTTTCGGTCCAGATGGTCAACTGTATGAACAAAGGTATACTCTATGGAACTTCATCTCTATAGAAGAGTACTCTCAAGTATAATTTTATCCCTTTTTCGGGCCTGAGGGACTAAACTTACGAAGAAGGAACCCCCACGGAGTCCATAGTTAATCTCTTTTCAGACTCCCTAAAAATGAAAAGATCGTCGGGTGACCTTATTCTTTCACACTCGTTAAAATGGTCCAGAAGAACATTCCTGAGGGAGTCCATAGTTTAGATTTTTTCAGACTCCTTAAAAATGAAAAAATGGCTGAGTGATCTTGTCCTTATCACACTCGTTAAAATGGTTTTGAATAGACGTCTTGTCGGTGCTAGTTTACCCCTTTTTCGAAACGACTAGACTATCTTCGAAAAAGGCACCCCAATGGAGTCTCCTTTTATGTTTTTTCAGACTCTCTAAATATGAAAAACCACCGAGCTTACCTTCTTTGGGCTCATTAAACTTACATCAAAGGATGTTACCATTGTGTGTTTTGTTAACTGCGTTTGCATACCTTATACGCCAGCCTTGTAACAGTTTGCTTCTGCGTCTTAACACCCTTGGCCCCCGAAGGATTTTTCCCAAGTATCATTATACTAGAACATCAGTCTTGTCCTTGTGCCTTGAACTTGTATGTTTACAACACTCGTTCCTCCATTGCAACATAACATTCCTTTATTTTTTTTCCAAAATTATTGAAAAAGACAAAAAAAAATCAAATATACCCCAAAAAGAGGAAGGGAAAAGTATTTTCTATATTGGCAGCATAATGAGTCGCCCTTGGATAAAGCACATCTATCCGTTTGTTCATCAAACTATGGGATGTAGTACGACCTTAGGAAGTTGTTCTCGCTATATAGAGTTGTGCCCCCCACCATTTGGTTATCCTTACAAACATATGGAGAGTTTGCGTTGCCTCCTGCTTCGTAGACTTGTGATTAATGCCATGCTGCCTGAGTCTCATCATTTGTCATGCTATTGGCCAAGAGAAGTTTGTCACCAAGCTTGAGTTGGCCCCTCTGCAGTTTGTCTCTTGCCCTCTTACCCGGCCATCCTGAATTTCCAATCAAGTCCTTGTTCGAAATCAATGAAGCCTTCAGTCTGATCATCAAGTCCATGACCGACGAGCCGTCGAAGACCTGTGGGTAGTGCAGTCGTACACTCATATTACACTCCTACCCGAGTTTTGAAGATTTTGAAGTAGTTGCTCGAGCTTTGAAGACCTCATCTCTAGCCATCAGGTTGTATCATCTTCTAGAAGATGGATACTCTATATGTATATATTTTTTATTTCGAGATGTAGCTCCGTTGTGTAGTGTTCAGGGCTACTCTTTATATAGTTATATGACATGGATCTATAGTGTACTTGATTGGTAGCCATGATTCTATTTTATCCCAAGCATGGGTATGCCCGCCTCGGTGAGACATTTGTTATTTTGTAGACGGCGCCCCCCGGTTCTTGATCCTTGGGCTCAATCATTCGGCATATCAGTAAAGATTGGTAATGTATTTCGGCCATCAGATGCTCTTCTGACCTCACACATTAGGGGGCATCTGTTATAACCCTAAATTGCACCATACATGCTTACCTGGCATCAGGCCATCTCAGATCCCTTCTTTGCCAAAAGCACTGTTGAACAACTCTTTAAAAACCTCTTTTATAAGGGCTCATGCGCCCTACTCCATTACTACACGTGTGTACACGCTAGCTGACCTAAAACAGCCCGTGTGGACCGACAAAAGCACGAAAAAAGGAAAGTTGTCGATGGAACACACAGCTTTGGGTGAGTTAACTGAAACTCCCAACCATGCATGTTCGAGGGTTCGTCCAAATACCTAGCTTCTTCTAACCTATAAAAAAAGGGCTAGGGGTCCCATTTGGAAAAGAAAAAATGTAGCAAAGAAACTCTGCTCATTTGCATATTTCCATTGTCCCAACCCTTTAGCCATCCTTGTGCAAGAAGAGATACAAAGCAAAGAAGTTGGAGGATATTTGAAGAGAAGCCTAGGATCAGGGTTCGTGGAGCAGTGGTCGGTCTTGACACATTGTAAGTTGATTCAATTAAAGTAATAAAGAAATGCTTTTCCCGTCCCACTTTATGAGTTATTCATAATACAGTAAATATATGTTTGAATCTCTAACCCATTAGTCTATAGGTAAAATGCATGTGTAGTTTGTTACTTGTTTTGCATACAAGTCAGCTTTGAAAGGAGGACTGGTAACAAATGATCAAGCGGGAGGAAGGATCGACATCAAGCATCCGAAACAAGGTATGTTGGTCTAAACCATATATTTGTTGAAAAGGAATGGGATTTAAGTTTGGGAACGAAAGTAAAAAGTAGATTTCTTTTGTTCATAGTTGCATGCATAAGATAACCCTATTTGCTAGTCCATAAGGGTATTTCCCTCACAACACGGAGTCAATAGAATGCACCACAACATGGTAAGAATGTGTATTGTTCATGAAACACTCATTTCTATTGTAAAATTATTGATTCTAGTAATCATGTATATTATACTATAAATGTAGATATATTCATTACAATTTATTTCTATATTTTCAAATGGAAGATGAATATGCTAAACAAAATCAAGCTAATCAAGAAAACATTGCAAATAATCATTTTCGTTAGTTAGAATTTTTACCTAATCTTGTAACACTAAAAGCCTCCATTGAAACCTCTTTATATTGGTGTTTTCCTCATACTGAGAGGGAAAATGAATCCCATTACTGACTATTTCAACAAAGTAATAGGGGAATTTGTTCCATTACCATAGTCTCAATGAACCAAAGTTGGAATCCATCCCCTCACATTTCTCAACAACCAAAAAGGGAATTTGTCCCCTAGCATAGTTTCAAAAAAAAATTAGGGCACATCATAGCATTCACGATCAACCAATGGTAGGGGAAAAAATTTTAATCATTTTATCAAGCATGTCACAACCAAACAACAAGTGTCAAAGGGGAATTTTCCCTCATCTTTCGTCAAGTGATTTTGAATTAAAACAACAAGCACACAAGGGGAAACCATTTCAAAGATTAATAGTCCCAATATTCAAAAAAATATATTACAATAGCTTTATAGAAGACAAAGGAATGAAACTAATTATGGCATTTGTCAAACACATCATCGACAAGTAGAGTTGTTATTAGAGGGTTCTTAAGTTACTCTTTTATCAAGGAGTTCTTTCTAATGTGATCATTTTTCTCACTCTTCTCATGTGGGTCAAATCACTACAAATAGAATAGTCGATATTCAACAAATCTCAATATAGAATGGGAAGTAAGTTGATTTGCCTTGTCCTAATCCAAAAAGTCATCACCCAAAGCTAGCAATATAATTCTTCTCCTTCATTGTGGCATGCTTGGCTTTTTAATATAATAAAAGTGAAGAAGAGTTGAATTAATCCAAAAAATCATCACCTGAAGCTAGCAATACATTTCTTCTCCTTAGTTGTGGCATGCCTAGTTTTTTTTTATACAATGCAAGTGAAGAAAAGTTGAATTAGCTCAATCATTGACCTTTACTCTTAAACATGCACTTATTAACTCTTCTCCAAGTGATTTCCCAAAAATCCTACCTAAAAACCCTAGATTTTAAGTTAAGGGGTTAGATGTCTATTATAGTTAAATATCATATCAAATATGTAGCAAAAAAATAAGGAATTAAAATATGTTTACCTCCATGGGCTCTTTGGCAAAAAATTATCCAATAAAAATGAAATTTGAACCTTAATGACCTATTCATGAGGACATTCGTGGGAAATTAGCAGAAGTAATAAGAAATTCTCCCTCCATCATCACCTCATTGGTGGGAAATTGGGAAAATGAAAAATTTTCTTCCTTCCTCACCTCCTCTTTCACACCAAATTTATAGAGATCATCTTTAAGAAGGAAACACCATATGAAACAAATGACAAATCAAAAAAAACCTTTTTTTTTTCTAAAATAAATTTAAATCATTAAAATTCATATAAATGAGTTATATTAAGTAATAAAAATATTTTAGATTAATAACATAAATTTAACAAAACAATATAAAAAAGTACATTAAAAAAATACAGCGATAAATAATTTTAATATTTAAAATAATAACATTATTTTAATATTTAAAATAATAACATTATTGCCTATATTGACAATCTATGAAATAACATATAAGATTATATTAAAATTAAGAGCATTAAAATGTGATTTTGGAATGTTATATTATGTTAGGAAAATATCCTTGTNCCCCGAAGGATTTTTCCCAAGTATCATTATACTAGAACATCAGTCTTGTCCTTGTGCCTTGAACTTGTATGTTTACAACACTCGTTCCTCCATTGCAACATAACATTCCTTTATTCTTTTTCCAAAATTATTGAAAAAGACAAAAAAAAATCAAATATACCCCAAAAAGAGGAAGGGAAAAGTATTTTCTTTATTGGCAGCATAATGAGTCGCCCTTGGATAAAGCACATCTATCTGTTTGTTCATCAAACTATGGGATGTAGTACGACCTTAGGAAGTTGTTCTCGCTATATAGAGTTGTGCCCCCCACCATTTGGTTATCCTTACAAACATATGGAGAGTTTGCGTTGCCTCCTGCTTCGTAGACTTGTGATTAATGCCATGCTGCCTGAGTCTCATCATTTGTCATGCTATTGGCCAAGAGAAGTTTTCCACCAAGCTTGAGTTGGCCCCTCTGCAGTTTGTCTCTTGCCCTCTTACCCGGCTATCCTGAATGTCCAATCAAGTCCTTGTTCGAAATCAATGAAGCCTTCAGTCTGATCATCAAGTTCATGACCGACGAGTCGTCGAAGACCTGTGGGTAGTGCAGTCGTACACTCATATTACACCCCTACCCGAGTTTTGAAGATTTTGAAGTAGTTTCTCGAGCTTTGAATACCTCATCTCCAGCCATCAGGTTGTATTAGCTTCTAGAAGATGGATACTCTATATGTATATATTTTTTATTTCGAGATGTAGCTCCATTGTGTATTGTTCACGGCTACTCTTTATATAGTTATATGACATGGATCTACAGTGTACTTGATTGGTAGCCATGATTCTATTTTATCCCAAGCATGGGTATGCCCGCCTCAGTGAGACATTTGTTATTTTGTAGATGGTGCCCCCCGGTTCCTGATCCTTGGGCTCAATCGTTCGCCATATCAATAAAGATTGGTAATGTATTTCGGCCATCAGATGCTCTTCTGACCTCACACATTAGGGGGCATCTGTTATAACCCTAAATTGCACCATACATGCTTACCTGGCATTAGGCCATCTCAGATCCCTTCTTTGCCAAAAGCACTGCTGAACAACTCTTTAAAAACCTCTTTTATAAGGGCCCATGCGCCCTACTCCATTACTACATGC
Source organism: Picea glauca (assembly GCA_000966675.3). Taxonomy (NCBI): domain Eukaryota; kingdom Viridiplantae; phylum Streptophyta; class Pinopsida; order Pinales; family Pinaceae; genus Picea; species Picea glauca. The sequence continues at coordinate 258,320 of JZKD02S0124625.1, forward strand.
GTGTACACGCTAGCTAACCTAAAACAGCCCGTGTGGACCGACAAAAGCACGAAAAAAGGAAAGTTGTCGATGGAACACACAGCTTTGGGTGAGTTAACTGAAACTCCCAACCATGCATGGTCGAGGGTTCGTCCAAATACCTAGCTTCTTCTAACCTATAAAATAAGGGCTAGGGGTCCCATTTGGAAAAGAAAAAATATAGCAAAGAAACTCTGCTCATTTGCATATTTCCATTGTCCCAACCCTTTAGCCATCCTTGTGCAAGAAGATATACAAAGAAAAGAAGTTGGAGGATATTTGAAGAGAAGCCTAGGATCAGGGTTCGCGGAGCAGTGGTCGGTCTTGACACATTGTAAGTTGATTCAATTAAAGTAATAAAGAAATGCTTTTCCCGTCCCACTTTATGAGTTATTCATAATACAGTAAATATATGTTTGAATCTCTAACCCATTAGTCTATAGGTAAAATGCATGTGTAGTTTGTTACTTGTTTTGCATACAAGTCAGCTTTGAAAGGAGGACTGGTAACAAATGATCAAGCGGGAGGAAGGATCGACATCAAGCATCCGAAACAAGGTATGTTGGTCTAAACCATATATTTGTTGAAAAGGAATGGGATTTAAGTTTGGGAACGAAAGTAAAAAGTAGATTTCTTTTGTTCATAGTTGCATGCATAAGATAACCCTATTTGCTAGTCCATAAGGGTATTTCCCTCACAACACGGAGTCAATAGAATGCACCACAACATGGTAAGAATGTGTATTGTTCATGAAACACTCATTTCTATTGTAAAATTATTGATTCTAGTAATCATGTATATTATACTATAAATGTAGATATATTCATTACAATTTATTTCTATATTTTCAAATGGAAGATGAATATGCTAAACAAAATCAAGCTAATCAAGAAAACATTGCAAATAATCATTTTCGTTAGTTAGAATTTTTACCTAATCTTGTAACACTAAAAGCCTCCATTGAAACCTCTTTATATTGGTGTTTTCCTCATACTGAGAGGGAAAATGAATCCCATTACTGACTATTTCAACAAAGTAATAGGGGAATTTGTTCCATTACCATAGTCTCAATGAACCAAAGTTGGAATCCATCCCCTCACATTTCTCAACAACCAAAAAGGGAATTTGTCCCCTAGCATAGTTTCAAAAAAAAATTAGGGCACATCATAGCATTCACGATCAACCAATGGTAGGGGAAAAAATTTTAATCATTTTATCAAGCATGTCACAACCAAACAACAAGTGTCAAAGGGGAATTTTCCCTCATCTTTCGTCAAGTGATTTTGAATTAAAACAACAAGCACACAAGGGGAAACCATTTCAAAGATTAATAGTCCCAATATTCAAAAAAATATATTACAATAGCTTTATAGAAGACAAAGGAATGAAACTAATTATGGCATTTGTCAAACACATCATCGACAAGTAGAGTTGTTATTAGAGGGTTCTTAAGTTACTCTTTTATCAAGGAGTTCTTTCTAATGTGATCATTTTTCTCACTCTTCTCATGTGGGTCAAATCACTACAAATAGAATAGTCGATATTCAACAAATCTCAATATAGAATGGGAAGTAAGTTGATTTGCCTTGTCCTAATCCAAAAAGTCATCACCCAAAGCTAGCAATATAATTCTTCTCCTTCATTGTGGCATGCTTGGCTTTTTAATATAATAAAAGTGAAGAAGAGTTGAATTAATCCAAAAAATCATCACCTGAAGCTAGCAATACATTTCTTCTCCTTAGTTGTGGCATGCCTAGTTTTTTTTTATACAATGCAAGTGAAGAAAAGTTGAATTAGCTCAATCATTGACCTTTACTCTTAAACATGCACTTATTAACTCTTCTCCAAGTGATTTCCCAAAAATCCTACCTAAAAACCCTAGATTTTAAGTTAAGGGGTTAGATGTCTATTATAGTTAAATATCATATCAAATATGTAGCAAAAAAATAAGGAATTAAAATATGTTTACCTCCATGGGCTCTTTGGCAAAAAATTATCCAATAAAAATGAAATTTGAACCTTAATGACCTATTCATGAGGACATTCGTGGGAAATTAGCAGAAGTAATAAGAAATTCTCCCTCCATCATCACCTCATTGGTGGGAAATTGGGAAAATGAAAAATTTTCTTCCTTCCTCACCTCCTCTTTCACACCAAATTTATAGAGATCATCTTTAAGAAGGAAACACCATATGAAACAAATGACAAATCAAAAAAAACCTTTTTTTTTTCTAAAATAAATTTAAATCATTAAAATTCATATAAATGAGTTATATTAAGTAATAAAAATATTTTAGATTAATAACATAAATTTAACAAAACAATATAAAAAAGTACATTAAAAAAATACAGCGATAAATAATTTTAATATTTAAAATAATAACATTATTTTAATATTTAAAATAATAACATTATTGCCTATATTGACAATCTATGAAATAACATATAAGATTATATTAAAATTAAGAGCATTAAAATGTGATTTTGGAATGTTATATTATGTTAGGAAAATATCCTTGT
>JZKD02S0124625.1:276035-300438 GCA_000966675.3 Picea glauca
AACAACAAGCACACAAGGGGAAACCATTCCAAAGATCAATAGTCCCAACATTCGAAAAACCATATTACAATAGCTTTATAGAAGACAAAGGAATGAAACTAATTATGGCATTAGTGAAACACATCATCAACAAGTAGGGTTCATATCATAGGGTTCTTAAATTACTCTTTTATGAAGGAGATCTTTCTAATGTGATCATTTTTCCTCCCCAACAACTATTTCCATGTGGTCCAAATCTTTGCAAATAGAATGATTGATATTCAACAAATCTCAATATAGAATGAGAAATAAGCTTCTTTACCTTGTCCTAGTCCAAAAAGTCATCACCCAAAGCTAGCAATAGAATTCTTCGCCTTGGTTATGGTATGCCTATATTTTTTTCACAATGCAAGCGAAGAAGAGTTGAATTAGCTCAATGATTGACCTTTACTCTTACATGGGCACTTATTAGATCTTCTCCAAGTGATTTCCCAAAAATCCTACATAAAAGCCCCAAATTTTAAATTTAATTGGGTTAGATGGCTATTATAGTTCAATATCATATCAAATATGGAGCAAAAAAATAAGGAATTGAAATATGTTTAGCTCCATGGACTCCTTGGCAGAAAATTATCCAACGAAAATGCAATTTGAACCTTCATTGACCTATTCACAAGGACATTCATGGGAAATTATCAAAAGCAATTAGAAATTCCGCCTCCATTAGTGCCTCATTAATAGGAAATTAGGCAAATAAAAAAAATTCTCCCTTCCTTACATCTTCTTTCATACCAAATTCACAAAATTCAACTGTGAAAAGAAAACACCATATACAACAAATGACAAACCATAAGAAAAAAAGAAAATAAATCATTTTTTTTTCTAAATTAAACTTAAATCATTAAAATTAATATAAATAAGTTATTATGTAATTAAAATAACTTATATTAATAACATAAATTTAACTTAAACAATATAAACACTTATATTAAAAAAAAACCATTAAATAACTTATATTAAAAATAATAACAGTATTTCTTATATTAAAACTAAAAAGAAGTAACATATAAGATTATATTAAAAATAATAGCATTAACACATGATTTTGGAATGTTATATTACTTTAGGAAAATATCCTGGTGGGATCTTTTGGAATGTTATCTTACGTTAGGAAAATATGGATCACCTACAGCAAGAAATTAGTGTAGTATTGAAAGTCATTATGGAGTAATTTCAAGGTTTAAGATACATTAAGATATCAATAACCCATGTACACATTCTGCATGGGATGTTATGCAGTATTATGATTATGATGAAGATATGAATAAGAGAGGTATTATGCATCAAATAGGGGATGTTATGCAGTATTATGATTATGACAAAAATATGAATAAGAGAGGTATTATGTATCAAATAGGCACTCTAGGTTTGAGATAGAAGTACTTCATTAAATGAAGTTCACTTATAAAGATATAAGTACAATTAAATAAAAATTAGTTATAAATAAGTATGATCAAACTTTTCAATAAGCAAATTAAAGTGGTTAAAAAAAAATGCATGTTTTTGGTATTTTTTAATTTTGAAATCAATTACTAAAGTTAAAAGAATCTTCAATGTATTTTGTATTATCATAGTATTATGGTAACTACACTTGGTATTTTATCTTCAAAAATGGGATGTGACTACCAAATTTTGTTGTTTCGTGTGCAATTTCTCTTTTTCCACTAGTGCATGTCAATCTCCCTCCTCGTTACATTAACTTTTGTATATTTTGACAACTTTGAAAACATTTTGCACAAGTTATTTGATTTCCTCCTACACTTTTTATTCTTCAACATAGTAAACATTTATGAAATTTATTCGTCCAACCTCTTCTATCCAACAAAGTGCTCCACCAATGTTTTATGCACTCCATTTTCATCCAACATACGAGTCCATACTAAGACGCCAACTACATAAATCCATGTTTAGATTATTTTGCACTTCGTTGGAAATAGTGTACCCCACCTTGGATGAAAAGAAATCATGGACGTGCTTCTCTAAGCATGGAGGAGATTATGAAAACATGTTATGAATAGTTGGTGAGCGGTTTTGGGCACCTAATGTTGAGACAAGTGCAATTTTGTTAACAATTTTCTATGTAGTCATATGCCTATTTAAAGACTTATATTTGGCTTTTTAAATCATATAATTATCATAATTATTTTTAGTCCTAATCATTAAAATGGCATATTAACAGTAAAATTATATCGTTGAATAATTATTTTCATAATTATTTTTAGTCTTAACCATTAAAATGGCATATTGCAGTAACATTATATTGTTGAATAATTATTTAATTTTTTTAAATATGGCATATTCCTTAAAAGAACAATGAAGAAGTTAAATGTTTGAACCTATGGTCTATTGGCTTGGTCACTATCTTTGGTCATTATCTTGTAAGGTGTATTGTTTAATAGAAATGATTTAGATTTGTTGCCGAGAGAAGGATTACTCATCTTTCAAAGTAGAGTTAGGATGAAGAGTGGAAAGGTGAAGTCATTTTTCCATTTTCATAGATTCTTTCATTATTGCAAAATCAACTTTTTTTAACAATGTCTGGATCAACCTTAGACTCTTCTCCTATAGAGAAGTTTATTTATAATAAATCTTATACTGTGATGGTTTATTGAAATTTGTCTCTTGTATGGAGAAATATAATGCTTTTTAACATAAATGTCCTCCAATAGGTTTTTTAAAAACGGTGTAAATCATGGAAAATTTTAAGGGCTCAATTTTTCCCATGATCTAATTTTCTATACAGTTTTTTTCCAAAAAAGATTCACCAATTTCCATTTTTTGTAAAATGATTTGCCCAAATTCTATAGGATAAAATTATTTTTCTCTAAAAAACACCAAAATTTTCTAGAAACTATCTAAAATCCTTAAAATTTTGAATATTTTCACAAGAATATCGCCAAATATTTTACGTTGATTCATCGAGGTTTATATGTTATAAGATAAGTGTGGATCCTTAAAATTTTCCATAATCCAAATATTAGGTGTGAGTCTAGGAGGTGGCTCATCTAATCATATTGAAAACATATCAAATGGTGTAATTGATTCAAATATTATTTTCTCATCTTTTTTTCCTTTAAGTATCCTATAAAATGAATGGATTAAAATGGATTCCAAGTACTGGAGTTTAATAAAAGTAGTAAGTTGTCTTTATTGTGAAACCAATACATTCATAAATAACTAAATGAGTGTTTATGCTTTTGTTTGGGAGAAATGTTGTTTACAAATGTTTCTAGCTAAGTGTGTGAGTCGTGCTATGAGGGATATTTTTATATTATGAAAATCAATCAATATGTGTATCTAGCCTCATCTACACCTATTTGAGAAGTTTTTAATAAACTGTTGCATGTTAATATAAGTTTGATCACCTTATAACTTGTCAATACTAAATATATGGGCTAAGGAGAGAATATTACCATACAGTTTACAAAAAAAAACAATTTGAAGGCTCCATAACAATTCAAAGATTGTATTGCATGTCATAAAATAATAGCAAAAAAATCTTTAAATAACAATGTAATTTTTGAGAGGAACCTATCACTATTATTATTCGATTGTCCTAAGAAATATAAACTTTTCATTTTAGGATCCTATTGACTTTTAAAGAAAGGCTTGACATCGGATCTAGTTTAAAATCCAAAATATAAGTTGTATTTAAAATATAGGTTAGGTTCGTTGCAATAAATATTCATTTTTTTAATCTCAAATATTAAAGATTCATCACTCTATCCACATTTTTCATTTTTCTTCATATATTGGTGACCAAACTCTTCGCATCTTATCTTTTTTAACTCTTCAAACTAATCCTTAATTCTTTAATAAAACTTCATATACTTAATTTAATTTCTTAATATAGTGTATTCCCTCTTTCTTTGAAATTGCTTAAAAAATCTCCTCTTTCTTTGAATTTGCTTAAAAAAATTCCCTTCCGCTTCTTAAATGTTCTAAAATCTTTCCTAAATCCTATTAACCAAGTCTAAACACTCACCAACATTTCTTTAAATTAAATTGATGACAAACAATTAATTAAATTCAAGAATGTTATAATTCTTTAATAAAACTTCGTATACTTAATTCCTTAATATAATGAATTCTCTCTTTCTTTGAAGTTGCTAAAAAAAAAATCTCCTCTTTCTTTGAAGTTGCTTAAAAAATTCCCTTTTGCTTCTTAAATGTTCTAAAATATTTCCCAACTCTTATTAACCAAGTCTAAACACTCATCAACATTACTTTAAATTAAATTGATGACGAACAATTAATTAGATTCAAGAATGTTAACACCTGTCCGCTACCACTATAAACTCAGGTGCACCACCACTACCACTATAAACCCAGGTGCACCACACATCCCGCAAGCATGGAACACAAGTAAAGCAGGGTGAGAATCAAACTTGAGACTTCCTTTACAAATTTCACACAAGTAAAGCGGGGTGAGAATCGAACTTGAGACCTCCTTTACAAATTTCCTTCCATTTACACGACACATGCCAATCGATCTACACCCCTGCGAACGATATTATATTTATATTTAATACGCAAACATAATTAAAATATTAACGTAATATATTAGTATAGAATTTTTAACGTGTATCAACAAATTCGTTACACTTTTTAATTTATTTAAGTGATCGAAATAGTCCATTTAATATTTACACAAATAAATGTTACAAAATAAAGTCTCTATCAAAACCAGGAAATGAAGAGGAACGTGCAAAGCAGAAGCAGTTGTAACAGCTAGCCGAAGAGCCATTCCATTCTCCGAGTAATTAGCAACAAACGCAGACCCCACATTTCCGCAAAAGATAATAGATCTTGCATTGCCCCACATTTAATTTGTGGAGTTCTGTTCAGCATGCATAAATTAAACGATTTTATGGTTTTACTTTTGGTTGCATAGTACGGGGGACTTTGTCAGGTTCTGTTCCATATGCATAAATTAAACGAATGAATGTTTCTTTGGTAAACAGGTTGGTAGGCAAAGTTCGTGCATGATGGTACTAGAAGAATGCTTTTTTTCTAATAGAAAAATTATCTATTTATATTAGGAAAATATAAAAGTTTTACTGTTCTCTCTTCACAAAGATTTCTACAAAATAACTCCACTGCAACATTTCCTCTCCATGGAATATGAGTGCTATTTTTCAACCTCAAAAAAAGTAACAGCCAAAAAACAAAAAAGTATACAGAAAGCCCACCACTTAGCCTAAGACAAAGTATACAATAGATAGATAGTTCCCTCGACTATCAACAAAAGAAACTAAAATAACACTACTAATCACTGACAGGGCCCAGTCCATCTACAAAACACACATATCCCACCAAAGGCCTCAGAAACAAAAAGGTGAAGACAAAAACTAGTAGATATCGATAATATGTTTCATCCCCTTATGTTGTTAATCCAAGTGTAATACCAGATGCCTCCTTCTGGCTCGCTTGTTGCTTGTTTGGATAAGTAATCAGCTTCTGAGTTAAATTCTCTGTGAATATGGTCAAAACAAATATACTCGAAATCCTTCACCATCTCCTTAATCCTAGATTTCCAGCCTTCAATAGCACAGACTTTGAGACTACCTTTGTTTTCCAGCCAAGCAATCACCACTTTTGAATCCCCCACTAAATGTAATCTACTGATGGAAAGGTGTAAAGCCAATATTATCACTGCCCAGGCCCCAAGTAAATCGGCTTTTGTATTTGTGTCTTGACCACCATTAAAGGTCCATCTAATGCAAGGAAGATCTGGCAGTTTTAGAACATCGCCCGCTCCATAGTACTCCCCATTCTGATGCGTTGCCCCATCAAAATATGCAATAGTGGTGTTATTTTCAATATTTAAGAACATACTTTTTGATAATTTGTCATGTTTTACTCCCTCGATGATACTATCTTGTGATAAAGTTTTATAGTATACCTTCTGGACTTTAGGCATGTTGTCCTCAAAGATAGCCATATTCCTCTCCAGCCAAATATTCCAACACACCTGGGCTGCCAAAACAGTTGGAACAGATTTATTTCCAAACCATTCCTGTATGCATATCTCCAAACTTGTGCCCATCCATTTTTGTTTGTAACCCCCTGCTGTGATAATCTTTTCCCATACTTCTTTTGAGAAAGCACAATGAATGAAAATATGATCAATGGATTCCGACTCTGATTTGAACAAATAGTAAATGCTCGGTCCTTCTCTTCCTCTGGACTGAAGGATATCCCAAGTTAAGATTTTCCCTTTAACTGCCAACCATAAAAAAAAGTTTGATTTTTAATTTCAGATTCCAATGCCAAATGGATCTTTCCCATCCACCTAATGTACTCAGATTCAATTTTGATATTATAGCCCTGTAGAAATTTTTAACACTTGGAACCCCCGATCTATCCCCCCCCCCCATCCACATTAGTGAATCTTCCCTGTCCTGTAGCAAAGTCCCCGAGTCGATTAAGTCCATTCTGCATATGTCCCATTCACTAGGTAGGGTATCAGATAGACCAATTTCATGACTTTTTAACCACATGGTCGAAGAGTACGATCTCTCATCAGTCCTCTGAGCCTGTGACAATGAATAAATATGTCTTTCATGAAGTGATAATAATAAATTATCAGACAGAAAAGATTTCTCTCCCATATCGAGTATCTTGTCTCTCCCTAAATCAATGAGTTGACCCTTTCTAGGATTCCATGACAGCCACTGTAAAATAAGATCGACAGATTTTATGAGGCCTCCCCAAATGCATGAAGAAGACCGAGCTAGAAAATTAAGAGAACTGAACCAGTTTGTAACTGTCGTATGAGATAAATACTTGTCTTTTATTACCTTATGCCAGATACTAGGGCAAGTTAAAACTCTCCATAGGGAATTTGCATCCATCGCCTGTTTGAAATCCAGGAGGTTTCTCAACCCCCATCCCCCATTGCGCTTAGGTAGTGTAATATGTTCCCACTTGTAGAGATGGATATGATTTGTCTCCCGATTCCCATTCCAGAGAAAGTTCATCATAAGTTTTTGCAATGAATTCAAAATAGAATTAGGAACTATAGCTAAAGACAGCCAGTAGACCAGTTGACTCTCTAAAACAACTTTTATAAGAATAAGTCTACCCCCCAGTGACAGCCAACGATAACACCAATTATCAATTTTCTTTTCCATCTTATGTATCAGCCAATGCAAATCCTCGATACGATAGGTACCTGTCTTTATGAACACGTCGAGATATTTGAAGTCGATTGCCAACTCAGATAAATTATAAGGATATAAAGATTTAAAAGGATCTAACTCCAGTTCTGATAAGCCTTCATGATGAAAGGTTGATTTTATAATATTGATCTTCAAACCTGAAGCTAAACAGAACAACTTTAGAACCTTGTTGATCTCCCACCATTCCTGATAAGTATCCCTTGACATTATGATAATGTCATCCACAAATAAGATGAGAAGAATCTTTAATGTTCTAGAGACCTGTATACCTGACAACTTCCCTTCTCGTTGACTCTCTTTAAGTAATATGCTTAGTGCCTCCATAACCAGTATAAAGAGTAAAGGAGACAAGGGGCAGCCTTGTCTCGACCCTCTTGATCCTTTAAAAAACCCAATAGCTTCTCCATTTATTAAAATAGCAAAGGTAGTTGAGTCCACGCAACTCATGATCCAGTTAGACATTTTTGTGCCCATACCCACTTGAATAAGGATCATCCTCAGTAAATCCCAACTGACACAGTCATAGGCTTTTTGAAGATCCAGTTTTAATACTAAAGCCTTTAATTTCGTGTTTCTTATACTATGCAAACATTCATGTACAATCCCTATTGCATCATGTATATGACGACCCTTGAGAAACTCGAGTTGTTCCTCCAAAATCAAACTGGATAGGTAGGGTTTGATCATGTTTTCTATGATCTTGGAAATTATTTTATAGCACAAGTTACATAATGAGATCGACCTATAATCCCCAAAGAAAAGTGGCTTATTAACTTTGGCAATTAATGCAATGAAATTCGAGTTCAGGCCCCCACATATCATACCTTTTTTCCTCGTCTCTTCAACCATATTTAGTAAATCTTCACCTACTAGATCAAAGAAGTGGACAAAGAATTCCACAGTCCAGCCATCCGGGCCAAGACTCTTATCAACCTTAAAAATCTTTAAGACCTTCCTTGTTTCTTCCAGGCCTACTGGTCTAAATAAATTCTCTGCTTCTATCTCAATCACCATTTTTGGAAAAATCTCAGCCACCCTTACTTGATCTAATATGGAAAATTCATTTGATTCATTGAAAAAAAAATTGAAATAAGTCTTAGCAGCATCCATAATATTCTTTTGACCCGATTGTAATTGACCCATCTCATCTGTGATCTCCCAAATAAATTTTTTGTTTCTACTGAAGTTGGTAAAGTTGTGAAAAAATTGTGTATTCTCATCCCCGCTTTTGATCCAAATGGCTCGGCTCCTTTGGCGCCAAATCTCCTCTTTTTCTTTTAATAGATTATTTATTATCCCTTCCTTTTCTTTTAATTCTATCTCCTTTTCCTTTGTTAGCATATCATCAGTCGTTTCTATTAATAGAACTGCAATATCATGTTCCAATTCTTTGAGTCGAATCTTTGATAGTTCCATTCTGTGTTTTTGCCATTGTTTGGTCTTCTTGTAACACACCCACTACGACATAATGAATTTTTCGTCTTTTTCTTCAAGGGACAGAATCCCCGAGACTTCTATGGGGACTAGCGCAGACAATCCCTTCCCTTATCCTCCTCCAAGCGACCACAACCGGGCCTTAGCGCAAGCGCCTTTCGCAGCTCGTGAGTTGGGAGTCAAGGCTCTCAACTCCTCTTTCTCCAAATGCCGATACCCGATATGCGATATGGGTATGGCTCCTTCCTCACTAGCGCCTGCTACATGTAACCGTAGGCTAGGCCAAACACTAGCGCCACTCGCAACTTCACTAGTTGAGGTGTTGAGCCCTCGTGCTCCTCCTTTGCGAAATCCCGAGACGCGAGAGGTCAACGTTACGTGGGCTCTGCCAAAGCGACGTGCACACACCACTTTTCGCCTCCCTTGTACTCTGCTCATGAGTTGTGCCGCTGTCTCTCATCGCACATGACCTCGCCTCTCCGCGTTTCGCGGACTTAACGATCAGGGTGCAACTTATTCATCTTGCGAAACCCTGAGCCATGATAAGTCAACAATGGGTCACCTGCTTCCTAAGCTAAATACTAGCGCTACTCGCATCTCGCGACTTCGCAAGTTGGAGTGTTGAGCCCTCGTGCTCCTCCTTCATGAATTCTCGAGATACGATAAGTCAACAATGGGTTGACTCTTTCCCAGGCGACATGTGTCCATCACCTGTCAACCACGCAGTCCCCACCTAACGGAGGTGCCACGTGTTCGCATGAGCCCTCGGTGCTCGGCATTTCGTGACTTCTACAGTCGAAAAGAAACTCTCTCAAGTTCTGAACCCCTGATAGGCGATAACCATGAAAGTTATGATCCCACGGTTCTCCCATAGCCTGGATCCAACGGTCACGATCACGTCGCGATCTCACAAATCGTGAGTTCATGCGATCCTACCCTTGACCACTTCAAGTCGCGAGTCGGCGAAATGCTACTCTCCTGCCTATACAAAGGCTAAGATCTACGGTCAATAGAGATCTGTCAGATCCTTGGATCTACGGTCCCAATTCCTTCGCTACTTGCGAAGGCTGAAAGGGGTCGAGGCATTAACACCTACTTTCCTTCCTCCAATCTAACGGTCGTGACAGACCTCAGATCCCCCGAAAGGATCTCATCCGTTCATCTAACAAACGAAAGGGTACTCTCCTTCGGTATTTGAAACTCGCTATCCTTCCTAAGCTTCGTCAGCTGTGAAAGACTTGAGAGCTTTGTGCTCTGTCTCCTGGACTTGACTCTTAGAAGAGTCTTCAGTACAACTATTCATCAAGGGGTTATGGGGTTCTATTTGATTGCAAAGGGCTTGTTCATATTGGCACTACCTCTCATGAGCTTAACAAACTCCGTCCTCCAAGGGACTCAGAACGACTAGGTGAGTAAACCATCGTAAATGCGGCTACACCTAAGGTCGAAGAGCTCATGGTTCGTGGCTCTAGATTAAGACGCTACAGAACTCCAGAATTTATGAGAACAATTCATGTCCGACCCATATAATTCCTTACTTGCCTAATTATACAACCAAGCAGAAATAGAAGGGATATAGTATATCCATTAAGCATTCATTCACATTCCTGAAAGTATGCACAGTATAACCAATTCATACACAGTCATAGCTAAGTTACACGGGGTAGGAAATCACTTATCTATTACAGGTTGTTGCCAACAAACTGGCTGTGGGTGTTCATCCTTCCACCCGACCATAGGCTGAGAGGCATTCATTCTTAGCACTTTGGCCACCCCTGTGCCAAGCCATGATATCACCAGGGAATTCTCACAGTTCTCGAGGGTTCTCTCTCTATTTCATCTTTTGTTCGGGTCCTATTTTCTGCAACTCGGAGCTTTCTCACTCGGTTGCGGCCTCAGCGAGGTTTCTTAGATGCTCTTTGGCATCAATCTCACGGCCTTCTATTTGTGATTCATTGGAGAGCTTCACACCTCTCCCTTGTGAGCTTCCACCCTCGTCTGGTGCCTCATTTTCTCATGTGTGTGTCCCTCTTACTTGGGAAGGTTTTTGCCAACCTATCCGGTTCCTTCTGTCAGAAGGAAGCTCAGGTCTGCAAGTCCCTGTGGTATTTCGGACTGACAGCCCATGTTTCCATTCATGGGGGTGGTTGGTGATTCAACCACCGGTCCTTTCTTCATTGACTAATTTTCTTTCCTTGGGATTCAAAGGAGGATTGTCATCCTTATCAAGGGAGATTTGGGGTTATTTGATACATGAACCCTCTCTTATAGTTTTCACATTCTTCCTCTAGTGATATCATGACCATTATTTTCAAGGCTTCATGATGCAGACGTCTCCTACGTCCTCCCACAGGATAGATTTTTCATTTCCTTGAGCCGAAGCGGCTCATTCAATTCCCTTCTAGAATCTCTGATGAAACCCGATCCACAGGTCCTTCTATGTTCCCGGCGGCCTCGCTCCAAATGACCACTCCCTCTGCGCTTTCAACAGGAACGTGAACTTCAGAGTTCGGAGTCTCCTGGTTCCTGTTGTCGAGAACCTCCGTTCTCGTGATCCATCAATTTCTGATTCGCCGAAATGGCTTCAACAGTATCTAGCCCCCAAAGCTATCTCCTAGTCCATGTGACCATTGTTCATATAACCATGACCCTACCTCATTCGGGGCTTGTCCCAACTCGCTACCCGTGGGTTCGTGCACCTAAATTCTCGACTCTCCCCTTTTAATCTCGCGATATCCGAATCCGCGATAAGGGTATAGCTCCTTTGCTGTCAGCGCCTTTCACGCATGGCCACTAATTAGGCTTCCCATTAGCGCCTCTCGCCTTTCGCCATTTCGCATGTCAAGAGGTTGGACTTTCGTCCCTTTATCTTATGAACCCCCGAGACACGAAAAGTCAACAGTGTGTTGATTTCATTCAGCTCCTTCCAAAATGTGACGTGTCTGCCTGTCTATTCTTCGGGCCCACAACATGGTTCTGCCATGTTTCCCTCGTGCCTATCTTCGGCACTTCGCAATTTTTCTCACCAAGCGACACTTCCTTCGTATCCCCAACACCTGAGTGTCGATATCCCGAACTTCTCAATACTCCCTGTCGCAACTCACAACTTCGCAACTTCTGATGACAAGATGAGATCCTCTCAACCTACGAACCCCCGAATGCGCGATAGGTGATGGGGTTCCTGATCCAACGGTCCTCCTACGACCCAGTTCCAACAGCTATTCTTCTTCTCGCTCCTCGCGTCTTCGCGACTTGGAGCACCCAATGTTTGGGCTCTCACCCTGCGAACTTCCGAGTTCGCAAGATCTGTCGATCTCTGCCACCTATACTCCTCAGATGGGCGGCTCCTGGTCTTTTCACCACTTCGTCGCTTCTCGTGTCCTCGCACTTCGCGACCCTTGACACCAATTTCTCAACCCTTCTACTCACGAAATCCCGACATGCGATGTGCCACATGTCTACTTGTCGACTCCTGTGGCCCCACACCGTCCTCGTAGTCGTCAGGATATCGCGTATCGCGATTTCGAGATCTCTGTGACAGGTTTACAGAGTTTCAACCCACGAAACCCCGATATGCGAATCCACGCGTAGATCCAACGGCCCTTGTGGCTCATATCAACAGTTCTACCCCTCCTGAGCTTTGAATCCCTTCAATAATACTTGCAGTATATCCCCTTCTCCTTCGTGAGATCTGACGGCTCATGGAAATCTGTGAATTCTCCTTAGAGAATTCCGATCGTCCCTTCTTGTGCGCTCCTCCTGCTCCTTCCTGGACGTGGGAAATTCGGCAGTCCAAGATCTATTGGCTGATCTGACGGCCGATATTGCTCCTCCCGAGATTTTGCGCATTCTCTTCCAGCCTTGGAAGGATTTCAAAAGCCAAAGGCCTCAACCTTTGCTCCCTTTCTCTGCGAGCTCCACAATCTGAGTCCTCGCCTGCGCTCTTCAACGATGTTATTCCTCCTAAGCTTGTTCCTTTCAAATCCTTGAAGGATTATTCAACTCATGCACCTCTGCAGAGTATTCACATGCACACAAAGTGTTATCTCTCCTGATCTTCTCAAACACTCAGTTCTCTCACGGAAATAAATCCTTCTTCTTTCTCCCACAGATGGAGAATTATGGATGCCCTCCTGGCTATCCTTCTACTCAAGCAACCCCTTGCTGAGTCTGCAGGGTGTTTAGTAACCCTGTGAAGATCCCTTAGTGGATTCTTCTTCTTAATTCCAGAACTCAAAGAGTTCTCTTCTCTTCTCTGTGCCTGTCTGCACACTTACTCCAATGCCCTCCTGGCAAAGTGTCTTCTTCCAAAACTTCCAGCAGTTTTGTCCTCCTGTGCACCTATGCACCTGCTCAATGCCCACTTGGTAGAGCTTCACATAACTCTTCAAAGCTTCTGTCTGCAACTGTGTCTTCCTCCACACATCCTTGCCTCTAAGGCATTCAGCAACCTTGAGGCCTTCCTCCTGAGTTGATGATTCCAGCTCCTGTGCCGCAGCACGTCTTTGTCTGACTCCGCAGAGTTCAGAAATGCATCCTCTGTGCACGGCTATCAAAACCCGCAACGTTCTGTCACACCCTCTTGGTGTGAAGCCTCAAAGACTTCTCAAGCTTGAAATCAAGAACTCTTGCAAATGCCTAACATACATCTACAACATACATTCATATCATAAAATAGAACACTCACAGACATCCATTCAACACAGAGTCATCCAGGAAAAAATGCTCTTTGTATTAAATATGGAAAATGCCTGTATTTACACGGTGTTCCCAAGCACGGCCTGTAACAAGGTCTCGGCTCCTCTCTTCTGCTCTCTACTTGCATATTTTCTACTCTTCTATCTCTCTCTTGATTAACTACCAAAGAGATACTCTCCCTCATCTCCCTTACCTGAGGGGGCTCTTAGAGCTCTTTCCTCCAATCTACCTACCCTATTCAATTACATTGAATGGGTTGTATAGTCCACTATCTGGATCTAGATCTCAGCCATACAAAGAATTAAATGCCTATATTATCTACAGCCTGCACAAAGGCACGGCTTCACAGCTCACCAGCTTAAACATTAAATTACATTCAATTACAATTTAAAAGATGAGGGTTGCACCTCTCTTCGTCTTGAATGCACGCGCTTGACACGGCTAGCTAGCTGGTTGGCTGACGTGGAGAGATGCTCCTGCATCACTTCACCCCCACAGCCAGTTATTGGCAACTCACACAATAACACATTTACATTTTCCTCATGCATTATCATGGTAATTCCTACTTTATGATTAATTACAAATTGGGGGAAGCAAGGTGTTACAATTCCCTCCCCCTTAAAGCAACACCGTCCTCGGTGGTCTTTCTCAAAAACACTTGTCATGCCTTTCTCATTCAGCCACTTCAGAAGTCTTGACCTTCAGCCTCGGTTAGGTCCTTTTTCGGGATCTGAGTCTTCGTCATCTGCCTTCAATAACTCTTGGACACAAGCATATTAACCATAATTTTGTGCGAAAACATATTACTGTTGTTCAAAATTCAAAAAGGAAAAATTTCATATCCTAGCATAGTAATTATCTGTGCAGTTTGCGGATCTATATCCACATGGTAGTTTTGTTATCCATGCTCATCGCTTTCCTTGACGTACCCATTGGGTGCATGATTCCAATTCAATAGTTCACAAGAGCTATCATGATTTCATTTTCCTTTCCAAGGTTTTTTCGCACGAGAAACTACCCACTGTGTGCATGATCCCAATAGTTTACAAGAATTAATAAGAGATCCTCTTCCTTGCGGTCACTCATCCTCCAGGCCCAGGCTCAGGCATCCCCTTCACTATTATACAATCCCTCGGGCGATCCATCTTGCCCTGTTGAGGTTTTCTCGCACAGGAAAATTTTAGAGACTCTATCGAGTCTTACAGTTGCGGCATCCCTCAGACTTGCTCTGCCGAGGTGTCCCTCTGGCTTGTGTTACCTCAACATAATTTATTTCAGGCAATCATGACTTATCACAGGGTTCTCATGGCTCAGCAGTAGCTCTTTTTCATCATCTTCAGCTTTGACAGCCTTCATCTGTTCCTTTCTGGACATGTCTTTTCTTCCCACCTATATCACAGGTATATAAAACTCATGATACATCATTATAAATTTTAACTTTCAGAATTTTATTGCAAATCTGTCACCCACGGATTTTCCAATCTCGTGACTTGTTTTCATATTTGTTCCGCACAAGAACCAGATTCATAATTATGGGAATTTCCTTCCCATAACGGTTTGGCTCAGCAGGCAATTGGCCTTCCTTATGGGCTTACAATGCCGCCATATCCAAGACCCCTTTGCTTCCTGCACTTTCCACTTCAATCGGCCAAACAACTTGTTATCTTTTCCATGCATATACATTTTATTGCACCTTTACAACATCATCACAACAATTTCATAATTGTGCATACTTAACAATTAAATTACTTTCTCAAAAAGGGAAATACCATCCCTTGTAGTTTGGCTCAGCAGGCAATCGGTCTTCCTTATGGACTTACAACACTACCATATCCAAGACCCCTTTGCTTCCTGCAATTCATTCTTTACACAGCCAAACAATTGTTAGTTTCATCTCAACATACCAAAATTTTCAAAATGTAGTTCAACATTTAAAAAGGGTTTTAACAATTGTGCCAAGATCCATGGCCACATTCATACCCAATACATTCTTGCATTGTTTTTCAAGTTCGCCACACTTTATGACCGGTTCTTGGCCATGGGGTGTTGGAAGTTAACCAACCTTTTCCTCATATGGTTTATTTGTTTTCTTTCATTCTTACAATAGGACCATACTGCCTGCTATAGGCAGATCACGATCCCAAATCAATACACATGAACTCAAAATTTTCACATGAATGCCTTTACGCATTCCTTGATTGTCAATGCAGTCATGACATATCAATTCATGAATTCTTCCAATGGTTATAAACAATGTTTACTACCATAGGGTCATACCTCCATTATTCAGGTTCTTCATCCTGAGTCATACCTTACTTGGGTATCCAAGGCATACAATGCCTTTCAAGTTTATGCATAACACTAAGACAATACAATATTTCAGAAGGGGTTCCTACCAAATCCCTTCATACCTTGTGCCACATAGGCACGGATATCTTTATACCGGTTCTTGGCTGCTAGCACTCTCTCTCTGATATTATCCCATCAGTGGTGCTCCATGGGGAATTTTAAAGTCCCTTCAATAATCGTTCCACAAGAACCTTCTCACAGTCATCCTTTGATTGAGGTTGCTCATCGTTGGCAACTGTCTTCCTCAATAGCTCCAATTCATTTCTATACACAGCATGCATCATCATAGCCACAATTACATTAGTCATAATATTAAACCGAATGCATGTATCATAACGTTCGAACTCATAGACATCCTCAAATGTTTCCATAAGTGCAACACAAACAATATTTGATTGTATCTTCGGCAATACAATCCTTATTACTTAGGGTGTCAAGACCTTTTCGTTCATCAATGTACTAGCTTTCTCATCCCATAGAAAACGTAATGCATAGCAAGGAAAGAATTGAGGGCTCTCCCCTTCTTCAAATTCTTTCTACATCACCTTGGGATTTTCATCCCAATCGAGTTATCTCTAAGGTCTCACTGCCTTTTCTTAATCACAGCTTCAACCAAGCCTCATCAATTAAACGTACTCGTTTATTCATTTAATCATACTCAGGGGATTTACTTGCCTCTTACCAACTATACTGGTTTCCACAAATGCTCTTTTTCTGAGCAGCCTTGGTTAGGCCTCACCCTAACCCTTTTTGGGATACTGCAACATGCTTTAATAACAACTCTTTGCTCATAATGAATCATGAACATGTGCATCCCACACACTTCCATTCGGTTATCAAAATGGTCAATATTCACTTGTTAGTCTTCTATTAATTACATGATTCTTTCAAAATGTAATCCAGGATTCTTATATATATGGATAGGCCTTGCAGCCCATTGTCCAACCTTCAACAATTATTAGGGTTGTGACTCTGTCCTTTTGAAAAAGTCCTTACACATTTCCTCCACCAGGAACTCCTTCAGCATGCAACTTCCTTGTTGCATATCCATCACTATTTGTGATGACCTCGGCCTTGAATTAGTTTTGGCTTCTTCTTCTTCTTTTTTTAACTAAATATTCCTCTTAAGGAATATAAACATGCATCTTTACTATTAAGATTAGTCAATTCAAATTCATTCACAATCGTTCTCATGTGATGCTCAAAGGAATAATCATTTGTATCTTATTATGACAAGAGAGCATCTTTTCTCATTTACCCTTTCATCTAATTATATTGGCATTTCCTGAGGAAATGGAATACATTCCCCTCAGGCTATTATTTGGAACAGAACTTTCATGACTCCCTAGAATGGAGTCAACTATGCCTCCATAGTATTCCTTCAATCTTGACAAAAGCAATACTTGATTTATATTTCTCTCATCAGGAAAAACCATATCGTGCCTATAACTATACTCTTACATCATACGTGTGCATTACTTTGCACGTTTAGTATCATTCATACCTTACTGGTATTAATATCAGGCTTCCTATTATGAAGCTTCACACTGCATTCAACTCATGCGTATTCATCATACTAGCTCACGCCTTCTCCTCACGTGACCACCGGTGGTGACCACGATCCAAACTAAAAGGCGCTTCACGTTTCGTGATTTCAGGATTCATGTTGCAAGGAACTCGGGTTCATTGATCCCCGAAATTTGAAAACCCGAAAGACCGAAGCTAAGGTTTTCTTGGCTCTTTGATTCACATGACCCTTCGCTCGGTACCTGGGATCAACTCCTAGACACGCGTCGGGATCCTGTGTATCGGGGAATCTGCGGACAACGCCCCACCGTTTCCCAAAACTTCCAATCCACAAGGGTCCGACAACCTAGATCCCATGGTCCAGATCTCTCTAGCAATCAACGGTCCTGACCAAATCCCGACTTTCCACATTTCGGGACTCTGGCGGAGTCTTCACCCCTTAACTCCCGATTCCCGAAATTGCAAAATTCTCTTCTGGACGATCAATGGTCCAGATCGCTCCTTGATCAACGACTATGATCATTTCGTGAATTTCTCATTACTTCTTCCAAGCCCTTTGGTTCTGCGAAATTTTGGTATCTCCTCGCAACTAACCAATGCGCTACTTCTCCAAGATCGAACAACTCGAAGCATTTTGGTTCTTTCTGAATGGATCTTGACTCTCAATCCTATCCAATCTTCAAAACTCTTTTCTGAAGGATTTCTCCCGCTCAATCCTCCATACTTGTTCTTTCTTCGAACTTCAGTTTTCTGCGCTTCATCTTTGAACGCTTCAACTCTTTGAAACTTAGAAACTTTTTCTAAGTATTTCCTCTCAAGACTTAAAACCACTACTCCTCTCGGTATACTCCGTGTTCAACCTCCGGAGTTTTCAAACTTTAACACAAGCTTGATTCTATATGCATGTTCGGCGTACCAAATTTCCCCACTATCTCTTCTAAGCTTTTAAGTTACTTACAAGACTAATCTCGTAGTCATAACTCATACGGATGTTACCCTCTCTTTATGGGAACAACCAACAAGGGTCACTCTTGGGAATTATCAAAAGTCCCAAAGGACTCCTCTTAATCTTGCTTAAACATATTATCCTTGTTGTCGATTCTAACCATTATAGGTCAGGGAATCTGACCCTATATATTTTCATCAGTCCTCTCAATCGTGGGAGTTATATGCTCAGGTTTTAGTCTTTTAACAATGCAGTAATTATAACTTTCTAAGGATCCTACCAATCCTTACTAGATTTCCCGAATCATGAAGGAGTTATTCATTTGGATCTTAAGTTCTTACCTAACCAACCATCTCAATTGCAAGAGACTCTACCTGCTTTAGTAGGTAGCTATCGTCACACTATAACAGAACAACTCATTTCATGTCCCTTGTCTGGCTCGTGCAGCTTCATAGCACAATTCATTCCACCTCTGTTATTCACACTCAGGTCTTATCAGTAATATTGATCAGTGCATTCCTACTCCTATAAGAGTAGTTACCATTTTAACAAAGGGGTTAAAGAAATTCTCAATTTAAAGTTTCATTTTGCGGTCCTTCTTCTTAAAGAGAAAATGCAGATAACAATGTCTCTTTACGAGGCTCGTACATGAGCCCAAGTAGGCCAAGTGTTGTAACCATGCTCTGATACCAATTTGTAACACACCCACTACGACATAATGATTTTTTTGTCTTTTTCTTCGAGGGACAGAATCCCCGAGACTTCTATGGGGCCTAGCGCAGACCATCCCTTCCCTTATCCTCCTCCAAGAGACCACAACCTGGCCTTAGCGCAAGCGCCTTTCGCAGCTCGCGAGTTGGGAGTCAAGGCTCTCGACTCCTCTTTCTCCAAATGCCGATACCCGAGCTGCAATATGGGTATGGCTCCTTCCTCACTAGCGCCTGCTACATGTAATCGTAGGCTAGGCCAAACACTAGCGCCACTCGCAACTTCACTAGTTGAGGTGTTGAGCCCTCATTCTCCTCCTTTTCGAAATCCCGAGACGCGAGAGGTCAACGTTACGTGGGCTCTGCCAAAGCGAAATGCACACGCCACTTGTCTCCTCCACTGTACTCTGCTCACGAGTTGTGCCGCTGCCGCCCATCGCACGTGACCTTGGTTCTCGACGTTTCGCGTCCTTAATGATCAGGGTGCAACAGACCTCCAATCTAATGGTCGTGAAAGACCTCATATCCCCCGAAAGGATCTCATTCGTTCATCTAACAAATGAAAGGGTACTCTCCTTCAGTATTTGAAACTCGCTATCCTTCCTAAGCTTCGTCAGCTATGAAAGACTTGAGAGCTTTGTGCTCTGTCTCCTGGACTTGACTCTTAGAAGAGTCTTCAGTACAATTATTCATCAAGGGGTTTTGGGGTTCTATTTGATCACAGAGGGCCTGTGCATATCGACACTACCTCTCATGAGCTTAACAAACTTTGTCCTCCAAGGGACTCAGAACGACTAGGTGAGTAAACCATCGCACATGTGGATACACCTAAGGTCGACGAGCTCAAAGTTCGTGGCTCTAGCTTAAGACGCTACATAACTCCAGAATTTATGAGAACAAGTCATGTCCGATGCATATAATTCCTTATTTGCCTAATTATACAACCAAGCAGAAATAGAAGGGTAGTATAACCTGAAAGCATGCACAGTATAACCAATTCATACACAGTCACAGTTAAGTTACATAGGGTAGGAAATCACTTATCTATTACAGGTTGCCGCCAACCAACTGACTGTGGGTGTTCATCCTTCCACCCGACCATAGGCTCAAAGACATTCATTCTTAGCACTATGGCCACCCCCGTGCCAAGCCATGATATCACTAGGGAATTCTCACAATTCTCGAGGGTTCTCTCTTTGTTTCAGCTTTTGTTCGGGTCCTGTTTTATGCAACTCGGAGCTCTCTCACTCGGTTGTGGCCTCGGTGAGGTTTCTCATATGCTCTTCGGCATCAAGCTCGTGGCCTTCTGTTCGTGATTCATTGGAGAGCTTCGCGCCTCTCCCTTGTGAGCTTCCACCCTCGTCTAGTGCCTCCTTTTCCCGTGTGTGTGTCCCTCTTACTTGGGAAGGTTTTTGCCGACCTATATGGTTCCTTCTGTCAGAAGGAAGCTCAGGTCTGCAAGTCCCTGTGGTACTTTGGATTGACAACCCATGTTTCCATTCATGGGGGTGGTTGGTGATTCAACCATCGGTCCTTTCTTCATTGACTGATTTTGTTTCCTTGGGATTCGAAGGAGGCTTGTCATCCTTATCAAGGGAGATTTGGGGTTATTTGATACATGAACCCTCTCTTTTATTTTTCACATTCTTCCTCTAGTGATGTCATGGCCAATACTTTCAAGGCTTCACCCCCATAGTCAGTTATTGGCAACTCAAACAATAATACATTTACATTTTCCTCATGCATTAGCATGGTAATTCCTACTTTATGATTAATTACAAATTGGGGGAAACAGGGTGTTACACTGCTCCTTTAAGTCTTTAAGCTTCCAAAGTAGTCTTTTTTGACAGTCTAATTCCTCAATATACTTTGGTTTTTTCCAAAAATCCTATACCAATAATTCGTAATCCTAGACCTGAAGCCAATAAGGATTGAGTTTGAAGGGATAGGATTTAAATAATGGTGGCAACTCTAGATGAAGAACTATCGGAGTGTGATCCGATATGTACGGATACTCGACCCAAGTCTTGTAAATACCAATCCCCGACAAAAAATCCTCTGCTAAAAGAAATCTATCCAATCTCTTGGATATCAGTGCTACCCCGGATCGCCCATTTCTCTAGGTAGGCACCAATTTGTCCGGGGCCAGATCAATGAGGTGATCCGCTTGAAAGAAATATTTATAATAGCCCGCTCAGTGTGTAGAAAGGTTGGTTCCACCCCATACTTCTTCCTTTGATAGAGTCACATTGAGGTCTCCCGCTATAATGAGATTATTCTTTGATAGAATGCCCGAGTCTGCTAACTTGTTCCAAAACAACCTTTGCTCTATACATGGTCCATAAACGTTTAAAATAGATAATAGCCTTTTTCTTTCTATTATGTGACCTATTAGAAGTAATCCACCACAGGTTAGAAAGGTAATAAATTCAAATACTGTAGGATCCCAAGCAACTAATAAGCCACCAAATGTTCCAACAGAGTTGACAACGCAACAAAACCAATGGGGCCGAATCAAACGCATAAACATTCTAGCTTTCTCCAATTGTACCAAAGTTTCTTGAAAGAACACTAAATCAGGACAAATTTTATCCAAAAATCTCCTGACAGAGGCCAATTTCTGGGTGCCTCCAGTCCCACGAAGATTGAGTGACAGACAAATCATTAAATATCCCTAGCCAGGGCTTTCACTGCTCTAAGTGCCCCCCCTTCTGAGGAAGAAGTAGTATGTGAATCAGATGTAGGAATGGAAAAGATTTTCTTCCTCGCACTCCTGGTTTTAATCGGCGAGATCTCAGAGCCTAGACCACAAGACCATGTAAAATCCTTTCCTTCTTGGAAAATATGTGAATTAGAGGTACTAGTCCCCCCCTCCTTCTGTGGCAAAGTAATAGGTGACTTCCCCAAATAAATGGGCAATTTAATTGAAGAATCCTTATCCTGAATAAATGGTAAGTAAGAGTCTGAAACATCAGACAGTGTAGTATCTTCTTCTTCTGGTTCATGGTAACTCGAGAGCAAGCCCAAAACCTCCGTCAAGGGTGGTAAAGACTCAGCTAAGGGATAATTTAAGGACAGACTGACAGGTTTAGAAGGAGAAGTCTAAACTGATATACCAGCTCTATCCGAGAAGACCGAAACAAAGGCCAAAGGAGTATCCAGAGTAGTTGAATCAATTGCCAAACCCCCATTCCCAATGTCCTTTGGAGAAGAACAAGAAGGGTTAAGGTCTTCCCCACCCATCCCCGAGACAACTGCAACACAAAGCGTAGAGGATAAAATCCATTCGGAAGAATTTAAAGCTTCACGTTCCATAAAAGACAAAGAGTGAAAAATCAATGGACAGTGATGAAATAACTTACCCAACAATGACTGACTCGAAAAAGTGCCATCTCCCTCCTGCTCCAAAGAAACAAGTCCAGAACCATAGAAACCAGTTTCCATGGAGTTATCCGAAGTAACATAATCCGGATAAGGTTCCACTGGTTCAAGTTCAGTTTCCACCTGACCTTTACAGTCACGTCGTAAATGCACAGTGCTACGACAAATGTTGCATCTAAAAGGAACTCCCATGTAATTCAGACTTTGAATCAGGCGTCTACCTCTCCACTATATTTCTAAGTTTTCCGGTAGCCCCTGAGTAATGTCCATTTCCACAAGTACCTGCCCTATCTTCCTAGAACTCACAGCCAGGGCACCAGTATCAATGGCTATGAAAACCCCAAGGGAATTTCCAATAGCCTGTAGGGCTTCCTCATTCCAGAACTGCCAAGGAAGTCCTGGCAATAAAACCCAGAAATGTCACAAGGAGAAATAATCTGTTTCTGGATTAAATGCCACACACCATCTTTTAATCATGAGACTACTCCCACCATTCAACCACTTTTTTTCCAACAAAAGTGCAACATCTTTGGGAGACCTATAGAGGAAACCCAACCATCCTTTGGTGAGGTGAAATATCTCGGGCACATAACCAAGTAAAGGCTTCCAAGCCTTTTCCAACCAAACAGGAAGAGTGTCCTTCTGAAGTTTTCCATATGTAAATCTACCCACCAACACGCAAAGAGCCATACAGAAAGTATCCTCCAAACCTATGTCGGAACCGAGAACCATTTTCCTGAGAACTTTATCGGACTTCCACTGTCTCCTGAAACTCGGTGAAAAAGTCTGAGCCTTAAAAACCTTCTTACCTACACTGGTAAATCCTTCATGGCCATCCTCTAAACCAGTAAAGACTTTAGATGACAGTCTCAGTGCTTCCGCAACCTCCTTTGTTAGATGGGAAAGCCCAGTTTGGTTAGTGGTATTAAAATCTACTCCCGAAAGCAAAGAAGACTTTCGAAGTTGGTGAACAGTAGAGAGGTTCTCTTTAGAGCCCAAAAATGACAGAGATCTACCTTGTTTCCAAAGAAACTTAGTTGACATATAATGTTCAGCCTCCTGCTAGAATTTTTCTTCATCCTTACCCATTAAATTCCTTATCTCCTCATTTAATAAACTTTGTTTGGAAGAATCCATGAAGGTCCACCTGTATTCCTCAAATCAATACCCAGGGATAAGGTGGCCCTACAAATCTCCAAAATGAATAAATAAACAAAGGCCTCGTTAATGAAAGAGGGATCCACTTGTATACCAAATAAATGCAAGATACAGGAAAACAGGATGAATAATTCCACCTCAAGGAAGGCACAATTGCCTAGAAGGAAAAAGACACATGAAACGGAGCCAAGCTGACAAAAACAGCTAGTGTCGAAGTAAACATAATGATAAGGGTAAAACTTATTAAATGAAGGTTCTGGCTTAATGCCATCGTTAAGGCCTAATAAAAACTACAAAGAATGCTTGAAAATACTACGAAGATAAGAGTACAATAAATATACCTCAAGAATAAAAGATATTAGAGACGTTATAGGAGAATCAGAAATGATATTAGACAGGCTATATGAGAATCTTCAAAGTAGGGCAAGGTAAAAATCTAGTAGTTCATATTTAGTTATCTCCTAAAACTCGTAATTGAAGGATGAAAATGATACCTCTAAAAAGTGGATATTAAATAATAGACATATTACTAGAAGAAATAGGTGGGAAAGAGCATGTGAGGGAAGAAATTTTGGAAAGGGAGATGATTCGTATGTTCTCTTCTCTCTTATGTTCTCTTATGTGCTAGATGTTTGTCAAAATTGTACATATGTTATGCGCTTATTTGTATTAGTTATATATAGAATTGCAAAAATGCGGTAGATTGATTGAATTTGAACAAGCCACCAATAAAATGTGTGAGAGATCAATAATAAATGAAATAAATGACAGGGAATATATTGTTGAATCTAAAATGTTTTAGATCCAATGGTATATATCTCATCATTTTTCTCATTTCTTACTACATTGCTTGGTCACCCAAAGTACTAAAGATAAACTACTTCATCGGGTTGTGGTCTAATGATTAAGACACAACATTGCCACATTAACAACCCTAGTTCAAACCTTGGTGAGTATGCAACCTTGGATAATAAGTTCAT
>JZKD02S0124625.1:305608-321745 GCA_000966675.3 Picea glauca
GAAGCTTCCGCTTCTAGAAGGATCTTCCTCTAGATGCTTCTTTTGATAGACATATTTAGTATAAATAGGAGTTGAGGGTATGAGAACCCTAGCTTGGAGACTATTGTAATAGAGCATTGCTCGACTGGAGGTTGCCCCCTCAAAGAGGCCCATGAACATTGCTCTCTGAATCAAAGTGTTATTTTTGTTGTTGTTCTTATATCATTTATGTGTTATTGTGGAGATTATGTTGGTTATATTATTGTTATTCTGCCATTTCTAGCATTTTATTTATGTTTTGCATACTGTTTATATCTGGTATATTACAAGTGGTATCAGAGCACTTTCCTTGGCAGAAATTGTGGGTAATTTTTTTTCAGGGTAGAGACGTATTCCGACATCTTTAAGCCACAGAGATCTGTCGTTACACGCATAAACCCATGGTTGAGGGATTCATAAATGCAGGAAATACAAGTGGTTCTTAAGCACACATCTATTGGCCACCCTTGTAACCCCTGTTGGTACCCCTTCGAGTGGTAGTGCATCAGACAACACCTGTGTACGAATTGACCTAGATTTCCTAAAGCCCTCTTTAGATAAACCGATCGACCGCCTGACAACTATAGTGCCACCGAGAACAACACTCGGGAAGATACTCTCTAGTACCTGGGTAGTCAAGTAGTATGACTAAAGGTACGGTCTAGCCTCCTTAGTTAGTGCCCTGATATATTGGGCCGAGTACTACTGTTGGACCTCGCTCGTATATCAGAGAGTTATAGCATAGGGAAAACCCTTGTCTATAGAACCCTTGAATACCTAACCCTTGGGGGACAGAAACATAAACAAATTAAACCAAACAAGATCTATTGCCGCACAAGTGTGTTCGGGTTGCCAAATTACTACACCTTTCTTCATGGTTAAGCATTTGGGCATTTCATCACTGCAATATTCTTCAGACCAGAGTATAACTTCGCAGGTGTTAAAAGTCTGGAATTATTTTCACCATTATTTGAGACCTATTCCATTGGATTCACCTCTTCTCCCTTATCACCTTCATATATATCATTTTTAGGCAAAAATTTTGATCCCACTTGCCCCTTTTTGGTTCCCTCGTCCTCATGGACCATACCCGTAGCCAAGAATTGAAAGCTCGCTTCAATACCTTGCAATATAGTCTCACCGAGACCCAACAAGAAGTGAAACAACTCAGTGCCAATGTTGCCACCATCAATACAACCATCCAGTCCTCAATGGAGGAATTCAAACAAGAACTGACCACCTTGCTTGAATTTGTCTTTTCATCACTCTGCACCAAACTACATATCCCTAAAGATAACCCTTCCTTTGACTCACCTCCACATAATGATGGTGAAAATTCATCTCATTCCCATAACTTTCATCACCATCACTTTCAACGTGACCTACGCCTTCCATGGGTGGATGTGACCAAATTTGATGGCTCAAACCCCACTGGTTGGGTAACCCAAATGGAACATTATTTCTCTTTATATGAAATTACAGATGACTTGGCCAAACTTCGGTATGGTGTTCTCCATCTAGATCAAGAACGTTGGCAATGGTGGCAATGGAGAAAAACTTCACGTCAAGGGTATATTGCTTGGACACACTTTGTGGCAGAGCTTTATGAATTCTTTGACACTGCCACCAACCATTTGGGTTGTTTGACAAAGTTGAAACAATCAGGAATAGTGGAAGACTTTATAGCTTCCTTTGAGTGCCTGGATTTTCGAACATAGGGCATGTCTGGTGCCTTTTTCCGAGAGTGTTTTATCAGTGGCCTCAAGGATGAGATTCAGGGCGATGTCCTCATGGTTCGGCCTCAGAGTTGGGTTGAGGCTACTAAAAGAGCTAAAGAAGCACAACAGGTTGTATATTCTCAAAACCGAAAACCCTATGTTATCCCTCGCCCTAAACCCGTAAATCCCAATACTCCCTTCACCCCACTAAAGATCCAAAAATTGACCAGGGCTGAAATGGTTGAACGCCAACTCTAAGGCCTTTGTTATAATTGTGATGAAAAATGTTTACCTGGCCATAAGTGTAAGGAACAAAATCTTTTTATGGCCATCTCTGAGGATAATTCAGAAGAGGATGTTGAAACCCCCCTTGTGTCTGAGTCACCTGAAACCACTGACATAACCCCTCCCTCATACCCTCCCGAAGTAGAACCGGTCATTTCCCTCAATGCTCTCACTGGCTTCTCCGCTCCCCAAACCCTCAAGCTAATCGGTTACATCAAGCATCGGAAGCTCATCATTCTGGTTGATAGTGGAAGCACCCATAATTTTATTCATCGCCGCATTGCCTAAGAAACTCATTGCTACATCCATGTCATCAACAATTTCCAAATCATGATTTCCAATGGTAGTTCCATGAAATGTGGAGGGCGTTGTGAAAATTTGCGTCTCCAAATTGGTGACTACCACCTTAAATCTCATATGTTTTCTATCAACATGGGCGGTTGTGACATTGTGTTGGGTGCAGACTGGCTAAGTACTTTGGGCCCCATTCTCATGGATTTTAAGGAATTAACCATGCAATTTGACCAGGAAGGCCACTAATATAAATTCCAAGGCATCACCATTGGTTCACCTGAGATCATTAGTTCCCATCGCATGGAAAAGCTGCTCAAAAAAGGTCATTCTGGTGTTATTTCCCAACTCCATACCATACAAGCAACAGAGACACCCTTGGTGCCGCAAGACCTCCAAGCTCTCCTTTCTAAACATCAAATGGTATTTTCCACTCCCCAAGGACTCCCTCCTTCCCGTGGTGTTCATGATCATTCTATTCCCCTTGTACCATGAAGCCTTCCTAACAATATCCATCTGTATCGTCACCCCTTTTCACAAAAAAATGAAATTGAGAAAATGGTCCAGGAACTCCTTAATGGAGGCATTATCCATCCTAGTACGAGCCCCTACTCTTCTCCTGTGGTTAGGGTCCTGAAGAAAGAATTTTCTTGGAGAATGTGTCCTAACTTCTGTGCCCTCAACAAACTGACCATTAAAGACAAATTTTCCATTCCTATCATTGATGACCTCCTGTATGAATTGAGTGGCGCCCAATTCTTTACTAAACTTGATCTTTGTTCGGGCTACCACCAGATACGTATGAAAGAGGAAGATATTCCCAAGACTGCCTTTACAACTCATGAGGGCCACTATGAGTTTTTGGTCATGCCCTTTGGCTTGTGTAATTCCCCCTCCACCTTCCAAAGCCTCATGAATCATATCTTTCGTCCTTTTCTCCGTCAATTTGTCTTAGTTTTCTTTGATGATATCCTCATCTATAGAAAAACCTGGATAGACCATCTTGCTCATGTGGATCACGTTCTCCATCTACTCTCTCAGCACCAACTTTTCTTGAAACAATCTAAATGTGATTTTGGCACCTCAGAAGTAGAATACTTGGGTCATCTGGTTGGCAAGGATGGCGTCAGGGTGGATCCGAAAAAGATTGAATCTATGCAAGACTGGCCTCACCCAAAGAATCTTAAAAGCTTGCATGGATTTATAGGCTTAACAGGGTATTATCGCAAGTTTGTTAAGAATTATGGAAAGATTGTTGCACCTCTCACTTCTCTCCTCAAAAAGAACTCTTTCACTTGGAAACCATTCGTTGCTCAAGCTTTTCAAACCTTGAATATGGCCATGTGCACCACTGCAATTCTGGCCCTTCCTGATTTCACAAAAACCTTTGTGTTGGAATGTGATGCCTCAGGGAAAGGAATTGGTGTTGTCCTTATGCAAGATGCTTGACCTCTGGCCTTTACCAGCAAGCAACTATCTGAAATAAATCTAGGCAAATCCATCTATGAAAAGGAAATGTTGGCTATTTTGCATGTCGTTGATTTGTGGTACCCTTATCTATTAGGGAAACGTTTCCAAATTAAGACAGACCATCAAAGCCTCAAGTATTTTCTGGAACAACGCATTTCCTCCCCGGAGCAACAAAAATGGGTGACTAAGCTCTTTGGATATGATTATGAGATCATTTATAAGAAAGGCAAAGACAATGTGGTTGCAGATGCACTTTCCTGAAAATATGAGGATGAAGGGTCCCTTTTTTCTCTTTCCTTCATTGTACCAGATTGGCTCCAAGCCGTTCGCCAGGAATGGCTACAAGATCCCAAAATTTTGCATCTGATCCAGCAATTGCAGTCCAATGCTCTAGCTTCCCCAGGGTACTCTTGGCTCCATGATGAGCTTCAATACAAAGGTCGTTTGTATTTAAGTAAACAATCCAAGCTTAAATCCACGGTACATTGTGAGCTTCATGCTACACCCACAACGGGGCACTCCGGGTTCACCAAAACCTATGACAGGGTCAAACGTTCTTTTTTCTGGGATGGTATGAAACAGGACATATGTAATTTTGTCGCTAAATGTGATGTGTGTCAATGCAACAAGGGAGAAACAGTCAAATCTTCGGGCACACTACAACCACTTCCAATTCCACTTGCTATTTGGAAGGATATCTCTATGGATTTTATTACCGGCTTACCCAAATCGGGAAATAAATCAGTCATCATGGTGGTTGTTGATCGTCTTTCCAAGTATGTTCATTTCTGCGCTCTTCGACACTCGTTTACAGCGTCCACGGTGGCTCAAATTTTCATGGATCAGGTCTTCAAGCTTCATGGCATGTTGCACTCTATTGTTTCTGACCGCAACCCAAATTTCACGAGCAATTTTTGGCAAGAACTATTCAAGCTACAAGGCACCCAATTGCATCTCAGCACAGCTTATCATCCCCAGACTGATGGCCAAATGAAATTTGTCAACAAGTGTTTGGAAACATATCTAAGGTGTTTTTCCTCGGAAAATCAAAATCAGTGGGCTCAATGGTTACCCCTAGTTGAATGGTGGTACAACACTTCCTGGCAGACAACTACACGTATGACTCCTTTTGAAGCGATATATGGACAAAATCCACCTTCAGTTCTCTCCTACTTACCAGGTGCCTCGAAGGTCCAGGCGGTTGAGCACACACTTACAGTTCGAGAGGCTATTCTCCATACCCTTAAAGAGAATTTGGTCATGTCACAGAATCACATGAAGCAACAAGCAGATCAAGGTCGCTCTGAACGTCAATTTGCAGAAGGGGATCAGGTGTTTCTTCGACTATAACCTTACAAGCAAAATTCCTTCAAGGTTGAGCATTGTTAGAAGCTAGCACCCAAATTTTATGGTCCTTATACAGTTCTCAAGCATGTGGGACAAGTAGCCTATCAATTATCTTTGCCCAGCCATTCGAAGCTACATCATGTTTTTCATGTTTCATGCTTAAAGAAGGTGATTGGAGCTAAGTGCCAAATTCAAACCAACCTTCCCATATTAGCTTAAGAAGGATCCATTTGGCTACAACCACAAGCAGTTTTTGACCAGCGTGAGCGTCGCCTGTGTCATAGAACCATCAAGGAAGTGCTAGTCCAGTGGAAATATACAACTCCAACAGATGCCACTTGGGAACCAGCTACCATTCTACAACAATTTCCACATCTCAAGCCTTGAGGACAAGG
The DNA here is from genome assembly GCA_000966675.3 of Picea glauca. Lineage (NCBI taxonomy): Eukaryota > Viridiplantae > Streptophyta > Pinopsida > Pinales > Pinaceae > Picea > Picea glauca. The sequence continues at coordinate 311,133 of JZKD02S0124625.1, forward strand.
TTGTTTTTAAGGGGGGTGGACATGTTAGGGTCCTAACCCGCACATAGGTAGAACAATATATTCAGATGTAATAAATGTCAATATTAATAAGGCCTTTCAATAAAATAGAGTAAGGCGGATGTAAGAAGACCTAATAGAAGCTTCCGCTTCTAGAAGGATCTTCCTCTAGATGCTTCTTTTTATAGACATATTTAATATAAATAGGAGTCGAGGGTATGAGAACCCTAGCTTAGAGATTATTGTAATAGAGTGTTGCTCGACTAGAGGTTTCCCCCTCGAAGAGGCCCGTGAACATTTCTCTATGAATCAAAGTGCTATTTTTTTTTTGTTCTTATATCATTTATGTGTTATTGTGGAAATTATACTGGTTATATTACTTTTATTCTGCCATTTCTAGCATTTTATTTCTGTTCTGCATACTTTTTATATCTGGTATATTACAGATCCCCTCTATATCTAAGGCTTTATTCATCTGTTTTTATTTTGTTGTCACAAAAACATAGGATTTAGTGGCTAGGAGCCAAGTTATATCCAGTCATGTTTTCTTTTTTTACTACTAGGATTTAGTGGCTAGTGGCTAAGCAAAACCCACAATTATATTTTTTTTGTTTCTACTAGGACATACTCAAAGTTTTTCAAATTTGAATGTGGCATTATTCAAGCCAATGGACTTAATAGACCATTATAGAGGATTCATTCTAAGGGATTCTCAACTAAATTATCCAAAAAAATATAAATATTTTAATATATGGCACTGTATGTAAATAGCCAACCTGAACTTATTTACAAAAATTACTCAACTTAGGACCCTTTCTTCATGGATATCCTTGACAATATGTTGACCATGAATTTATTCCCTAGTGACCATAGAGTAAACCCCTCCATATTATGGATGTGACATTCCTCATATTTCCAAGTTTCCAAAACTAAAATAATGTCAAATTCTTTAGAAATCCAACTCAACTTCGAACCATTTCTCCATGGATATCCTCAAAAATATGTTAGCCACATTATAGAAATGTTAGTGCAAACATCGATAGTGAGACAACTTGAACTTATCTTTGTGTTCCTTTGAAATTAAAAATTATACTACCATCAATCATAATTCATAGTTCAATTCAATGGTTGAATAATTGAAATTGGCAAGCAAATGGACAAGATATATGTTGTAAAACATGTAATTACATACATATAACACATGGAAAATAAAGTGATCTCTCGTATTTTGTCTAAGAAAGAGAGCTCTTCATTGTTGTTACGAATAGTGATAACATTGGAGGTTTTAATGGTAGGGTGTGTATGTTTTCCCTTCTTGGTTTTGTTAGTGTGAATGGGGAGGAGTCGAAGGCTTTGTTAAGCAATAGATTTACTAGATAAGGGGAATTGTATCTTCTTGGGTTAGGGTCAAGCAAAAGTGATAAAGTGCAGTAAAAAGACTATTGTTTTGCATTGAAATTTATACTTATTCTTATTCCGTATTATGATAGGCCAATTTAAAGTGTTTTTTATGTTGCAATTGCACCCTACCAAATTTTCACAAGACCAACTCCACAACCATAAAAACTAGTCTTCCTTGGTAGCAATAGATTCAATTTTTTCAGTTTCCCATGCTAATTCCTTTTGCATTGGTCCATCAATGGTATGATTAATGTCAAATAACCTCACTCATCTATCAATATAAGTTTATAAGTTATGTCCACAATGATATCACCTCTTATAATTTTTTCCAATTTGACAATACACTACATGATTGTAAGAGCAAATCATTTGATCGCGACTCACAACAACTGAATAGTGATATTTTTATGGCACAATTAAGAGTCACACCAAGACATTTATATATAGATAACAAGATCACATGATTCATTCAACTCCAAGCTTTTAATACATAATAATATCACTCTCATATACTTCTTGTTTTTTTCCTTGGAAAAAAACTCATTACTTTTTGCTAGCTATAAAAATTAAAGATGTTGCATATGTTATCTCTAGCATTCAAAATACTTATTGTCAAAAGGACTTTCTTTCAACTAATCTATCTGTTGGCGCTGCCAAGATCTATAACACCCCAGTTTTGATACTCAATGTAGCATTGTATAATTGTAAGTATTATGAATGGCCAGGAGGGACTAAGCGATGTAATATGTAATCATTGTACATTGAAAAATAATAAAATGAAATACATCACCAGTTGCTAGACTAGTAAGGACCAAAGTAATGGGAGGCTATGATTCCATAAGAGAGGGGGCATGATGTGGGTTTTGAGGGGTTTCCACATGCCTTGAGTCATAAGCCATCTTCATAAATCACTTTTTCATTTAGGCATTTATCCCTTTGACTTATTGAACAATCAATCAATCAATTCATGCAATAAGAGGTTGGGTGAGAAATTGAGCTCACTCGGTTATGACAACATGGTTTGAGTGTAATCATCCTTGGGGGAAGAGTAAGATTCAAGCAAGCATGGGAAAAGAAGAAATTCAAGTAGGAAGGAAGACATTTTTTACAGTTAGCAAGAAGTGAGTAAAACCATAGGTGAGTGTTGGAAATGAGTAGGTAACTGTAGTGGGTATTGAAGATAACTTGTTGAACATGGTAACTATGTTGAGAATGAGGTTTTTATGCCTATGAGTGATTTCTGGTGAGAAATTACGTGAAGATCCTATGTAAAGGATATTGTGAGCACTCTTGTTGTAGCTACATTTCCTAGAGCCCCCAATAGAAAGATTCCTGGGGAGTCTGTGTTGGAGCCTTAGAGGGGATGGAGATTCTCTGATGAACTATGGTGTAGAGAAGGAAATCTCATCCCTTGGGTTGTGAAGACTGATGGGGAAGAGAGTTGGGTAGTTGGAGTTGTTATAGGAGTCATTTCCATTGTGTTTTAGTGATATTTGAGTTGTTATGGTGGAATGTAGACACCCGTAGGCACTTGTTCATCCTTTTGGACTCATAGCCCTAGCTCGGGGGTGACTTGTTAATGAGAGAATTGGAGTATCATAATTTATGGTTGGTTAGAACACCCTTCATATGCATTCGATTGTGTAAAACATTTTTGAAAGATAAGTGTTTTGACCATTGTGTGTCATGTACAGTTTTAATGTTATGGTTGAATGTTGCGTTTACTTTGTATTTTGTATGTATGGATGTTGTTGTGTGTGTTTAATTACATGAGTTCACGAATTTAAATTTATTGATAATTGCATGAGATTTTATATTGTGTTGTGTATATTTATGCATTTGAATCAATATGTTAGTTAGTTTAGTAGTAACGTGGCCCAACAAGGGAGTTGGGTACATTACAAAATCTCTTCTAGAAAAGGAAAATTGCATTTTAATATTCTCATCATCGTATACCTATTATTAGTCATGATATAACTATGCTTTCACTATTCCAACAAAAAACATATATAGGTTGTCAACTAGATTTCATAAACCTCCTTACATATTAAAATCACAATACACGATCCTTTAAAAGAAAAAAAAAATCTACATCAAAATCATTACTTGCATGATCAAAGGCCACTTGTCCTTAACATACTAAGATAACATGGTAAATTATGGGACAAAGCCTAGCATTGGCCTCTTTGAGTGAATAGTCCCATTCATGTTCTCCGTAAAAAAAAACCTGAGAAGAGTTGCAACAATAGACCCTCCTTAGATAGAACATCAATTTCAGAGCTAAACTCTCAATAAACATGTTGAAAGAAAATATTATGAAATGACAACTCCAACCTATTTAATTTCTCAAATATCAATGGTAATTGCATGTTATCCAACAAAAACTTGGCTACTATCCAATTGGTTATCAAAGTTGAATAACCAAAGACTCGAAGGTCCAAACCCCCCCCTCCTTTACTATTATTCTTATCAAAACTTTCAAAGAAAATAGTTTTGTGCAGTTGTTTGAAACTACCCTACTACAAATTTGAATTTCAACCAATGGGAATCATTGAGATAAAGTATGGTTCCAACACCACTCATTGCTTGATCTTCTTGTCTAACCCCATGAAAATAGCTACATCCCCCAGTATTTGACATTGGAAGATTAACAAATATCCTATATTTTATTGGATTTATAGTAACTTTAAAATTTGAAATATCTACCTAATTTGGAAGTGCACTAAAAGGGGGGAATATACTTCCTTTAAAATATTTATGAGTTCCTAGCAAGCCAAAAACCCCAAGATAGCACTATTAGTAGTGCTCTACAGGCCTTTAGTTCCTTCTTTTGAATCCAATTTTTCAATCGTTCTTCAAGTGATATCCCTTGCCACCCATCATTCACCCATGTTATTGCTTCCATATCCAACTAGACCTCACTTGAAAATGCACATTTAACTAATAAATGATCTATAGTTTTTAAGGCTTGCTTGCACATAGTACAACATCTACGTCCATCGATGACCCATTTTTATAGGACCTCCCATGTTAACTCCTCATTTATTAAGGAAATGAACATATAAACTTTGGCTTTGAGTGGAGGTTTGAGTTTCCACAAAGCCTTTCATCACCAAACTACTCCATCTTGTGTATCCTCAACAAACACATTACTTTATGCCCCAGCCTAGGAGTACAGATCCCCAAGGCTATATTATTTGACCATATTAGGGTCTTCCTCCTTTTTAAGTGTAATATGGTTCTTCTACATATGAACAACATAACCCCTCCACTTCTCAGCTTCCACCTTAGATAGAATTAACTCTTTTGCATTTTTCCAACCCTGAGACCACGATGTAGTAGTGATAGGATCAATAACTTAATCAATTTTAAGATTACCTTGATTTTTCAAAGTGTCAATCAACTCCTCATATATTATATAGCCTTCATCATCCAAACCTATGGATATGATCCTATCCTTAATTTATCCCCTTTGTCAATTTCCCAAGCTAGATAGTTACCCACTAAGGAGAAGGATTGAACTATGGCCTTCCAAAACATTGACACTTTTATAATAGGCTTAATCTCTTGTCTAATCCATTCTTTCATTGAAAAATGTTCTATATACTTTTAAAAAATCACCTACTTCCATAAGCCATCCTTAAAAATCAACTTCCTTAAGCTTTTGGTTGCTAGAGACTTCCCAAAGAAGTGGATTTTCTTAGACCCCACCAACCTGCCTCTTTAGGCTTGGCCAATGATTTCCACTTTACTAGGGGTGTGTCATATGTTTTTGCTTTTTCTGTTCCGAGGAATTAAAAATGTACCTTCTTGGTAGTTTCAAGAACCCCTTTTAAAATGTAAGCCAAAGTGTGTCAATAAATATGTATGGCCTATGAGATTTTTCTAAGTAATATTAATATTCTTGTAAGGGACAACCATTTGTTACAACACATCTTAGTTCTTTTTTCTACCTTCTTAATCAACCACTTCCTATATCTCTTCTTGTAGTTTAAACAAAATCCCTAGGTAACTAAAACCTTCCTTAGGTCCACCTTCTGAAAGGAAAAAATCCCAAGAGTTCTTCTCTCATGATCCTCCTCCACTTTGTTAAAGGAAATGGAATATTTCTACAAATTTATCTCCATGCTTGATGATGTACTACACATGCCAAAAATACCCTAATTTTATCTACATATTTTCTGGAACTTGTTGAGGGGGTTGGATTCCCTCTAGCTCAACAATAGGAATCACACCCGGAGATGAGGCTCAATTAGACTCGTCTTCATTTGGAGTAGTGTGATTCTCCGGATTTGTGATTCGACAAGTTTTCGATGGGATTTAATGATTAGATTTTTGTTTCTGAATGTTCCTTTCAAACTATTTATGTCTTTTAAATGATTATTTCTTTTTTGTTTTGATGCAAGAGGATAAGATTATTCTAAAGAAGACTGATTCTTTTTAAAGAAATATGGGCCCAGGATAACCTTTAGCCAACGATATGTAAACAATACCTACAACTGAATACTTCAAGCAATAATACTATGAATCATCAACCATGAAATAATCTTTCAAAAACAAAAATAAATGACATGCATGCTAAAATACATAAGAAGAAGATTAGCAAGAAATAATTCTAAGTTGTACTTATATGTAACAAATTAAAACACAACTATTTTCACCAACTTTCATTAAAATATCAATCAATCACTCAAGATAACTCAAAAGAATAACGATCTTACTGAATTCATGTAGTCGTTAAACAAAAGCGGAAACAATCCACAGATCTGGCTCTCATGTAACTTCTTAATTAATTGTAGTGAGAAATAGTTCTTTAGGCCAATTAAGAAATTTCATGCAAAAACCATAGACCCTTTTTCGCATGGTCAATTCCCTTATTTATCAAAATTGAAATGTCTAAAAATAGCTTTAAAGTCTAGTCTAACTAAATAAAACATATAGCGATGTGGACTAATTCATGTGTACTCCTACAATCGTATTTCAGTTGCTTAGGTGATTACTCCAACGGGTTTTCCTTATCATATTCTGACCATCGAGCGAAGTGATTTTCACATGTGTGTGTAAGGGAATCGGTACTGATCCATTGGGGTGCTTAGCACCTCCTTCATTTCCATAGTGTGTTGTCTAAACACATACAACCTAGAAACCATGTGTTGTAAAACCACTGATGCTTTCATTGGTCCTTCCATGAATCTCCTAACATGTCCTCTCACCCTAGTGGTTATTTGAAGGACCTTCAACTCATATTGTTGGTCCCGAACCACATGTTGTTTCATAATATCTTTGAGGTATCTAAAATTTTCTAGTGAGCCGAAATTAGGGAATTGAATCTCTCTCATTTTCTCATTTATTTCCTCCAAGCTCCCGAGACATTCCTCCCATCTTTCCTGCATTTTCCATTGTGGTTCAACCACCACTTAGGTCTAGGATTCAATTTCTCTTTGTATTATTTCTATGTTATTCCCAATGAGAATTCTGACACCATGCTCCTCCCCTCCTCATCCATTTTGGATTTTTTGAATGTATTCAATCTAAGCCAGAGATTTGTGCACCCGTTACGACCACCTCAACATATCTTTGTGTGCCACCAAGGCTAGAAAAGTCTCCTTCTAATAATTTACAGTTTTGGCCATGAAATTGTCCCTTTCCAACTTATACCTGCTATATTCTTCCATGAATTATTCCTTTAGGACTATGATTTCTTGAGTGGTATTATGATAATACTCAACCTTATGTCTGAGATGTTCAAGCTCTCTTCTCATGGCCTCTACTTCTCTTTAATATTATTTGGCTCCATCGGTGGTGGCACTGGATAAGGACATCCTTTCCCCCAACAATTCACTTACCTTGGATTTCTTAGCATCAAATATGGTCTCCTCAGTAGTTACAATTACAACATTGTCCAAGGTAAGATTTCTCTTCTTGCTTGTTGTCTTCACCAGTAACTGTCTTTTCCAATCATATGTTATAGCCTCAATATTTTCCACTTCATCTATAGGCTCCGGTATCTGTTGGCCACCCCATGCCAGCATATTTCCTAGGCTACCCGCAGTATGAAAATGTTTCAAGACAAGTGCTTTAACTTTATCAACTATTGATGCTTGACCTCTTAGTTTCCCTCTCTCTCCACATGTTGGTTACTCTTGGCTTGGTGCCATGGAAGGTTGATCTAAACTTTCAGTGGGTAATGTCCCTGCCTCTATAGATACATATTTTGTTTTCTCTGGGGTTGTAGTGTCTTTCGGTACATTTTTTGTTGTCATTGTTGGTAATTCTACTTCCTTAGGAAATGAAGTGGCTAGAGGGTTAGTTACAATTTCTACACCTAATGGATAGGTGATTGTTCCTCATATTCATCCTTTCTGCCTACAACATCTTATTTATTTTTGTCATGATCTTCACCATTTTCATTGTCCTTTTCCTTAGAGGTGGTACCTTTCGAGCTATGTTATTAATCCCCATTTCTACCTTCTTCATCTTGAACATTTTCTTCTTTGTTTTGTGACTATGATCCTTGTTTTGTAGGTGTCACTACTTTCTTAGTTGTATTAGTTGTCACAACCCCTCCTTCTAGTTGTGCTCTTTTAAGAGTTGGACCTACTTCCTCCCCTTCCTTGGACTCATCTAAAATGAGAACCCCAAAAGTGTCCATCTCATTGTTATCATCATTATAAATCATTATTAAATTTTAAATTATAGGTGCCAAGACTGTTGTGTATGGTGCCCTGGTCAAACTCTCAGATCCTACAATTGTTCCCAGTTGCTCTATTTGCACCTGTCTTATGCATAATTATGTTTGAGTGCTAACCATTTCCGGTGTGATTCCTCCTTGAGGCCTCTGCTCAACCCCCCTGTATTTGCATCTTCTTTAGTTCCCCTTGGCTGCTCTAATCCCTCAGTTTCTATGTTTTTCTCATCTTCACGAATTCTCTTCTTGACTTTTGTTGGAAGTCTTTCTCCTCCAGGTCTTTCAGTCTGTGCTTGTACAACTACTTCAGTTGTTTGATTGATAAACTCAACATGTGCAACCATTGACATGGCCTTAAACCAAGTCAATTATGGAATGGATCTCCTTTGAAGCACTTTGTCCCAGTCCTATGCATTTTTTGTGAAGGCTTTGTCTTTAAATTTATCATGTGCATATGGCCAATATGATACCACCTTCCCAGCATGTTTGGATACTAAATTCTTAGGGTCATTATTGCAGCATATGCATGTCAGGAACCTATATTTCAAGTGACTTAGGCCTTCTTGTTTTTCATGTGTGGTATCTTTTACAAAGTAGTATCCCACTTGGAAGCCATATGGGATGAAAGACCTCTTCTTTTCATTCACCAACGAAACATTGAAACCTTGCAAAATGGTTTGATAGCAAATTTCTCCTAGGACCAATCAGTATGGCACATAGATCAAAAACAAATGTGGAGCTCCAATGGCTCCAAATTGTTTTAGATAAGTACTTTTCTCCTCCAGATACCAGTCTCCAATCAGGGAGATTATGTATTTGGTTGACTTAGAGAGCCTTTGGCACTCTTGCTTGAAAATGATGAAGCATAATCTGGCTAGAAACTCACCACATATCATGGCATAGTCTTTTTTGTACCTATTCTCCCACAGGGCACTAAAATATACATGCACAGGTAGCTTTGATACATCCCAACTGAAGCTCATTCCTGAAAAGATGCTTCTGGCACAAATTACATCTAGCAAATAAGATGCCATATAGAAGGAGGGTACATCTCTTGGCTTTGGGTTTTGGGCTTGCTATATTTTGGTACTTAGTTGTTTGGAGATGATGGCTCCCAATTGAAAATACTTCCCGATATTGCCACAGTGTAGGCTAGGGGCATCCAAGATTCATAGAACCTAGATCAGTCTTTCTCCCCACATAAACAATATATCAATGCCATTAAATGCATGTAGGGCTCTCTTAGGTTCACAATACTATACCACTCAATAGCTCTATTTACAAATTTTGTGTTCTCTTTCCACCAGGAAGCTAGTAGTTTGTTGGTATCATTCCTTTCATAGAATTTAACCATGAAATCATTGTTTAGCTTAAATTTCGGTTCCTTGAGATTATAGTATTTTTTTATTTCTACTGGAAAAAAAAATGCCACACACTTCCCTTGAACATCATTTATCAAACACTTATTGGTATCTGTGTGACCGATTATCCATTCTAAAGCCTCCATGTAAGGTAAGACAAGGGTCCTGGAGGAAACCATGTGCAATAGGGAGCATTTGATGTTCATAAAAACTTGGTCATCTAGGTTTCTAACTTCTGGGTCACTGTGGGGTGTAAACTCTGGAAAATATGAGTGATGTATTTTTTTATACAAATCATTCTAGGTGGGTAGAAGTACCTTAGATGTGGTGCCCGAATCAGTGTATTTATACAATGATGGCTGAGTGAAAACCTTCTTCTGGAGCATCTGAATCACAATTTTTACCTTGGAAATAGGCTTTGATTCTTCAACAGTGGCTGGACTCAAAGCTTCATAAGTCGATATGTTCTTCTCGTTGGGTGTTTTGGGGGGACTATCAAGTTGTCGGTCTTCGCGACGACATTTTACTGCACATAACCCATAGTTAAATTCACAGTTTATCCACAATTGTGAGAAATGCAACAATTATCAAACTGACATGTATACCTAGATAAACAATAAAAAATTAAACTCACATTTACCAGTTTCAATCACCACACTTGGAATTTCAGCAATATCCAAGCTATATTATGTGCAACGTCTATTTCTTAGAAGTTCTTCGCTAGAGGATTTCTCTCAAACGCTCAATTGAAAGAATGCATAAGTTAAGGAATGGTTGTGCTCATATACCCTACCTTCTATCAATCAAATATGTCATTTACACTCGTTGAATACGATGAAATCTCTAAAATCTCAGAGGCTTGACATTAATAAGTTACGTCAAACAACGACGCAAGGAGACCGTTATCTTAGTTCATCGGTATTTTTAAATCAGTGTGATTTGGCACATAGTGACATCTTTGTCAAGGTTCAAGGATGTGAGATAATCGATAGTTCGAACTTGTTTCGTGTCATTGTCTATCCGCCGATCCATTATGTAGAAAATTTCTCCATTTTGGTTATCGTAATGTAGCACGTTTTTCAAGGTGGTGATGTGGCACATGAGTCATGCAACATGTTTATTGGGAGTGTTAAATATGATGTGGCATGTTTTTAATTTTCCATCAT
>JZKD02S0124625.1:330957-343112 GCA_000966675.3 Picea glauca
TCAATCCATGACCCTAACCTTTCAAACTCATTCAAAACAGATTGAAATAGAATAAATATGTATAATCTTTTAGATATCCTCTCTTCCTCCAATACTGAATTCCTCCAAGTTGGGGACAACTCTATAGGTTCCACATCTACTACTAAACCAACTTCCTTAAACTTGTGAATAAAGTAATTAGCCAAAGAGTCTTCTCATGAAACGTTCCCCCAAATTTCTTCTCTTTAAAAGGTAAAATTTAAGTCACCACCTAGAATGAGGGTTCCTTCTTTTAAAAATGTTTGGCTCAACATCTCATCCCAAAAGGGAAGTCTATCCTCGTATAGCCCATACACATTTAGCATTGAAAATACCTCCTTGACGCTGCAACAAAGAGGAAAACTCTTATCCTTGAATCCAAAAACATAGAATACATCAATCTAATTAATCATCTCCTCCAACCAATTAATAACCACCCAAAGCACCCAACCACATCAATAGAAAAAAAAAAACCAATCCTTCCACGATTTAGAAAGCTCTTCTATCAATATTTTTCTTTCCCCAAGGTTTCTTGGATCAAAATGATAGGCATATGAATGTCCACAAGCCTAATCAAGAATAGTTTCTTAGAGGCCTTTCCCAAGCCCCTTATATTAAGGGACACTAACATGGGTTACCCTTACCTAGGGCTTTCCATACTCTAAGGGCTCCTATAAGAGTTTGTTGCTTCCCTACCATTACTTCTCTAACTGCTTTATTTTGGGTCAAAGCGATGTACAATTTCATACCTCTTACTGAAATATTCCCATCCTTCCCCTTACCTCTCCCCAAACCCCCTTCAACCATACCATCCTCAACACACCATGTACCCTTTCTAGATTTGAAGGGGTATATAAGAGACCTAGAAATATAGTTCCTCTCTTCAGGATTAGAAGAAGGTAGGACCCCATTTTCACCCAAAGTCTCCTCCCCATTTGAGATGATTATACCATCCTCTGTAAGGGAGACTCTTCAATTCCCATCAAGTACACCCACAAACTGAGATTTCCCATCCTTAGCCAAAATTCCCTTCCTTGGTTTCTTAAATGGACATTTCTTATTCCCTTCAAGCCTATGACCAAGATTCCAAAAGTGTACTATTTTTATAAATTCCTAAATCATCTTTCGAAGAGGAAAATGACTTGTTAGAATGATCAGTTTCTTGTGATAGCTCCGCACTCAATTCCACTCACTCCTGAAGTGATGTCCCTAGATTTACCTTCATAAGATCCTCTAGTGTGCGCTTGAACTCCTTGACTTCCACCACTTTCTCACCTATTAACAATACATATGGGCCTCGTTCTTCACCTCCAAGTGCAAGTATTACTACAACATCTTTTGGCCTCATTTGATGGTCATGGATATGATACCCCTCAACTTCCTTTTTAGGATGTGCCTCTTTCTTGTCCACCAATCCCCCAACACCACTATATTTTCTTCTCCATGAAATTTCAACAAGCAATCCTTTACCAAGTGGCCATATGCATGACATCTGGAGTAGCGGAACATAATTCCAACATAATCTAGGCTCTAGGTGTAAATACAACTACCCACCTCTATTTTGATGGCCTTTTATCAACCATTTTTCACATCTTACTCCACCAAAATACATGCAACCAAATGGCATGTGGACTGTGTAAAATAATCATCCACCTCCACAAAAATTCCAAGCTAGTTTATGATAGCCTTGAGAGCTTTGACAATTCATTACTAAAATGCTATACCAAACAACTTGACACACATTGGGTGTTTAGTAACCCATTTGCCTTTGTGATCAAACTCTAGTGTCCATTTCTTTAACAATAAGTATGCAAAACCCCAAAATCACTTACCTTGAGCAATAATGCTTACATCTTCCTTCAATCTAAAATGGAAGGAAATCCATCCCTTGACCAACATGTCAAAGGTCAACAAATAGCCTGACAACATATTCCAATGGCTTTTAACCTAGCTAGAAAAATTCTTCTTTGAAATAAACCTATTGTAAAAACATCCATTTAGGGTTTTATTTGAAAACTCTACTACCTAGGCCATGGTAACATCCTCACCTAGCACCAACTTAGAGTTAACCATTTATGGCTTAACACATTCCCAAAGCTTCTTTACCTCTTTAACTATCAAGATTTTACCTTTCAGTCCAATTACAACCTCTACTTCTTCAATAGTGTCTTTTCACACCTATGAACTCTTTGATACCTCCATTATCAACCAAAAAATAATGGTTGTAACCATGAAAGCTTCATGACTTTATTGAACATCAAAATTTCTAGAGTAAAAACAATGAAAACAAGGTCATCAAGGTATTTCCTCCCACTAACTCATTGTTAGGGAGTGGCGACTGAGGATAATTACTACGACTGAGAACAATTATTGATGCTTAATGAGGAGTTAGTTCCAACTTGCCTTTTTGTCCTTCCATCCACTATCAAGCCCTTGGGATTAATAACAACATGTGTCCTTATGACAATTTTTCCGTATCCACTGAGGACACCCACCCTTTCATTTGTCCCAAAGTTTGAGAAGATAGGCTCAACCTCAAAGATGATTGCTCCCTTAAGGATGAGACCATACCCATACTAAAAAAATTCCTTCCAGGAAGCCCTTTAAGCCTCCATTGAAGAAGATCAATAAGGCTTCCATGGAATCTCATGGGTAGTCTACAAGCTCTTCCTCGACTCCAAGATTAAATCCATGAATTCTCATATATTTATTACTACTATAATAATTTTATGTAATAACTTTATATATATAATTTATTTTTGGTGAGTGTTGGTTTGACAGATAAAGACACCCTTTCACAGATTTCAAAAGAGGCAAGGAATTTGCCTCAACCAGCCTGTGCCTCTCTTGTTTCTCATAGGCTGACGTCTCCTCTAGAAATATCTCCTGCTCCCTCTAAAACCTCACCAACGTCGGATCTCACTCTACCTTCTGGCTCCCCTCCCTCTTCACCTGCTAACCTTCCCGACTCTTCTACCATCCTTCTGGGTTTTTCAGGTATCTACGGAAACTGACACCACTTTAAACGAGGTTCTTGATTCCCTTCTGTCTTACCTGTGGAACCACTCCTCCACCATCCCTTTGTCAACATATTTGGGCAATTATTTGTATAAAAAACAACCTCTAGATGGCTTTGCTAGCATGTCTCGTCTGACTGTATCGGACACAGGGAAAGATTTTGCTTGGTCACAAGGTTTGGGGATAGAATACTCACCCATTAAAACCCGTAGTGTCAGGAAGAAGGTCACTCCCTCTTCTGCACAACAACCTGATTCTACTTCAACTTCCACAGACGGTGGGGCACTTAGAGCAGTGAAGGCCCTTGCAAGGGATAGATAATGATCATTATTTCCCTCAACCTTCGAGGGGTGGGTGCCCCCCTTAAAACTGCCTCTGTGAGATGCCTCTTGAACAAGACTCACCCAGACATCATATTATTTCAAGAAACCTTGGTTCCGAACAAAAAGCGATTTCATACATGCGTGGCCTCCAACCATATTGGGTTGTATGTGCGTTAAACGTTGTTGGGAATTTGGGAGGTCTCATGGTTGCTTGGGACCCTGCAAGCTTTAATTTGGTCCCTTATCTATCCGTTGGTGGCTTATTATTGACAGGTCAATGCATTGCAAATAAGAGCGAGCTTCTTATTCTAAATGCATATGGTCCTTGCACGGAGCGCAGGGTCTTCTGGAAAGCAGTAGAGGAAAGAAGAATTTTGTTGCATGAAAATTTAATTCTAGCTATAGATTTGAATTTCACCGTGTCCCCTAGTGAAATTTGGGGAGGGTCGTCATTGTCGGGTCCACTATTTGAATATTTAAAAACTCTTTTTCAAAACAATCACATGGTCGAGGTGAAACCGGACAATATCGTCCCTACATGGAGAAATCCCTGCCAAGGATCCAGCTCTATGGCTAAGCGGTTAGACAGGTTCTATGTATCGGAAGAGCTTCTCACAAAAGTTGGTATTCACCGTTCTTGGGTGGAATACCCATTTATATCTGATCATGCACCTATTCTTTTGCAGTTAGAGATCGAAAGTTTTAAACCCTATCCTTTTAAGCTCAACCCGCATTGGCTCACGGATAAAGGATATATCTCTCTTGTACATGAGACCTGGTCGGATCCTCGGTTTCTTTCTGAAGGTGGAAAACAACATAGAATTTTCTAGAAATTAAAAGAGTTAAAATATATAACCAACCTTTGGATTAGTGAAAAGAACAAGATTAATTTGTTGAAAATGATACAGTTGGAATCTGATATTAATGAGATCTTATTTCAACGGTGATCTAACTGTAGATAAGGAAAAGTTATTAATTGGCTTGGAATAGGAATGCAATAACCTTTTAAAATCAAAAGAAGATTTATGGAGGCAGTGCAACAGAGCTATATATGGATAAAGGGCAGCGACCAAAACACAAAGTTTTTTCACCTTTTCGCCAGCTTTAGGAGAAATAGGAAACACATATGGGAAATTGTGGACTCATCTGGGCAACAACATACAGACCAGGAGAAGATAAAAGCAGAGTCTGTGAGGTATTTTGACAATTTCTTCAAATAACAGGGACAACAATTATCAGTGCAACAATGCAAACAGGTTGGACTCTTTCCTCATATGGTTACAGAGGCAGATTCAAACTCTCTAGCCAATCCGGTCAATTTATAAGAGTTAAAGAAAGTGCTTCTTTCTTTTAAGAAATATAAGAGCCCAGGTCCCAACGGATGGACCATGGAGTTCTTCATCGCTTTTTTCGACCTTGTGGGGAACGATCTGTTGGATATGGTGAAGGAATCCTGTAATACCCCAAGGACGAGCCCCAGTTATAACTATGTATTGTAAACATGTTTTGTAGGCTAGTGAGCCGAGTAATTGTAAGCTAGTAAGATTATGTGCAAGTAGGCCGGAGAGCCTAGGTGTTAAAGGCTAGGAGCCTATTTTGTACATGTAATTATGCACTTTGTTAATATAAAAAAATTGTTTCCTGTAGACCGACCACGAAGAAAGAGTGATGGGGGACTAAGCTTCCACAAGTTTGGGTAAGGGAGGGAGCTAAGTATGTGGGCCTAAGGGCTAAGCTAGGGGGCTTACCTCTAGAGGAATAATATTTTAATATTAATTCCTGAAGACTAAGGTGGACATGATATGTGTTTTTTATCCTAAGTTCCTAGAAAGGGGACGTAGGCTAAATGGAGCACATGCAGCTCCAGGAAGACAAGTGTTGACCTAATCTCATGCAGTTAAAAGTTGAAGCGTCAGTTGTGTTGGGGGTTCGCTGGTCATTCTGCCATCCTCTGCCTGAGTTCATTCTGTCCATTCTCCCATCCTCCATCTAAACCCGAGACCTCCATCATCTGACCTCTGCATACCCTCACGCATTTATGAAAATAGAAACCATGAAGTTGTCTTGTGTTGCTTCTTGTGAGGCCTGATGCAATTGTAGTCACCTGAGTCGTGTTGTGACTTAGCGTTAGGTTGTTGCCTTTTGGGTGTCCATAACTTTTTTTCCCTGTTGTTGTTGTTGTTGTCACCCATACTCGGTTGTAGCTGAGTTGAGGATTGGTTGAAGAGGCAGGTTGTCAGGCCTATGAGCAACTCTCTCGGGTGAGAGAGTTTGTTATGAAGTGAGTTCTCTTGGAAGGGAGTCCCGTAGCAGCTACAGTACTTTGAGACTTATGGTCTAGCCTGTTGTTGAAGCCTAAGGTAAGGGAAGGGTACTAGCCGATGGACTTGTATTAGTGAAGGTGTATCCTCCTGGGGTGGAGCAGGCATGTGGGGAATGAGGGTTTGTGGGTTGTGGGCGTAAGTGGCTCCTAGGATAAAAGATCCTTCATGTTACTTTGTGCAACTTCCTTGTTGTCCTTTCCAAGCCTAGAATTCCCTTGTCCGATGGAGTTTAGTCCTAGCTCAATGGTGACCTACTGCTAAGAGTGATGAGCAACGCAGTCTAAAGCTAGGAGGTTCATGGAAGGTCTGCACGCAGTTGGTGGATTTACTCCAGCTAAAAGATAAGTATCATTGTTGTGCTTAATTATGTATTTTATGCATGTTTTGTGATGCTTGAATGTTATCATGTATTCCATTGCGCATATGAATTATGGTTAGTTCCATTGATTTTGAACTGGTAGTTGTAATTCTGTGTTTATTGTGATTAAGTGTTTTAAATTCATTAAAATGCATATATATATCATATAAGTGTATATTTCGCACGGTAGCATTACCCGATCTCTGGAGGGTCGGGGATGTTACAATATGGTATCAGAGCAAGGTTTCAATACTGAGTCTAGATGGGCCATGTTAGTGGAAGTTGAAGCAACAGTTTCAGAAGGAGTTGTTGTCGAAATGGACAAAACTCAAGTTCTGACCCAAGGTTTCAACACAGAGCTTGGATGGGCTGGGTAAGTGGTCCTTGGACTCAAGGTTCAAGTGAAATTGTGTCTGGAGGAACCAATTTCGAACCTCAGAACGTTCTTGAGTGCCAAGAGGTTACCTTGGTCATGTTAAGAATCTCAAGAGCAGTAGCGGTATCGTAAAACCACGACAGAAGTGGTGTTGGACCGTAGAGTAATGTGAACCGTAGGATCTGCTTGGAAGAGAAGGGAAAACCCTTACGATCGTCAGATCTGGAGAGGGTGTAGAAGGGTTAACTTGGAAGCCTTTCAGACTTCGCAAATTTGGTGAAATTGATGCAAAATAAGAGAAAGCCCGAAGCCCGAAGCTTCGAAGCCTCAAAGTGGATCTACATTATAGATCTGGGAGAAGAGCTCAACCGTTGGATCAACCAATGTTGAAAGGTCAAATGCAGTGGTGAAGGGAGAAAGCTTCAGAAGCTCTGAAGTCTGGAGTTAATATAGACAGTCCGTTAAGAGGGACACGTGTCAACAGATCTGAGACTTCAGAGAGAGTCACTTTGGAGGATTTCAAGTGTGGAGTGTAACAAACTCCCGAAGTCTCAAAGGCCGAAGTAGATCGCAACCTCCCGTTGCGAAGGACACGGGTCAAGAGATTGTGTACTTCGGGTGGAAGCATTTCGTGAGGAGGCAAGTGTTGTGAGTTTGAAACTCCCGAAGCCCAAAGTACCGAAGTCACTCATAGTCGTTGAACATGAAGAAGGATACGCATCGGTAGATTGTGAACTCCGGTGGAAAGCACTCTGGGAAAAATCGAGTGTAGAGGAGTTGAAACTCTCAAAGTCTAAAGCTCCAAAGCCCGAAGAGCCAAAGTGGTGAGACATGATGGCATCACCTGGAGGTTACGTGGACACATGGGTTGTGTGCCAAGTGTAAGTGGATTCTGAACCATGGAAGATTGAAATGGCATTTGGAACGCGACGCATGTCACCCATTTGAATGGGCCATGTATTAGCCACTAGTATTCTGCCATGTGGCTTTCTGTATGAGTAGGGCTAGTGTGGTTGAGTTTACGTAGCGTAGTTAAAGGTCAGAGGACCCACACTGTCATTGATCATGATACATCCAGATCAACGGCCAGGGGGAATTGAAGGGACCCAATTCGCATGGAAGTTAATTATTCAAGGCGATCCCGCAATCCAAACCACGGTTTCACTGAGGGGTTACGTGTCAGCGTCAGAAGAATTGCAGGATGAAAGGTGGGTTACTCCAAACCACTGTTGCATGCCCTTGCAATTGGAAAACATTAAGTGATGTGACGTAACGATGTCACCAAAGGTTATTGGGAATGTTCGGAGATTAACAGTTCGGATGTGTGGATGCGAGATCCTCTGAAGATTCAAAGTCCCAAAAACCCAAAGACCTGGAACTCAGACACCTGAGGTTCCATAGTAAGTGTCAGTCGTCAGATTCTAAGTAGACGTGGACGATTAATCCGCCCTACGTCGCGAGTTCGGTAATATGGAACTCCGAGAGATTGTTGTGTGGTGCTTTGAAATCTTTCGAAGTCGAAGGCCCGAGTAAGCACCTAGTGATCTAGCGCTTGGTCATGGCCCGTGATCACATGGATTGGGGACTAAGAGAAAGGGGCTAGTGCTCGAAAATTATTACAGAGCAGAGAAGAGCTCGGAAAGAAAATGAAATCTGATTGTTTTCTTAAATCAAATTAGTTTATGAATGTTGTGGGATTTGTTAAGGAATGATGGCCTGAAAAATTTTGGTTGATTGCACGTTGTGTTTGCAGAGTTGAACGAGTGTTAGAAAAAAATTGAATTTTCACAGAGCGCTTAGGAGACACTCACAGAGATAATAGAAAAGCATTTTTTCCTGCATATAGTGTGTTTATGTATTTGTATTCATTATTATGTTGTTATATGTTGTTCATGGTTTGAATGCGTAAACTGGTGAAGTATTGAATAAGTTTCAATTGTTTCTCTTCTTTGAGTTTTCGAGTGAACATTGTCTGCAAGGAGTGGGTTAACATAGGTAAGTTAACCTTGAAGAATCTTAGGAGAGATATTGTTGAACCTTCATCAACAAAAGTGCAAGGAGTGCAGAGGGAGAACTTTGTGTTGAGTTTAGAGAGAGATAGAGTCACTGAGAACTCTGTAGAGCTCTGCCAGGCGGTCATCGAGTGAGTGCAAGTGTGCACAAAGAGAAATATTTGTCGAGTTCAGGGAGAAGAGTATCAGAGGAAGATACTCATAGAGCTATTAAACGCTCTGTAGAAAACGCTCAACAAGGTGTGCTTTGAGCAAAAGGTTGTCAGGAGGGCACAAAGTTTTTCTTTGAAAGGAAATAGAAGGGTTGAGACCCTTAGGAGACTGAGTAAACCGAAAAGCTCAGAAGAGATAACGCAAGGAGTGTGTGGGAGACAGACTCATTCTAAGTTTTAAAGCTCAGAAGAGATAAAGCTTACGAGAGAGAATACGAGATCCATGAGGCAGACTCGCAGGAGAAAGGTCAAAGGTTGAAGCCTTTGAACACTGACAAAATATTCCAGGGCGGAAGAAGTCAAAATCTCAGGAGGAGGAGCAACAACAATCATTAGATCGGTTGTGGGGAGGAGCCTGGACCGTTGGATCAGCGTCCAACAGAACAAAGGAAGCGCAAAGAAGAGGAACGGATCCCATCTGTTAGGTCTGAGTGTGAAGGACCAACAACCGTTGGATCTGGAGGTAAGCACATAAGACTTAACCCTTGCGTGCGCAAGATAAGTGGACTTGTCAAAGTCCTGAAGTCCAAAAGTGATTTGGGACCATCCATCGTCAAGGAGGATAGGTGGCGTAAGATCCACAACTTCTAAAGTTTGTGGACAAGGAGGAGGAGAAAAATCCGAAGTAAATCTTGGTTGTTGATCTGAAAGTGGACGCGTGGCGCCAGATCTGGAACTCTGGGTAAGGATCACTCCGGAGGAAAGCAGAGGATGAAAGTGCCAAAGTCCCGAAGGAGATCGCGATTGTTGATAGAGGAGGAGGTCAAAGGACCGTTGATTTGGTCTTGGTTGGAAAGAGTCGAAGTCCTAAAGAGAATTAGGGTCATTGATTTGGAGAGGACGCATGGCAGAAGATTTGTCACTCCAGGGAAATTCACTCCGGAGATTTGTGTGTGTGGAGACGTGAGAACTCGCGAAGGCCGGAGAGCTGGAATTCATCAGAACCTTCCGATTGTTGAGGACATGTGTCAATATATCTTCCACTCTGGAATATTGTCATACGTGGAAAAGCATATAGTTGAGATTTGAAACTCCTGAGGGCCGGAGAGCCGGAATCAACCGTAGTCGTTGATTTGGAAGGGAGCTACGTGTCGACAGACTGTGTAGATATGGGATCGTGTGTGGAGGGAGGAAAGAAGGTAGAAAAGGGAGGATAGATAACAGTTGTTGATCACGGATCATCGCCAAGGAATTGGAGGTCAACGGACGAGCTGGATTGCAGGGCCAGAACTTGCTCAATTGTTAAAAATCTGAGAGTGGGCCGCAATTTATACCACGATTTTAACAAGTGATGCATGGCAGCTGGAGGTGAATTGCGGGGCGAAAAGTGGGTTGGCCTAAAACCACTCTTGCCCATGCTCGCAATCAAAGTTTTCCATGAGATCATAGCCCAGGGTCATATGAAGGAAAGGGCTAATGAAAAGGGGATAGCACTTGAAACTTGGAGTTTTGGAAACGTGTAGGAATAGCCCGTGGGTCTGACGGGACTTGCGCCTAAAGGAGAAAAGGTGGCCTGTGTATAATTTTTTTGGGTTCAATCACGAGCCCGAAGAGTCAATTCGACTCAAAAGATTGAAAGATCATTTGACCGGGAGGTCAACAAACCCCACTGAGGTAGGGGCACTGCGTCGAAAGTGCTCAGGACATAAATAGTCATGTACAATGACTACAATGAGAGCACAAGAAGATTCAGGAATCTTGGAAGAATTGTAGACTTCTAGGATCAACAAGGAAAATTTTTATAGGGAGAAAGAAATTGTTGCAATTTCTATGGTAGCAAGTCTATTACGACTTGTTGGGTCAGTCAGAGGAAAGAGTGCTTACATGTTTGCAAGTGTTGTTGGTGATGTTGTTGCATAAGGAGGGTAGCAACAGAGAGTTGAAGTGTTGGTTATAAGTTTGATAAAAGAAGCATGAAATATTCTACTGCCATCAGACATTTAGGTAGTATAAAATTTATTAATGGCAGTCATGCAGGTATGAGTTTTTTATTACTCTTTTTGCATAATTGTTGAAAGGAAATTTAGGTAAGAATTTCCTCAACCAGAGTTATTTTATAAAATCACATGATTATATTATTGAATGCATACCATTGGATGTGGTAAAGACTAGAGGCCTGTATTAATTCAAATATTTTAGCTTCTAAATGCACACACTAACATAGTAGAATGTCATGTTAATTTGGTTATGGGGTACTAACCAAAGAATTAAAAGATAAGAACTTGTTATAGGAATGAATGCCAGTAAGCTAGTCATGTATGAGACCAGGACATGGTTGGATATGGAAAGGTTATGATCCACACAGGTACTAAAAGCTTCATACCTTTAAATAAAACTTGGACTGTAACCTTTTTGCTAACACTAATGAACACCACAGATTATAATCTTGGTGTAGTGTTCGGGTTGAAAATGAAGGCATCCAATTAATTGGGAAGACAATAGGAAGTGTGTGGAGAATGTGTCAACACATTGGCCCGAATTCCAACTTAGGGATGGTGAGATACATGACTGAGATAAAGAGCATTATGTAATCCAATGCAAGGTGCATTGATTAATTATGCATTGAGAGTTGCACTCTTGCATAATAAGTGATAGAATTTTATACTAAATGCAATGATTGAATGTGTTTTGTCAGTACATGCATATATATTATTGCATGGAAATAATTATTACTAACAACTGAAATGTTGTTAACTCATGAAGTTAAGGACATTTCAGGGAGGTGTTAGACATTGCAACAGGAAAGTTGCAAGTCAAGTAGTCACATGAGCATTGACTACAGAAAATTTTCTTGTTCAGAAAAAGAAGTAATGAACTTACAGATATTACTGTGAACATGCATATGCATAGAATGACGAGTTGTTCTAGTTTATTAATTGTTGGGTAATTGTGATTGAATTTCTAGGTGCAGAAAATTCTAAGATCACTGCATAAGATTTTGTACATATTGCAATTGAATTATGATGTACAGGAAATACTGACAATTGTTGGCAGTATGAAAGATGAAGACTTGCATGAAAATGGTATGCAGTTTGGTGCTTGTGGAAAACCACAAGGAAGGTTGCATTCCTAATATGGCAACAACCCAGAAGAATTATGAAATGGAATTTCATGTTTTGGGGGAAAAGTTGAATTCCTTTTTGAACTAAGTTGGAGTTCCTAAATGAATTGTTTTATGTTCTCTCGTGATAACTGCATGTGGGTGATGCAAATGATATGATGTTGATAAAATTTAGAATGTTGACTACAAAGAGTAGCTCGGGGAAGATGTCGATTGGAGACCTCTGAGGGCAATTGGAACTCCTCAAGCCACAGTACTCTAAGACTTCTAGTCCGGCCTATTGTTGAAGCCCAAGGAAAGGGAGGTGTAACAGTCGATGGATTGTGTGACAGTGAAGCTGCACACTCCTGGGGTGGGACAGGCATGTGGGGAAGAGAGACCATTGGTTGGAATGTTGTTGGGGTTTGGTACCTTGGCCTAGACCATGTTGATATGGAAGTCTTCTCAATCAAA
>JZKD02S0124637.1:0-11601 GCA_000966675.3 Picea glauca
CCCCCATCAATGACACGAAATGAGTAACTGAGTTTGAAAGTGAAACAGAGCATGTTACAATTGGACTAGACACAGGGAAGGCCGACACAGAGAGAATGGATAACTGTAGATGGCCAACTCAATATAGGTTTCAGATGGACTTCTCTTGAACATATGAACGACACGACCAATGATTCGGTAGCATTGACCCAAAGATGACACATGGAATGACCTTGTAATCAATCGAAAGAGAGACAAATGGATTTCCCAAACCGACTTCAAATGATGAATAGAGGGTGTCATGTTCAAGAGCGATACTTACTGCCAATCAATACAAAGATGAAACATATCCCTTTCCCAAATTTCCCCCCACCATTTCTGGCAAGTACCTCTTTATTTTTACGCAAGCTTGAAGAGGATCACATATGCTTGTTGATATAAGTTCATCCTTCGGACGAGTCCCTCGGAGTATTTTTAACGAACCCTAAGAGGGAGTGGTTCGGTCCCATCACGGGTCTGTCAATGTTTGTTTAACGAGTCCAAAGATAGTAAACTCAAAGGTTTTTCAAGATTACAGAGTTTGGAAAAAAACTCAAAAGAGAATTCTCTCAGTTCCTTTTTCGTAAAATAGTCTAGATGAGGCCGAAAAAGAGAGAAATTATCGCTCACCAAACGTGTACTTCAAATACTTTATCGAGTGTGAAAATAGCATGGTTGCTTGGAAATATTTTCATGTTTAGAGAGTCTAAAAAGAGTATAAAGAGGACTCCAGGGGGGTTCCTTTTTCGTATAACCTTATGAGCCCGAAAAAGTGATAAAACTATGCTTGATCACGTTCTCTTATGTTGACAAGCGTAAGAACGGATAAAAACAACACTCGAGGTTTTATGTAAAAACCCTAAAAACAATCATAAACACGCCATAACAAAGAAAAAATATATCCATACCCTTGTTTAGTTATCAACATCATCACACCTGCAAGTCATTACACTCATCTTGACATTAGGGATTAGGTTTAAACAATAGATAAGCATAAAAACCCAAAAATAACATAGTAAAAAGTAATTTAAATGAGTAAATACATATTTTTACCATATCATTTCATATTTTCACTATTGAGTTCCAAAACCCTCTTTTTACCCTCCGAATTCGACGTTGATTTTCGGGAGCTACAAGAGATCATTTGACGAGCCGTCTATAGCATTACGGTAAGATCTTCATGCTTGACATTTCCATGGTTTAAAATTTTGATTTCATTGGTTATTTTTGCATTTTCAAGTTCATTTTTGAACCCTATATGTGCATAGGTATTCTCAGAGGCAGCCCATACGGGACCTGCGAGAATGATACTTTCTCGCAGGCAATCCTTGAGCCACCTGCGAGGTGTTTTCACTGTGTATAATAAGGCACATGTGAGCAGCACAGAAATCAATTTTTTTTTAAATATTTAGCCAATGAAAAAGTTTTATATTATGAACCAAAACACTAATCCTCCTTCTATGTTCCTTGTGCAGGTAACTAGCCACAAATATGGTGCTCGAGTGGGGAGAAAGAGAACATGAGGAGGATAATGCAAATGCCGAGAATCGTCCTCCCACCATAGCTGCATTGAGAGATTGTGGGCTCTTAAAATACTTCTGCATCCCTGGTATGAGGGCCCAGGTCGGACTACTGGAGTATCTAGTCCGTATGTGGAACCCAGATCAACAGGTTTTCAATGTAGGAGCTCATACTTTTTCCATAGACATCGAGGACATATACTTTTTGACCGGGTTTTCTAGGCGTGGGTATCATGTTAGTCTGACCGGTAGTAGAGGTGGTGGCCTCAAGATGAGTGAATACTGCAATCAATACTGTGTACCAGAGGCTGAGAGGAAAAAGGGCAAAGTTCCTATCTGGGGGGTACAAGACTTGACCCACCGCACTATTCTCTTTACTATCGCTCGGATGGCTGGGAGTTTTGCTCCGCATATGGCATTACAGAGCTACTTCCAGTACGCCATCGAGTGTACTGAGCCCCGAGTATTTAACTTGGCTGATGCAGTACTGCGTAGTATCAAAAGACAACTGACTAAGTGCAGGCGAGGTGAATTGAAACAATTTGGGTATGTATCTTTACTAGTGTCCTTCTTCCTTGAGAGGGTCCCTATATTTAGACTACAGGTTGAGTGGGACTTTCTGGGTCCTAGGGATCCAAGGATGTTGAGGTGGTGTCGGCTCATGGCCCGACACGTGGCAGGACCAATTGTCAAATATGATGATATTTTCTTTGACTGGTTGCAAAACTAGATGCTGATGGTCGATGACTACGTGTATGTCGGGTTGGATTTATGAGGAGATCCGGATCTAGCACTACCCGAGGACGCTCAGTGGGGAGACCTCGGTAAAAAGTACACACATTTTCTCTTTTTAAATGTTTTTGAATTTTTATTATCATATTTAAATGTTTTTGTTTTATATATTTATTCGAAAACTAACACAAAATGTTTGTTGATAACACAGATGTTGGACCGTATAGACCTCCTGGCACCTCTCCTATCCAACAGCGAGGACAAGTAGCACCAGCAGCACCACAGTATGCCGAAGACTATCAGGTGGTGGAACAAAATTTAGAGGGTCTGACAGCAGACATTCCAGATATGACTTTGGAAGAGATTCCACGACGTGATCAACGTCACACTGTAGGAGTTTCAGCTGCTATGGGTCGACTGCTCCATAGGGTTGCTAGGGTAGTTGTGTGTTACTGTGAATGTCATCCATGATGTCACATTGTAGAAGCTATGAGCTTCATATTTTGATATTTTGGTCTTCGGACAAACTTTTGTAAAAAACAAACTCTTTTGATCATTATATATACATATGGCTTCTACCGGTTTACTTTATAATGTGTGAATTTTGATGTGTTTAATTTATAAATGGTTCAAATGTTTGTCCAATACATAATTAGCCAATGCATTTGTTAATGTATTAGGACATCTAGGAATATGGTGATATTCAATGTGATCAAAATAATGCTCCAAGAGGCGAATTCGCAAATACACCTGTAACAAAGTAGGACTTCGAATAGAGTAGATATTACTTAGTTGTAGTACTACAAGCTGCGAGTCAAGTCGCACAACCAAATGATGAATTATGAGTGAGATAGCATCAACCAATAATTTAATCACGACGCTATACTCTGCAATGTTGTTGGTTGCACGACCAAGACATATACCTCGTAAAGATACAAGTTCGTTTGTTGGGGCATANAGGAAAAAGGGCAAAGTTCCTATCTGGGGGGTACAAGACTTGACCCACCGCACTATTCTCTTTACTATCACTCAGATGGCCGGGAGTTTTGCTCCACATATGGCATTACAGAGCTACTTCCAGTACGCCATCGAGTGTACTGAGCCCCGAGTATTTAACTTGGCTGATGCAGTACTGCGTAGTATCAAAAGACAACTGACTAAGTGTAGGCGAAGTGAATTGAAACAATTTGGGTATGTATCTTTACTAGTGTCCTTCTTCCTTGAGAGGGTCCCTATATTTAGACTACAGGTTGAGTGGGACTTTCTGGGTCATAGGAATCCAAGGATGTTGACGTGGTGTCGGCTCATGGCCCGGCACGTGGCAGGACCAATTGTCAAATATGATGATATTTTCTTTGACTGGCTGCAAAACTAGATACTGATGGTCGATGACTACGCGTATGCCGGGTTAGATTTATGAGGAGATACGGATCTAGCACTACCCGAGGACACTCAGTGGGGAGACCTCGGTAAGAAGTACACACATTTTCTCTTTTTAAATGTTTTTGAATTTTTATTATCATATTTAAATGTTTTTGTTTTATATATTTATCCAAAAACTAACACAAAATGTTTGTTGATAACACAGATGTTGGACCGTATAGATCTCCTGGCACCTCTCCTATCCAGCGGCGAGGACAAGTAGCACCAGCAGCACCACAGTATGCCGAAGACTATCAGGTGGTGGAACAGAATTTAGAGGGTCTGACAACAGACATTCCAGATATGACTCTGGAAGAGATTCCACGACGTGATCAACGTCACACTGTAGGAGTTTCAGCTGCTATGGGTCGACTTCTCCATAGGGTTTCTAGGGCAGTTGTGTGTTACTGTGAATGTCATCCATGACGTCACATTGTAGAAGCTATGAGCTTCATATTTTGATATTTTGGTCTTCGGACAAACTTTTGTAAAAAACAAACTCTTTTGATCATTATATATACATATGGCTTCTACCGGTTTACTTTATAATGTGTGAATTTTGATGTGTTTAATTTATAAATGGTTCAAATGTTTGTCCAATACATAATTAGCCAATGCATTTGTTAATGTATTAAGACATCTAGGAATATGCTGATATTCAATGTGATCAAAATAATGCTCCAAGAGGCGAATTCGCAAATACACCTGTAACAAAGTAGGACTTTGAATAGAGTAGATATTACTTAGCTGTAGTACTACAAGCTGCGAGTCAAGTCGCACAACCAAATGATGAATTCTGAGTGAGATAGCATCAACCAATAATTTAATCACGACGCTATACTCTGCAATGTTGTTGGTTGCACGACCAAGACATATACCTCGTAAAGATACAAGTTCGTTTGTTGGGGCATAGATTTCCCACGCAGCAGAAGCTAGGTTCCGAGTACTATGGCTAGCACCATCAGCGAAGCCAATATAGGGTAGTGAAGACTCCGACATCTGACAATCAAACACAACATCACATAAGGGCAGAGACTAGATAACGTCAAAAACAAACTAAAGTAACACACACAAAGTATGATACATAAAATACAAGTACTAGTGCACAAATGACTTATGCATAATACTTCTTCAAGTATAACCCATTCCTGGGTTCACTCAAAGGGATACCATCATAATTGACCAGCTCATATGCTCCTTTTTCCAAAACTCAGCGAACAATGTAAGGACCTTGCCACATTGGTTCGAATTTCCCAACTCCTAAGACATCTCGATCATGTTCATAAAGAAGAACAAGATCACCTTCAGAGAAAACACGATGCTTGACATGCTAGTCATACTGTGCCTTGACACATTTCTTCTGGGCTTCTATTACTAGAGTGGCATCTCGTCGAGTCTCGTCTAATCGCATTAAATAAAATAGATGTTCTTCTTCAGCCGAAGTATTTGGTAAGAGTTCGACAGCTAGATTCAGAGAGGGTATCTCTCATTCTATTGGAAGAATGGCTTCCACACCATAGACCAATCAAAAAGGCGTAAACCCCGTAGAGGATTTAATAGATGTCCGGTATGCCCACAATGCCGAAAACAACATTGTGTGCCAGCTTGTTTTATGAATTCCTATCATCCGTCGAAGCATAGTTATAAGAAATTTGTTGATTGCTTCAACCTGGCCATTAGTTTATGGATAATAGGGTGTCGAGTTATCATGACGAAGACCCAACTTTTCTATAAGTTTAGACATTATAAAATTCCTAAAATGACTACCATGATTAGTGACAATAGCTTGAGGAACACCAAAACGAGCTATGACATGGTTAAAAAGAAACAACGCTGCAGTCTTTCTAGTATTATCGAATGTTGCCATTGCCTCGGCCCATTTAGTAAAATAATCAACAGCTACAATGATGTAACCATGCCCCCCGTCCGAGTGAGGCTGACATGTCATGAAATCAATGCCCTATTTTTGCAAAAGGACCAACTGAAACCACAGGATGAAGAGGAGAAGGATGTGACCATATTTTCTGATTGTACGTCTGGCAGGCATGGCACTTCCGAACAGCAATAATGCAGTCATTGAACAAGGAAGGCCAAAAATACCCTGCGCATAAGATCTTCTGGGCAATAGCATACCCAGACATATGACCACCACATGCTCTGGAATGGAAGTCATTCAGAGATTTTTCGGCTTCGTCAAAAGTTAGACAACGTCGAAAAACAGAGTCAATTCCCTGACAGTAAAGAGTATCCCCAAGGATAATGTATTGACGTGCTTGATAACAGATACGACGTCGTTCATTACCAGACAAAGCAGACTGGAAAGTCTGGTTTTGGAGATATATAATAATATCTCCATACCAAATATCGTCAGTTCTTATAAGGAAAAGAGATTCACCGGGTAATGAATCTACTGCCACATTTTCTGTGGCAGAGTGAGGAAAATCACATATCAACTCAGCAAAAACCAAGGATTTCTTGGACTTGGTGCGATAGAATTCCAAGTCAAACTCCTGGAGAATGAAAATCCATTTGGAGTACTTGCCCCCTAGCAATTGGCGTGTCAAAATGTGTTGCATAGGGTTACAATGAGAAATCACTGTATTTTTTCATGAAAGGATATAATGCCGAAAGCGTTGAACAGCTTGAACGACATCCAAGGCTAGTTTTTCAACATGTTGGTACTTGATTTTCGTTGATGATAGACTTCAACTCAAGTAATAAATAACATGTTCATCGTGCGCATCATCCTCTTGGATGAGAACCATGCCAATAGTATACTCAGAGGCTGCAAGATAAAGAAAATAATCATGACTATAGTCAGGAGGAAAGAGAGGCGAAGCTCGCGTGAGAGACAACTTCAAAGCCTCAAAAGTATTGTTAGCAATGGTGTCCCAGATGAAATTGGAATCTTTCTTTAGTAGCCGTGTAAACCCACGAGTAATCTCGGCGTAATTAGGAATGAAACGACGAAGAAAGTTTTCTTTCCACTGCAAACTTTGTAACTGGCGCAGTGTGGAAGGAGGAGGGAGATTAAGAATCGCCTCAACCTTAATTGGATCCACCCGGATCCCTTGACGTGAAACGATGAAACCTAGAAGACGGCCAGATTCTAAGCAAAAAACGAATTTATGAGGATTTAAACGGATGAGATATAATCGACAACGAACGAAAATAGCTTGGAGATGAGTGGGGTGATCGAATCGACGCATAGAATGAGCTAGTAAATTGTCCAAATAGGGTTGAACGATATGCTTTATATCGTGAAAAGCATAAGACATAGCACGTTGAAACGTCGCACCAGCGTTCTTAAGACCGAAGGGAAGTTTCCTATAGGAAAAAGTACCCCAAGGACATATAAAAGCAGTTTTATGTTGGTCCTCATGAGCGATGTTAATTTGATTATAGCCAGAGAAACCATTCATGAGAGAGAATATTTCACTGCCGGCATAGTCATCGACAATCTAGTCGACAAAAGGGGTGGGAAAGTTGTCTTTTGGACAGTCTTTGTTAATGTCCCTATAATCAACACATACACGAATATTGCCTCGTTTCTTATCAATCGGTACAGGGTTGGAAACCCATTCTGTCAGAGCCACGGGATAAATAAAGCCGACTTTGAGAAGTTTTTCAACCTCAAGCATGATAGTTGCCGCTTTACGTGGGTGTACTAGATGTAGGCACTTCCGGAGAGGTTTAGCTCCTGGGTATGTCTTAATCTCATGTAAAACAATAGCAGGGTCGATACCTGGCATCTCTTCGTAACTCCAGGAGAATATATCACAAAATTATTTGAACAGAGAAGTATAAGTGACAATTTCAGCTAGAGAACACGAAGCTCCAATATGAACATTTTCAACTATCCCAGGTTTAATGGATATATCAATGGGAATTGTGGGTGATATATTATTGAGGTTCCCTTCGGCAGACATATCATGTGTTGAGTCGGGAATGGTGGATATGACAACAACGGTCGACGGAGTCGAAATCCATTGGTAGTTCTCTAGAGTGTGTTGTTCCAGAAAGAGTATAGAATGATGATGTCCATCATCCCAAGGGGTATCCTCCATGTTGGACATGATCATTTCGTCAGTGGGAAAGACAACACGGAAAGGATCGGGAGACAACTCATCGAGAGAAGAGGTAGAACGTGTTGCCAATTGAATAGCTTGATAAGCTGACTCAACCGGACTTAACGGCATGGCTTCGCCAAAACAAGTATGATCTCTAGGATCAGGGACTATCCAAGGGTTGGAAGACACAGGAAGTTCGCGAGGCACAGAGGAGATCATATTGATAGCAGCAACGGACGGGTGCAGAACATCAGGCAGAGGAATGGGGAAAGTGCCCATTAATGAAGAATCCTTTAAAAGGCCTACACCAACATTCTCGTAACCCGACGGGGTTTTAGCTATAAATGGCACATTTCCAGTACGAGTATCAGAATTAAAGAAGGCAAGTTGGTCAACGGTAATAACCTTTCCCTGATGAGGAAAACAGAGGACACAGAAAAGTGTTGACACAACAGCGCGCATGGAATAGATCCAGCTACGACCAAGCAGAAGATTGTAATCAAGGGGAGCATCAAAGACTTCCACTTCAACTTGAACTGTCTTACCATCTAGTGTAACGAGAAACGAGGGAAGAACACCGTAAGGCTTAAAACCTGAGCCATTGAAGGATTTCAAAGTATTTTGTGATTCATTTAAGGGAGGAGAGCCAATGGATTTCCAACACACAAAAGACATTACACACGTAGAGGTACCCTCATCGATAACAGTTCAGAAAATGTTCTTGTCCGAGATAACAACTTGTATTTGGAATGCAAGTTGAGGGGGTAATCTTGGAATATGATCGTCCAAGTCAAAGACCATCAAATTCGTATCTGTGGGGTCAATTCCCCCTATAGATTTTAACAGAGCCTTCCGTTGTGCAGGACAAGACTGAAGGACTTCAAGGGCTGACATGGCTGAAGGTGACTGGGCTAGATCTTCCATAATATTGTAGTTCTGGGCTGCACAAGCATGTGGATTGAAATCTGACTTGTGAACACCACCCTTAGGGGGTCGTAGGACTGTATCAAAGCTCATTCGTTCGAGATGAAGAGGACCATTGGTAGGTGGAGTTGATGGAAAGGGTTGTACCAAAGAAGGAGGTAAATCATCAACCTTCTCCTTAGATGGAGAATAATCTTTGGCTCTAATTGTGAAGGCAATGTCATTTTTCTTAGAATCACCAGTGCACATCAAAAAATATGATGTTGTAGAAGTAGATGGTTGTTCATGGATGACCAACTAAGCCTGTTGTTGAGACGGGAAGGGTTGGGACAATATTGTCAGCATAGATGGTTTCGATGTCCCTTGAAGGAACTTAGTAACTTCGGCACGTTCAGGACAATCCTTCGTGCAATGATCATCACCACAGATAAGGCAAGGGTAGCGGGGTTTGCGCTTATCCCGATCTTCAATAGGAGGAGTTTTAGTTTTCTCTGTTTGATTATTATTTTTTCTCTCCTTGTTCTTACCTCTCCCCTTTCTAGATTTATTTTTACCAGTCGGGGTAGATTGAACAGTGTTCATCTCAGAGGTTTTACCAGCGGGAGTAGCAGGAGACAGAGCATTTTGAACATTAGAATATGTAGATTTAGGGGTTGTACTTGAAACAGAATGTGAGTGGGCATGAGCAGTACCAATCACACCATCAACTGCATGCGAGGCAGCGGGAGCAGTTGAAGTACTGGAAGTACCAGGACGAGGTAATTCAGGTAACAAATCATAAAGTGTTCCCATTTGTGAATAAATGAGATCAAGATACTGAGCACGACTTATAGCCTACTTCTCTATAACAACATCACCCATGGAAATATCTTTACCAATTTCGTTCACAAAGGATTTCGTGAACCATTCGTCCAGTAACTGATCAGGGAGTTCAAGTTTGATGAGACGACGTCTCCGTCTCCACTCATGTATATGATCCGAGATGTGAGTGCCTTTATTTTTTTTGAAGGAAGTCAAAATATCAGTCCCGATATCATAACAGATTGGTAACTAGTAATGTGTAATAAAATCCATAGCTAGGGTGCTAAAATCGGAGAAGAAACCTCATGGAAATTCAATATACCACT
Source organism: Picea glauca (assembly GCA_000966675.3). NCBI lineage: Eukaryota > Viridiplantae > Streptophyta > Pinopsida > Pinales > Pinaceae > Picea > Picea glauca. The sequence continues at coordinate 9,814 of JZKD02S0124637.1, forward strand.
TCGTAGCAGAACCAGTAAGAGTTCGTTGAAAAAGACGCAGATGGATAGAGTCATCCATCAAGGAGTTGGATGAACACCATAAGTGAAAAGTCATAACGTGATTATTCGGGTCCTCTCCTACCTTGACATCGAATTTGGGAATGTTCGATGGAAGTTTGGCTGGAATAACGGGCCATTGGGGAGAGAGACGAATAGGATCATTCAAAATCCTAGACAAATCTGGCAAATCCAAAATAGCAAGAAAAGGTAACTGTCGATTGACTTGTGGGTACTGGTGACTTTGTGGTGGAAGCCCTGTTGGCAAACCACTAGGCCCATATGTAGTTTTCCCATATTGGGAAGACCCCGGCTGATTTGGTGGGGGTTGGAGAGGATAGTAATTCCAAGGATTGTAACCTTGAGTTTGAGTAGGGACCTAAGGTTGAGTATTTTGACCCTGACCCCAAATAGGATTTGGTATACTTGGATAATGTTGGCCTACAATAGGAGTAGGTTGTTTCCCCCCATTCGTTTGAGGAAGATTTTGTAGCATCTGAGTCCAATACTGGGCCAAAGAAGGAGGTATATTTTGTCCAAAAGGTGGGGTTGGTCCCCCTATCGTGGGTGGAGTTCCAATTGGAGGTTATGTTCCAATCGAAGGTTGAGTAGTGACTGGAACATATCTAGTAAAATGAGGTTTAAATGTTCCACCTCGCCCCCCAACAGGAATCTGCAAGTTTGGTGCAATAGACGGAAGAGTACCACTAGGATTAAGAATGCCGGAAGGAAATTGAGGGAGTGTCGGAATAAAACCAAGAATAGGATTCCCATGAAACGAAGGACCACCAGGAGTACCAGAAGGGGTTTGTGGAGGTGTTGGATTCAAAGCATTCAACAAAGCATTCAACGCATGGTAACCGGGTGGTAGCGTTGGAGTAACATTGGGTGTTCACTGGGTGTTTATAGGAGGAAGTCCAGCGGTAGTGAATCCAGTTGGGACACTCATAGTGTTCGCGAGATGGACCATCTCAGCAGGGAGAACAAAGTGATAAGTGGTATTCACCGATACAGTCTCTGTCTCAGATAACACTAGAGGGTTGATTTCAGAGACCACAGGTGAACCAAGACTAAAAAGACTCCTACGGAAATCACCTGCAGAACAAAAAGGATCTTGGCCTTCTACACCGGGAAAAGGCCCAACGGGCGATCCAGAAGAAGTAACAACTAAGTCTCTAGATGAATTTAATCGCACAAAAGGTTGTTCACCACGGTGAATTCGAAAATCCTCTCTAGTGTTGGTAATTCGAAAAGGTTCTAGAGATTCAATTGATTCCACTTGTGGGGTGGTGACAACTGGGACTTCACTTGTTTCCACATGTGGTCGAGTAACAACTGGGACTTCTCCCTAATGAGGAGAGCCCTCAGGTGTACCAGTAGGCAAAGGTTGAGAATCATCCAGATGTTCTGGAGATAAACCTTACATCCTATGTGAACGTCATGGGGGAGAAATTGTAAACGAGTAACAAGCTCCGCAAAGAAATTCTTAAGGCCAACTTTGAGAAACAAACAACACGCACTAGTAAACAAAAATCTAGGAAGCAATCACCAGGAAAACATGACCTTCTAATTTCAAAGCTACTAGTTGGTGATGAAATCCAACGTCGCAACAACGAGACGAGAAGGGGTGGGGCTGTTGTGGAAAAGTTACGTTGACGACCTGCTTAACGGACTTACACCCTGGTGCAAGCTCCCACACATAATCGTGGGTATACCCTCCAAGGAGCCCGAGTGAGTTTGATCAACATCAAT